>OX424576.1:142612608-143212608 GCA_949152435.1 Gastracanthus pulcherrimus | reverse complement strand
TTTAACTTTGATAATGTGTTACTGTTATTTTTGTATTAGACATAGTTTATATCTATATAAGTATTCCAGTCATAAAGAAATAGTTTATGGTAACTGAAAAATTAAGATATCATACCTCAGATATACCTAATATATACGTATACAGATTATATGTGAATTTAGCTATTTAAATGTTTTTAGCTATACATATGCGTAATTTTTTTGTATTTTTTTTTTAAAGTTGTACAATGTATGTTAAAAACACATATTTTTTACAAATTTTATGAAGTTTGATATGGATATATGTCATTATAAATTAATATCAGTAAGAATGTAAATGAAATGTAAAAACGATATTATTTTAATGCGTTCATAGCCATTGTTTTCCGATAAATTAACGTCGGTAATCGTTGTAACATGAGTAATTTCCCTTTCTACCCCAGTTTTCGACATAACTGGTCAGTCAAGTTCCACTTTTCTTCATCCTTCGACAACGCGATGTAAAAATAGCCGAGACCGATTTTTCCACTCTTAGAGAGGAGTACACCAGTATGACCACCTATAGCTATTTTAGCTGTAACCTTTGTGAACCAAGGTGAAAATGAAAATTTCAAAATGAAATTAATTGTATGAATAGACCTTTTTTACGTAGTAAACTAGTTTTGGTCAAAGTTAATAATCTGAGTTAAGTATTAATTAATAACGAAAATTGAGGATTTTGAGTTACTGAAAAAGTGTCTCCCAGTATGACACCTAACGTTTACAGAAGAGTATTTTTGCACTAAATGCTTAAAAATTGTGATTCAATGACATGTAAAAGTTATAAAATAGTATGTTGTTAAATCTATTTTAATTTAAATCATATAATATCATATCATATATTAAATAATTACTATATAAATTAACGGTTTTTTCGTTATTCTGGTGAGAATCTTCGGAATTGTGATGTAAAAACAAGAACCTCCGATAATATTTAATAGAACTATAACATGCATCTAATCCAGTATATAAAGTACTGCCATCTGGGGGTATGAGCCCAATAGCCATAGATGGTCATACTGGGAGGGGGGTCATACTGGGAGACTCCCCTCTATATTAAGACCAAAGACTCATAACCGACATCGATCATTCTGTTGATGCTTCACATTGTAGATCAGGTCACGTTTCAACCCGCTATGGTTTATTCAAGGAAACAACAAAAAAACGCACAAACGACCACAATCAGAACACTTGCATTAAATAGCACGTATTATGTACACATCACTACTGCAACCATGCGAATTAACTACCAGCGGGTACAAATACGCCGAGATCTTTCAAGGGGCCCAGGCAATTAAAACCAGACTTTTTTCAAGGACATATTTAAAAAAATAGTTGGATGAAAATAATTTTATGCCCATCTGAACGAAAATGGCCACTTTTTTCCTTGAAAAGTGAGACCAAAATTACATTTTTTGCCCGCAAAAATGATTAGCGGGAAAAAGTGGGTTCACTACAAATGTGAGAGAAAAGTAACTTCACTACAAACTACTCCAAATTCCTTTATTTCATCAAGTTTTACCAATAACCCTGATTTTTTATTGTCTTTTAACAATATTGTCTTTTAACAGTCCATTAGTCCCGTTTTCCAAGTCAAAAAGGGGCCACAGTTGAGATAGGCATAAAGTACCATATGTAACTCGAGAAAAAAGTCGATTTTTCCCTCGAAAGATACTGCCCGATTTCACTTCGCTCGCTCGGGCAGTAAACTTACCCGCGGGAAAAATATTCGAATTTTTGCCCTTGTTATATGCGACTTTTGTATTATGTATAATGTACTATTTTGTCACACTTGCATGAAAACGAGTTTGTCCAGATAGCGGGGAAATCAGCTCTAAGTGGGTTTAGACACCCCTAAATATCAAGTACCATCCGGATGATACCATATGTTTAGGTGAGCCTAAACACTCTAGTAGGCTGATTTTGCAGTCTAACAAGCGTGAGTTTGCACCGTGTCGAAGATAGGCCAAATTTAGTTTCGCTTCATAGGCATAGAACAACACGTTATCAATTCAGGTTTGGCAGAAAATACGGTGTGCACCACGGTGGAAGGCCTTTTTCGCGCTTGTGTGTTTGCAATACTCGACTTTAGCTCATAATAAGAGAAATCCAAAACACACTGACACTTTAATTTAATAAGAAATTGTACCTATACTTTGAATCGTATCTCTGCAAGTTTTTTTGCTTGAGAAATAATGTAATAAGATAAAAAATTTGACCAAAAAAACTATAATTTGAGCTTTGTTTCATATAAAAATATTATTCTGTTGCAAAGTTATGAACAATCGATAGTGATGACGAAAAATGCATCAGAATTTGAGGATTTTCGGCTCTTTAATTTAATGGTTAATTTAAATTCAATAGTTTCTGATACATATTTTGTCATCATTTTCGATTGCTCATAGCTTTAGAACAAATTAATATTTTTATATGGAGAAACTTAAATTAAAGCTCTTTAAGAGTTATAAGTTGAAATACAGGTATAATTTTTTACTGAAATAAGGCGAATTTTGAATACGACAAGTCGTAGCTTGACCCAAAAGGTCTATCAGACAAAATTACGGGTACTAGGCATCATTTTTAGGTACCAGAAATCACTTTCCAAAGCCTCGTTGAAATTAGTTTCCCACAGCTTGTGGACTCTTCTTATTAGTCAGTTATTTCTCTCTATTTTAAAACTGTATTTTTCAATTGGTGAGTTTTGTGCATCCAGCTATATGACACACTCGTTTTATTTTTCTATAATAGTACTAATATTGACCTGTTGGAAAATTTTTAAAAAATATTTCATGACATTAAGTTAAAGCCTATATATTATGCGATTAATACCAATTTTTTTGCCAAAAATCGCATTTCCTCGTGCATTTACGTTTGTTATATAGATCTAAGAAATATTTCTTAATTTTTGTTTATCAGTCTGAGGGTATACATATATAAAACATAATAAACCTTGTCTGAAAGTTTCAGATGCATTTATGAAAGATTAGCTCTAAGAAAGTATGGTAAAAGAAGGTCGATGTTAAAACTTCGATTTTCATGATTCAGAGAATTGTGAGATGCCTAAGTGAGATAGAGATTACCCCAATTACATTTTTTAACACTTATTAGATATTATATTTTGCCTAAAAATATATTTTGAGTGTGAAGATCTCTAAAAGAGAAACGAGAAAAAGAAAAGCAAAAACTAGCTATTCATGTTACGATTGGCTTTTCTTCAAGATACAATTAAGAAATAAAAATTCATCAATATTTGAATATTCAACTAAAAATTAGTTTATCTTACAATATTTCGGTATATCATACGCCCTTATAACAAAAGTACGCACGAGCAGAATCATATCACTCGCATTCAATCCCATCATGCACTATAGGTACAGGTACACTTTGCTACTACTGATCACGCGAATTAACGACCGACGGCTATAAATGCACCGGCGGCATCCTTTAACGACCTCAAATGGCTCCAACTCCTCCCGCGAATACACACACGACGCAGCCCTGTGTAATACTGTTGGAGCTGGACCTGGAGCTGGATGCGCGACCCAGTTTGTCGTGTGCGCACGGCGCACGGTGCATTCCGCAGCCGGTATTTCTCTCTCTCTCTCTCTCTCTCTCTTCAGCGCGACCGCGAGATAAGAGGAAAAGGAGAGATGCTGCGGTTGCTGCTGCAGCTTCAGCTGCGCGGAGTATAGAGCCGTGATCTTCACCTGTATGGGTCGCGTGAGCGCGGTTGCAGTAGGATGAGGATGAGTGGCGAATGAGCTGCTAAGGCGAAGGCCAAGCTCCAGCGTTTGCTTGTTTGTGCACGTGCGCGGAGGTGACGGTTGAAGGATCGTTTGTTTCATTTGTTTTGATAGTGTGTTATGGGGCCAGGGAAGTTGGTATTTGCTATGTGTAGTATAGGCATATCAACGCAGAGATATACTCTTCTTATGTGGGTGATTTCCAAAAATTTTGCGCACACATTTTTTACAATAGAATAAAAAATAATTTAATCTTCTATGGATAAATAAATTATCCACTTATTATATTTTATGGTGATCCACGTTTGATTTTTTAATGAGATATTTACTAATTAATTTGTAAAGCACCCAAACGCTAAATGTGAGCACCGTGTGTATTTCAAAGCTAAAAGCAAACAATAATTTCTCACGTAAAAAGTTGTAATCGTTTTAAATCCTTACTATAAATTAAAACAATTCGTATTTACTTGCATAAAACATCGACTATGTTATATAAACGAGTATAACATATGATTTTTCATTATTTCATTCATTCCAATATTGTAACGCTTTATTTATTACGGTGCCGCGCTAGTAATATATAGAGATACTTTGTGACATGTCAAACCTATTCTATATAATATAGACAGATAATAATAACAACAATAAACTATATTTTGGCGTTTAGGTTTTAGAATCTAAATTGATTAAACAAGTCACAGATGCTTATTATACAATATATTTTAGTATGCGATAACTTCAAGTTTGACTGTGCAAGTGCACAGAAGCGAGAGTAGTACGATACCTTGATCCGAACTCATTAAATGTTTTAAAAGCATATAAGTACTACAGGTTTATCAAATTAATTTTCTTTTAAGACAGCCCCTAGTGCATAATTACTTGCATCCGTAAATTCTTTTGATTGATCTTGGTAAATTACAAAAGGTTGTTTTATAAAATATTATTGTGAGTTTTCAAAATTGTCTGTTTTTAGTACAATTAAAATGGCTTTCTTCCTTTAATAATGAAGATTCCAGACAAAATTTTATTTCCTTAACATTTGTGGTAATCAAATTATTTTTAATTGCATCTACTTCTTTTGATTTGATTCTCTTCCATTCTTTAGTATATAATCAAAATTGTTTAACTCTAGTTTGAGATACTGACATTTATCAGCTTAAAGTTTCATGACAAACTTGCATATGCGCTGTTAAAGACAACTAATATTGTATTTTGTTCTTCTAATGTCCGTTCAGAAATTATTCCAATTAGATCTTTTAATACTTCATTTATTGCACGTTAAAAAGTATCTGATGCATTTATTAATCCCAAAGATAATAACGTGTTTCAACGACAAAAATCATTTTCTAATATTAATAAGTTTTTTTAATATCGTTAGTTTGGACGAACAAGTGGCTATCTGCTGTATACAAACATAGTGGATAGCCGATTGTTTGTCCAAACTAACGATAAACGATATATATGTGATACACCATTAAATTTTATATTAATTGTTAATACATTTTAAGGTAATAATGAGTTACTCGTCATATCTTACCTATTTTTTTTCGGTAAATTTGAATACTTTATCAAAATGTAACGGAGAATTAAAAAGAAAATTTTTTATGGATATTTAGGTGTCTTTGATTGGTTATAATATGAACCTGTATATTTCTTTATGTACGGTAAGACTTTGATAGCCAATAAGATCAAATTTGGGTTTTTAAGATTTTATTGTGTTTATAATACATATAGTTATACAATCAATCTCGGGATTTTTTTTTAATAAAAATTATTGACCAAAGTTATACCCTATTTAAACCATATTTTATTTTTATTTTGGCTTTCTCATAGACGAAGCTTTGTGATGGTAAAAAAAGTTTTAAACATGTTTTGAGATACTGGGAATCAAAATACACTATTTAAAAAAAATATCTGTATGGATGAGTGTGCGTGCGTGTATGCGTGTGTGCGTCTGTGACTCCGTGCGTGAGTGTCTGGGTGCGTGTATGTGCATGCGTGCGTGCGTGCGTGCGTGTGTGTGTACGTATGTATGTGGATTAACTTTAGTCTAAATATGCACGGTGAAAATCAATGTGTCGAGGCTTATTCTTTATGTTTTTTTTAAGTATAGTGGCTCGAAATTTTTTTTTTCGATGCATTTTTGTTTTTTTAGCGGTTTTTCGATTTTTGAGTTTTATTTTTTTTGATTCATTGCTACTGTAGAAATAATATCATCGATTGAATGATACTGCATTCGAAAGAGCGTAACATTACCTATCTTTTGCCATCCGAAATTTGGAATAAGCTATTTCCCTTGTTTTGTTATTCACAAAATCGTAATTTTTTTCAAACGATTATATCTGTGAAATACAACAAGAAAACCATTTGAAAAAAATGGAGATGATTAGGAATATGGAGAAGAATAGTCTGTAAAACTGTATAGGTTTTATCTTTTTCTTTTGAAGAGCGAAAAATCTTTTTGTAAAAAAAATGGATTTTTATTCAGTAGCGAATTCTGGAGTAAATTGGCATCATTTGATCTTGAACTTTTCAAAACGGTAGCACTTTCGTATCTCTTGAAAGAGTTCTGAGCCCAGATTACAACGACCGTTATATTTTAAGTTTTGTGTTTTTAAAAATTTTTTTGATCGCTTGCATCTCGAGAATTGCACGATCAATTTTTACCAAACAGGACTAATTTTTTTCGTTCTTTAATGAAGATTCGAAATTAAAAATAAATTTAAAGATTAACGACTCATTTGTTTATAACAAATTTTATATTTTTGGATTTATGAGTTTTAGTTTTACGAGTTTTTTGGTGTGTTAGAAATATTATGATCAATTTAGTGTACATGCATTAAGCGGAGCATAAAGTTACCTATCTTTTACAACAGCAAATTTTAAATAGGCTCTTTCCCTTCTTTTTTTATATACGAAAATAATCATATTTAGTTTAAATGGTTATATCTCGGAAATCTATGATGGCAAATCGTTCACAAAATTTTAGATGATTACGAATTCAGTTAATCTACGAAATAACATCTGATTACAGTTAATTTAAATGTATAAATAATTTGAATAAATTACGTATAGAGAAAAAATTGCTGTGATAAGGATTATTACCTATCGTTCTGTAATTTTAGTAAATATTATGTTTTGTCAAACCATCAATGATAAAATGCACACCCGTTTTGATGAATTATTTAGAAAGAGATATAGTAATTTAAAATTAATTTATTAGAACAAAGTATTTCATATTGAAACAATTAATTTAGTTGAGGAAGGCAAGTGGCAATGAATTGGCAGCTGTTTTTTAGTGTATTAACCAATTCTGTTCCACTCATATGCAGAAGGAAGATATTATAAAGGTGTATCTAACGTTTCAACCTCGTGCGATAAAAACTGCTCTCAGAATTGCGTAGTTGGTGAATTTTGGTAAAAAACAGGATTTGCAGTTTATGAATGCACCACCAGCTTGCGTGTAAAGATAAATGAAGCGGTTAGGTCAATGATGGAACAAATCCATTTTTTAAATTTAGTAAAAATTCAATAAAGTATCGATACATTTTATTAATCCCGTGATGAAATAATCACGTATATGCAAATGATATTATTTTCAACAAATTATTACTTATAGAATACGAAAATAAAAAAAATTATAGATTGTTAAAATACATTGCAATTTAATAGAAAATATTTGAAATTAAATGAATGTAATGAATCAGATACTTTGAAAAGAATTGAGAAAACGTTTGTTCAGGTATAACAAAATGAAAGCTTATAAATGACAGGTACAAAGTGTGAGTAAAAACTTACTCGAGCTGATAATAAAATTGACACAAATGCCAACTACTAAATGGAATGTCAACTTTAATTGCAATTAAGGTTAATATTGTAAAAAATGTCCTTATTGCAAACGAAAGCTACCTATAATCGACGATAAATGTTCATCCATACATTATCATCAACAAAATGCTGGCGTGCTTATTCTCTCACACTGCACAGCAACCGAAAGAAGACCCACAACTCGCCGATTAATAAATCTATCGAGTGGAAAATCGAAGAAACACATATACCTACCCGTGGGTCGCGCACGGTGCAGCGCAGCAGCCGCAGCCAGCCTCTGCAAGGATAAAACCAGCGCGCAGCGCACTCGCGGTGTATACGTATGGGGCATACCCCCACCGACCTACATATATGCGACTCTCCTATAAATGGCCTAGAGAACGTCTAAGCCGGCGTCAGTAAGCTTTGCGCACTCAGCTTTATCCGTCGCGGTGTCCCTACCGCGTACACACAACCGTTACCTCGAAAGCAAACAAAATGAGTTTTCGCAAATTTGGGTGAACATGTTTATCCTTCGAATTGTGAATTGAATGTGACGAGAGGACAACCAAATTTGAAGATACTTAAAATGAATTTGAAAGTGGAGAGAAGGAGAGGCAGTTTCGAGAGGTGCACGATGTAGTCAAGGACGTTTGGATTGTTTTCTGCTTCGTCAAAAAAGGACACTGGAGGCAACATGCGAGAGGGAGCAACATTGAGCAAGAGTAGGAGGAGTGCACGCTCGATTGGAATCGGAAAACTGCGTTTGTTCGTTTGCGTTTTGTTCGGATTTGGTGGATTGTCGCGCGGTCAAGTGCAGGCGAACAATAATGATACCGCGACGGATGTGTTTCTGGAACAATGTCGAAGGGAGTGTGTCATTTACAAGAATGTGATGGCCTGTGGGAAATACAGGGCGATTAAGTGGATAAACAATGTTGTTCAAGAGAAGGTGAATACAGTTGATTTTTTTGTCCGTTAAAAGGGATTGATTTAGTGTAAACCAAATTTATTGTCTTAGTGAGTACGATGACAGATAGTTAACTGATATTATTATTGAGGTGTTGTACAATAATTAAAAAATTAAAAAAACTGCATTCCATGTTTATGAATTCAAAATAAACATGTGGCTCATGGAAAACTTTAAAAGCCCAGAAGCCAAGGAAAAATGCTATTGATTTTTAACACATAACACTGTTATATTAACAATATAAACAAATAAAATAAATATAAAAGTTTACATTTTAAGTATTTATTACATTTATTCATTTATTCATTTTCTTTACATGTAAAAACAAATTATTGTGAGAACGATCCGCTATACAAAAAATATTAAAAATTCTGTACTACATAATTTTAAATTAAAGTTTTAAGGGAACAGGCCTGGATTAAACTGAAAAAACGATTTTTTTTGTATTAGTCCAGGAAATATTTTATGTTTATAAGCAAACATTCTAAATTATTTGTGTTATATATGCTTAGTAATATCTTACATTTTACCATTGTAAAGCCTCAAAATCTTGATCTTACACGTCACAATAAATCATTATTTTCTATACCACATTTATTAAAATTACTGTGTTCCTCACACGATTACAGGTGAGATGATGAGCGATAATTTTTTTTCGACGGTTATAAGACGTTTTGATATGCAGTATAAAAAGAGCGAAGCACGTTTTCGTTAAAATTTTTATTAGTATTTTTTTTTGGAAAACTAGCCGATTTTTTGAAATTTTTTTTTTATTTATTTTCTTGTGAGGAACACAGCAACTTTAATAAATAAGGTATTGAAAATAGTGATATATTGTGACGTGCAAGTCACAAGATTTTGAGGTTTTACAACGATAAAATTTAAGATATTACTAAGTATTTATAGCATACAAATTTTCAGAATGATTGCTTTTAAACGTAAAAAGTTTCTTGGACCAGTAAAAAAAATTGTTTTTTTGCGTTTAACTCAGGCCTGCCCCCTTAATTGATTGACAGTTTATTAAATATTATTAAATCGGCAATATAATAGAACAAAAGTCAAAATTTAATTATTTAAACAAAAACTAAAGAATGTCACGTTAAGAATTATCAATCCTGTAAAGTTCCTTTTCAGTAAATAGAAATAGCATATGATACTATCATTAACTACTGGTGTTTTACTAAACCAGTGACCCTAGTTGAACGGTCACGCTACCAGATTATAATGCTAGGTTGTCACAGTACTACACCAATATCAGATTCATGTTAGCATCTGACCTTAATGCGAAAGTAATTTCTAACGGCTACCTATATGAATAATTAGTCGTAATTGATCATCCATAGACTATCTTACAGTTTCGCAGAATTTTGTAACATTTACCATAATTCAAGATTGCATCGGTGCGATCTTATTGTGAAATGAAATTCCTGTGTAACTTGTATCTTAAATCTACTTCTCTGACATCAAATACTTTTATATGGTATTAAATTGACGATTTTAATAGGATCAAAGAAATATAACAAAATACGGTTTTCATCGTCCTGACACCGACTCCTCGTCAGCTAGAACCGATGCATGATCAACAAATTCCTTTAATACAAATCTTACGAAATGCTTTTAAAGTTTAAATGTACATTTTTAACAGTAGTTTGCTGCTACTTTTTCAACTTTGAATAAAGTATCTAATGGTAAATTAAAGACAACAACAACTTATTTTAAATAATGATCAGAAACAAGGTACTCATTAGGAAGCTGTATTTTTATTAAAACTAATAATAAGAATTGGTTGTTAAATCTTAAAAATTAAAATTCTATAAACATGTATTCAACTTTTAACTTCTATTGAAATGTGATGTTTTTGGTTTTAGAATTAACAATATCATTTTTGAATTGTAAAAATATAAAATTATTTTACTTTAATTTTATTTTCTTTATATTTCACATCGTTCATTAAGTCAGTTTTGTTATTTATTTCCATTTAAAGCAAGTTCTTAAAGAATGCTCTTTATTTAATATTTATATCGTTTAGCCTAACATTAAATAGATGAAGTCAAACCCATATGAAGTTTTTTAAAATTTCAAATCTCTTTACACGTTTATGTAACATATAATATGCATTTTGTCAAAATTGTTTTACACATTTCTTAGATAACTATAAAATATTTCTCTTATGGCTTTGTTAATGCCTTTCATAGATCAAAAAGTCTTAAATATGAATCGTTAAAAGAGCAATTCTCACAAGTACCACCCGATGATTCGTGAACTACCTTAGATCGCAATAGGAACGTATATGTCTAAAGTTGCTAAATTAGAATTATAACTAACTAGTATTCGCTGAAATCACTAAGAGTTTTTAATGGTAAAGTACTATTTTATAAAGACAAGCAATGTTATAATAGTGAACGTAAGGTGTTTTAAAAACGTGTGTCTAAACATTCACTATAGATAAGCTTCCAACATAAAGAAAAAAATAATTTTCACGAACTAAACGATAAACAATCTTTATGTTGTAGTAGTTTCAAATACTGAAAGAAAATTCAAAAACTTTGAGAACAAAAGAAATTCTTGTGTGCAAATAGCTTCTGGCTTTAACAAGCATACAAGGAGGTGTCCACTCACCAGTGTCCTTTTACAAAAATATTTTTATACATACATTTTAAAATTATTTTCTTATTCATAATTAATGTTTTTAGTTTAATGGAACTTAAAAATGTAAAAATATAAATTATTAATTTGGAACAAAAAACAATAAACATTAAAAAAAAAATTTTTTTCATTTATAATTAAAAATTTTTAAGGTGGCTTCAGGGGCGGTTTCACTTCTGATTTTAATTTTGGTGCAATTATATTATTAAAATTTATTTCTCAATCATTTTGAACTACTTTTAAACGTTAGTAACAAAAAGATATTATGTTAATACAGAAAAAAATGCTAATTTGCACGTTTACAGCGTGTATCCCTAATATGGTCGTAAACAAATAATTATGATGATGTTTATTATTTATAAGATATTGTTTATTAGATTCTGCATAAATCATATTCAATTACATATTCTGTTCATGAATAAATATGTTTTTATATATTAGTAAGAGGTGATAAATGATCTCACCCCATTAGGTTGTGTGTTAAAAGTGATTTTGTAGAAGCTTAGTTTTTCCAATAATTTTGTCGTTGACCCCAGATTTTCTTTACGCAGATCAAAAGTATAATGTTGAAAGAATATTTGTGGAAAATTTCAAAGACGTCAGTGTTTTTATAAGGCATAGTGCGTTTCTTACACATAAGAATTGTACACGTAATGATTGTGCACAATTTAGCGTTGGTCAAATATATTTATATATAATTTGACCAATGCTAAATTGTGTACAATAATTACGTGTATAATTCTTATGTGTAAGAAACGCGCTATGCCTTTTATAAAAGGTCGCTGAAGCCTCCTTAAGTTGAAAAGTATTTGAAATTGGTGCTCCGGTTTCTTCATATAGCCATTTTCCATAGATATATTTTACATAATGCTAGATATCATCACGAACAATTTATAAATGTGTTAATCTGAAATGAAAATTAAAAATATGACTTAAGCTGTTTTACAAATATACAATTTATTTTATATTTTTGAATTATTGGCCTATTTAAGCCATATTTTAAGAATGAATAATTCAGACTTAAATAGGCTATAACTTTGGTGAATAATTTTGTTTTTTTTAATTCCCACACCCATATCCTAAGTGTATGTATTTTGAACACAATAAATCTTCAAAAACTCTAATCCGATCAGTTTTAGACTCAAAATTTTAAGACAGGGCAAGAAACATTTAAGTTTAAATATTGCCAAGCAGACACCCAACGACCATAAAAAAAATTCAATACTAATTTTTTGCGTTTTATTTTGATAAAATATTCAAATTTACAGTAAAAAAATAGTTAAATTATGATGAATAATTTACCATCACCTAAAAACACATATCAAATTTATTTGTAATTTTAAGGTGGTTAAGTCCCCTTATCCCCTTTAATCTATCATTAGAACAGCACGTCTCTTAGATGATTTAAAAAAATCTCTCTTATGGGTTTGGCAATGAGGTAAAGCAGATGAATTCTGCTCATAATCATTTGCAATTCACCGCAACTGCGATCACAATCATGACAAAAAGCACCCTTTCGCAGGAGTACGTCTACGGTCCGCTCAAGATCATCAAGATACCGGCGGTGCAGAGCGAGCGCTTCCTGCCGGAGCTGCCGCGCACCAAGAAGAGCAGCAACGCCGCCGCGATGCTGCACTTCATACGCGAGTCAGCCGAGGATCTGCTCACCAGGCGCGCGCTCGTGTACGCGGTCGATCAGCCCGCAGGGGCCCGAGCCTTCGGCGGCGGTCTCATGGTGCTCGACGACGACGAGCTGGGCCGCGTCAGGGAGAGCCGGACATTCGAAGGTGAGGAATTGCTTCGGGGAATTTCGGAAGGTTGGGGAAGTCAAGTTTAAGGGCGGGAGGACAAAGTTGAATTTTAATGTAATTGGATGTGGATACGTATTTAAGAGGGTGACGTGAAAAGGGTTTCTTAAAGGAAACATTGAAATTGGTTATTGTGATTTATCATATTTAGATTAGTTTTTCTAGAGTAACATATGCTTCTTAATATTGAACTACTTTCTGTTCTTCGGCGTATTTAATAGCGTTTAATGCCAATGTAATGAATTAAAATAAATATAAAATGTTAATCAAGTTCCATGGCGAAAATAAGTTTGTCTAAAAATATAAAATTTCATTCAATTATTTAGAAAATTGTACATGGAGTAATTTATCAAAATTAGTCATTAATTGTTTAAGTATGTTGTAAACACCAATTTAATGCTACTAAACAAATAAATTTATTAGATTTCTTACAAAATGAAATATCTTAAATAAACTCAAACATTTATAAACAGATTTAAATAGTTAATGCCTAATTTTTGTAGTTTTAAATTGTTTAAAAAATTATTTATAAAATATAAGTTATTATTATTGCAATTTTTAATGATTTTCCACTAATCATTTTAAAAGTTTCTAATAATTTACAGATATTTTAACGTTAACTACGCTATATAGATATAGTACATTTTAATATTTTTGACAAGCAATATAGTAGTTACGTTTTACAGATTATAGATAATGAAAAAGTATTGTTAAGTTTTAATATTCTAAATGTTATTTCTTTTACATTTAAGGTTGTTCTTGTATGAGAATCGACCTTAAAAATAAAAATTATACAATGATTTGTTTAAGTGTTACAATATCAGAAACGTTATAGTATAAAACAAGGGTACTTTAAGTGACAAAAAAATGTTTTTCATGAAAATTTCGATATTGCAAAATTAGATATCGCATACATTAGAGAATACTTTGAATTTGGGAGCCCTTATTTTGTTCCTTGAAAGATTTTAGAGCTAGTTACACGTATAAAATGGAAGAACATTGAAAATCCTGCAATTTTGCAACTTATAGCTTATAATACTTATACACGCGCAAACTTATAAAAGCATGTATGGAGTTATAAACAATTGGCTGCAACCTTGCAGATTTTTTAATGTTTTTCTATTTTTATATGGAAAAGCACCCCCTTCCCACCTGAAATATTTGAAGGAACAAAATGAGACCTGCCAATTAAAATCGGATAACAAATAGAAAAGATTTGGATCATTAGTTACATTATTCTCTAATTTACGCAATATGTATTTTTGCAATATCAAAATTTTTATGAAAAAATTTTTTTTTGTTATTTAAAGTACACTTGTTTTATACTATAATATTTCTGATATTGTAACACGTAAACAAATCCTTGTATATATTTTTATTTTTAAGGTCGGTTCTTATAAAGAAACACCTTAAAAACAATTAATTTCAAACCATTTAGATAAACATCTTTTGCACTAAAATTTGTTTAAATTAAAAAAATGCTAATAAATTTTCAAGTTTGCCTTCACGATTTTTATAATTGACAAGGATTAATGGATAATTTTAAAAAAATAATTTTTCTATTGTAACAATTTCTTTCAAATTAGACATGGCTATAAAACGTATTATTTATTTATTACAAATAGTTCTAAAGTCAATAGTTCGTTTTTAAATTGGTGAAAATTACGTTTGGATCCGCCAAATAAGGAGCTCTTTATTGTTCATCTTTAAATTTAAATTTTATTTTGTCCTATTTAATTCAATATTAATAGTTTTTCACAAAGCTATTTTCACCAGAGTAGGTAAAAATATAAATTTATAAAAAGAAAATATCACGCTATAACAATTTTAAAATATTAATAGCTGTATAACCGTACAATACCAAAAATATCTAAGCTACCAATAAAGTAACTAATTGATGTAATTTGTCTCACAAAACGGAAAATCAACCGTCCATATACAAATGATACAATACTCATCCAACACAAACAAACCTACCAATTAACAAATAAAAACGTCGTTATAAGTAGCAAACCCACAATTATATCTTCCCGACATTCATAATAATAGTCGAACGCACTCGTACAAGAGGGTGGCGACGAGTGCGTAAAATTGGATAATGATGGCGCGCGCAGGTGCTTTGCTTTTCGATTGTTCTTGTTTACGCAGCATAGAAAGTAGAAAAGCTCGGCGGCGGCGTATAACCGTACTTCTCTACGACCATTTTTGTTTGTCGATCGTCGTACACGTGCGCGCACGCGCGCGTTTAACACAAGAAGCTCTTTCACCGCATATACTTACCGGATACAACGCTTTGTCGCGAAGAAGAAAGGACAGAAGAAACGTAGTCGTCAGTTTCCGCGGGATAATAGAGATTGGATCTTCATCATCTGCGCCATGTGTCGCGTAAATGGTTATAGGGAAGCCACGAAAGCTGTTTGAACCGTGTCGAGCGCGTTTTTGGGTCGACGACGGACGGAAGGAGTGCATGTGCATGCACTTCTGCCATTGTCTCGGTTTTAATGGAGCCAGGACTTTTCTGAAAATGGTTTTCACTTTCACGTTGTGCTGATTTTAATGCAACATCGGTGTAGTGACTGATGTATACCATTTAGACTTGAACGGCACAAAAATTGTAGAGATTTTTAAATCAATCAATTTATAAATAAAGTAACGGAGGATGCCCATGGATGGCCTATGTCGACTCCAGGTAAAACATTGATAGGGGACTTAAAAAACTGATATGAGCATGAAGGATTTATAATATTGTAAGCATCTATAAATAAAAATTTCTTTCTGTATAAAGTAAAAAATATAAAAAACAATTATTTTATAGGATTTGACCCTCTTATTTTAAAGCTTCCCTTCCCTTCTTCGGATTAAATTTTTATAATGTTCATATTTTGACAAACTCTAAATAATAGAATCGCTTTTGTAGGGTAGGTTGGGATAAAAGGAGACACGGGGTACAATGAGACAGTTGCAGTAACTAGTGTCCGAAGTGGCACCACCTTTCTGGTTGCTATTTAATATATTCTTATATGTATTACGAAGTCATTTACGCATGTCTTGAAACTGACATAAAAAATTAATAACAAAGTTAATGAAGCGAATGTTTTGGCTATTTTTTAAGATATGAAAGTCAAGAAATCAGCTTTTTTCAAATCTGTAAGCAATTATACATGTTTTATTTCTTGTCGAAATCAGAATAGACTGTCTTTTTAGCTTATTGTTTAACTTTACTTTCCTTCCTGCAAAATTTAATTTGATCGAGTTTAAACGAAGTTATAGTACAAACAGTAAGTATGTGTCTCGTTATACCCCAACGTTTTTAAAAACCACTATTTTCGGGGTAAAAAGTATATTACAGATTTTTATTACAATACAGCATGTAACCCCAAAAGTAGTACACGTTAGTGTTATTTGGATAGTTAAAAAGTAATACTATAAGTAATACTATATTAATTTCTTTTAAGTAATGCTCTTATAAAAGTACTTCAGTTCATTTCATTTTACTATCTTATTATACCTCAGTCTTCCCTATGTGCCCCCGAATCAAATTCTGACTTACTACACATCCATGCGCATTCTCCTATAACTATCGAGAGTATTTTTGTAAATATTTTAAAAATTATCTATACTTATCTGTATATGAATAAAGATAATCATTCTTTCTTTAGATGAATATCCCGATTTCTGCTCATATAAGCATTTTGCGTCAAACAAAATGTTTAAAAAGTTATTCTAACATTAAGTTATAAAGCAGACATGATTATTGTCGTAATTATGAATCGAACAATACAATGCAAATGCGTAAAAACCATTTTAAAGACTTAAATATTAATAAGAATCCATTAAAAAACGTATGAAAAATGCACCTATTTCTGCACACAGTAATAAGCGGTGATTTCGATGTGTACCTATTTCTGATCACCATCGATTTTATAGACTTCATTCATATGATTTATATGTTTTATTGTATATTAATATGTTAATACGCGTAAATACTTCACGATGCATAAGTAGAAAACAGTGTACATATTGAATAAATACAACTGAAACGTTATTTTGTCGTGATTAGAAATAGGGACATGCAGGATGCATCTGCGACTAACCTCAAACTATTACTATTATCAAGTTTCTTAATCAGATTTTACAATATCTTTAATTCAGCACTACAGTTTTTAGTTGTAATACAAAAAACGTACAGATAATTAGGATATAATATATATTAAAACAATCTTCATATCTATAATAACAGAAAACCTTCGAGTGATTAGATATAGGGACGTGAGCAGAAATTTTCTTCGCAAAAATTTTAGAACTTGCTGAATTTTCTGTAGGGTTGTCGGCACGCGTTTCTGAAAGGTTTTTGCCTGTAAATTTGTCTACAGAAATATATTTTAAAGCCAATTTTGTATTACAAATTTGTATTACAAAAAATTCAAATTCTTCATTTTTATACGATGTTCTGCAATTCTATTTGCACGATTTTCTGCATAAATTTTAGAACATGCAGGTTCTAACATTTTTCTACAAGATTTCTACCTGCAGATTTGTAGAGGTCTTAAGGGAATCAACCTGAGTTAAATTCTGTAAATGTTTATACCTTAAAAATGTATATTATACGTAATTTTGCAACGATTTAGATCCCTTTAAGTGAACTTTATAGTCCCCTAAGAATTCGCTAATATAATACATTATTGAATTTAAGCCTTTTTAACAACTTACAACGGGTATTTACATCAGGCGGTACATTTTTCATGGTCACCGAGGCTTTAAAATATTCTTCAAAAGTATAGTCATGGACTTTCCGAACTACATTTCTTGAAAAAAATTATTTACAGCTTTTAGGTACATATATATCAATAATAGTATAATTTTTATAGTATTTTCATAGTATCATTATTGATATATGTGTGTCTAACAGTTGGAAATAATATTTTTAAAGAAATGCAGTCCGGAAAGTCCATAAGTATACTTCTGAAGAATAGTTTAAAGCTTCGGTAATTATATTCGCTACGTGCATGACACTAGCGCCCTACGTATTGTAACTGTTTTGGTGGAAAATCTCAGAACTATTCACTTGCTAAAATGTATTAGCTTAATGGGAGAATTAGAAAAATATTTATTTTTTAAGTCATCAAAAAGTCAGACGTTTAAAACGTTGGAAAAATTTTGTATAATGTAAAATAAACTTATATTTACCTTACAAAAAAGTTTGATGGCGTTTGGAATGATAGTAATTTATAAAAAAATATATTATGTGTAACTTTCTACATAACCCAATGAATTTTAGCAATCGGGCGATTCTTAAGCTTGCTGCAAATTCGTGGTGTCGCTAATGATGTGCACGTAGCCATTATCGCCTGATTCAACAAACTGTTGTAAGTGGTTACAAAGGTTGAAATACAAGACCACTTACAAGGAGAGCGTCAGACTTTCGGGTCATGGTTTTTTATGAAGCTTTGGGGATCGTTTTTTGGTACCTTAAATTGAAACCCAGTACCCGTAGTTTTATCGAATGGATCTTCATATAGTAGATACAGCAAACTTTTTAACATTATTAGTATATCTATATATACAAGATTTTTAACATTGGGCATATGGACAATGTTACCTTTTTTAACTGTATCTCAGGCTCTAGGACCTATTCGATCAATCTACAGGTGCAGTATGTGAAAATAGAAAACAATATTCTCTATCCATTATTGACTTTGAAAAATTTATTTTATTCCACTTTGTAAGATCAAGCAAGATTGCATTAATGTAGAAATGATGTTTAAAGGGTTAGGGAACTTAAATATAGAGCTCAATTTATGTAATTATATAATATTTAATCAACTATATTACCTTGCCATTGTAATTATATTTTCTATAATACTTTAAAATTTCCTTACTTCATCAATCGACTTATCTTCATCAATATTTTCTTTTCAGTCTCACAAGGAAACTTTCGAATTTTCAAGAAGAAAAAAAATATTATCTTGCCAATTCTCATATTACTGAATTTAATAAAATTGAAGTTACTGATCTTACCAATCTTCCTCGGAGTCCATTTCATCAAGAAACTACTCGTCCTGGGCTCGCTCTTGTTACCGTCGATACTTTCGCATCTGAAAATCTGTAAAATAGCGCAGCAACCATATCATCATCATCCTTGGGCAGCTTCAGTCGAGTATCCCGTGGATTACCCATCTGGTAAATTGATTGATTAAAGTTTTATGGTCCATTGTTCCTTTTTAGGACAAAAAATAAATATAACAATGATAACGTTTCAAATAATCTTCTAATACACGATATCTGAAAGTTTGAGCTTTAAGTTTCTTTTCTTATTAGTGCATTAATATTTAATATCAAACTTAAATGGAATCTTTTATCGAAACGTTTCGGGTGCAATAACGTTTTGCACTAGCAGTATACGTAATCTTTTCTTTAATATATATAAAAATAGGAAATTGATCATTAAAGCTAATTTCAGATTTAGTTGAAAATTATACATTTTTTAAGAATAATTTTTTGATTAATTTGATATTATCATATAAAGAATTTCATAAATTTGTCTGAACATATTAATTTTCTTATTAAAAAATAACTTATAATACAATATTTTATTTTATCGCAGCATATGGTCACGAAGATTCATGGGATCACAGAAATGACGTAGCACCAAGTACATATGGCAATTATTACAGCAGTCATAGTCCGTACAATCCATTTTCTTATTACTTTCAAAACTACAATAAACAGCAGAAACGGTGATATATTCCAAGAAGGAGTTCAGTGACAGATAGTGTGATTCTGTGGAGAGCTTGTAAATTATAATGCTGTGAATGTTCATTTAGTGAAAATTTTTGATTACTCATTTTTTGTGTACTTTTGTATCGTTTTGTATAAGTAGCGTTAAGTCGTAATGTAAATAAAAAAACTTATTGTTCTTCTACACTATAAAATATAATATTATTGATTATCTACAATTGTTCTGCAAAACTATAGAGCAGAATATAATTATAATGGAATCCTTTTTAGTAATTTGTGCGTTATGAGTAAAATACTGAGAGTTATTTAATTATTTTTATCATATCTTTTTAAAAATTTTGCTAAAGATTTAAAAAAATTTATTTTTAAAATCAATAAAAGTTATTAATATCTACATAATAGGGAAGAAAAAAAAGTATTTTTTGATCGGCATTCGTGAGTATGGTAAAGAATCCTCGGAAGAGTCCTATCCGAGGTGTATTTCTTTTTGTATTTTGAAAATAAAAGTAAATTTACAAATGATACAAGTTTTGCTTATATCTTCTTCTCATTTGAAGATGTAGTAAAAATTCTGAAAATTTACAAATAAATATACCATGATACAAAAATACACTGTTAATCGTATATCGGTATTCTTTCCTACTTATACCTTTATAAAATATGATAAATAATGACAAATATGGTAAATGTTATTGGGATCAGACATTCGAAGCTCGCCACCTAGTGGCAAAAAATGCAAGCTCATTGAACGGAGATTTTGCACTACTACTAATCTTCTGTGCACGTTTCCGTGCATGAACACCTCTTTGCGCACACTTCTGCGCATAAAATTACCATTCAAGTCAGACATTTATATTGGCCACGCCCCCATATCAGATCCGAATAACTACTAAACTTATTTTCGATAAGTAAAAGATGCAAGTTGACTTGTGATTTAAAAAAGGTATCATTACTTTGTTCAATATTTGTTTATTAATACGATAATTGACAAATCACTGAAAATATATAATTTTTAGTCGCATTAAGATTTTGTAAGAAAAACCTGTGTTATATTTTTTAACTTACTTTTTGATTTACATAAAATCCACCACATTTAATAATTAATATATTAATATAGTGTCATAGTAAGACTGCGCGCGTCCGTAACAATAGGTACAAATTAAATCTCAGCACAGAGACATCTTAACTGAGAATTTTTTACTTTAATTACAGGGCATGTATGTGCTTTTGCATTAAGACTAAACGATAAAAATACTCTGCAAAAAATAACTTTCTTTTACATAGTTATAATCTAAGGTGATCTACCTGTAACAAATTAATAGTTTTGAACAAACATGACTAGAAGTATATTTTTCTGAGTAGGGCATAAAAATAACATGCACTGTTTTGAAGACTATTTCGAGTGTAAAATAATAATTTGTAGTACACTTCATATAAATACATGTTAATTTGAAATAAACAAACCTCTAAAAAAAGTGAGAATAATAGAACTTTGTTTTTGACAAGTGCAATGAATGTTTTATAATGTTCCATCAGGGTTAATTTTGTATTCTTCCATGACACGATATTATATTGATATTCTGGAAAGATGTAACAATAAATAAGAACTTTAATGGATTACATATTTTTTTCCATAGTTAAGTGATGAATATAATGTACCGGTATCTGCACTTCCAAATTTTTCTACTGATTAGTTTATATGAGTTGCTGAAGTTGTTTATCCTAAAAGCACACAGTACAAGAGACATAAAATTAATTATAATTTAGTTATTTGGATCAAGTAAAAGTTTCAGTAATTATTCTAAAACTGTAATATATGAGTAAATATAAAACCTATATCATTTTTACGATTCTTAGAATAAAAAATTGCAATAAATTAGAATGTGGTGATAAGTAATATTAAAGTAATACTTTTAATTAACCAAATCGGCAAACTAAAGCATAAACTTTACAAAGGATAATTGGGCGACATTTAAAACCATCTGTTCGCATAGCTCACTTTTAGTTTTACGAGTATGAGCACAAAGAATTATGTATCGCGCTTATTTGTATATCAGTTTAGCTTGAAATTTAAGAGGAAGCAAGGTGGTTTACTGAATAAAGCGACTCGGCAAGAAAACTCACTAGTATTATGCCTCGCACGTCAGGTAAATCTTTTATTCTGGCAGCCGACAAAGGCTGAAACCTTTCTCTGGAGGAATTCGGAAAGTGGCACGATTTCCGAAAAGCATCTACGTGAGTAAGATGGATTCTGACATTTGTCGGAGTTAGAAGCGTTCATGCATATAATAATGCGTTAAGGTAATGCTAAAGCCACCAGTCACCGACAAAGATAAGAAACCACTTTTCTCATTTAATTTTCAATTTTTAGCAAATATCTTTAGAGATATTTTCTCAAAATTGAAAATTAAATGAAATAAGTGGTTCCTCACATTTGACGATGACAGTGGGTTTAGCATCACCTTAATGAGTTGTTATTCGATTGAAGTAAAACAGCATCTCAACTAATTTAAAACGCTCTTTGAGTATTATTAATGATTTGTAATACCTATAAATTGATGCTTTCTGTAACATAATGTTGAACATTATATTATATGATAAATTATATTTCATCGAACTTGTTAAATATTGATTTTGCACAAGGAACCACTGCCAATTCATTGGCACTTAGCTTCCTCAAACTAAATTAATTATTTCAATATAAAATTATTTGTTCTTAATACTAGCAAAAAACCTCACACTCGTTCACGCGTGTTCGGATTGTTACATATATAAAATTTTAATTATAATGTGAGGGTACATCTAATTTTTTCATACAAATTCATTTTTTGTTTTTCATAGGAAATCAAAGTTTCTACTCTGAAGAAGCAGCAGTGTTGGTGTAATAGAATATTTGTTTTTGAAATTAAAATGTGTGTTTTAGTATTTACGCGTATTTTTAAGTTTATGTTACCGAATTTATTCATTTCAATGCAAAAATATTAGGGACAGCCCCTAAATCTGCATTAAAAAATGACTTACTTATAATGACAAGATATGAATAAAAGTTAACAAGATTTATCCCTTTGAGCCATAGTGTACCATGCAATGATACAAATTTTATACAGCGGATTTTTACGATTTACACTCACGTTTTACTATTTTCGACCATCTATTATCCAACCACGCATCCATCCATCCACCACGCATTTCCACATCCACCCACGCATATATTCCTCCAGTCACCTATTTATCCATCCACGCACATGTCTATTCATCCATCCACAATTCCATCCACCCACCCACGTATCCATTCATATAACCATGCATCTATCTATCCAGAAAAAAGCATATGTAAAGAAACACAAAGAATTTAAGGTAAGAACCGTTATTTAATAAATCTTAAAACAAAATCCATTCCCTAATAAAAGCTGTTGCTAACTGCTTTAGCATAATGCTTTCTCAAAGAAAGGTCTTGAAAAATTGAGTAAGAGAGGCGTATGATAAAAAATTCCAATTGAAAAAAATAATGGTGTAATACATTCACTAAGTATCTTAGATAGAAAAAAAAATCTTCAATCTTTAATTAATTTTTAACATCTATGGTGAAAAATTAATTTAGAACTATGTAGATCTATCTAGTTTGCCATGGGAATAATCGAGGACCTCGAGAAAACTAGATAATTGTCTACCAGGGATGTCTGCACACGAATATAATTCATTATTATTGTCAAATAAAAAAATTTAAAGCCCTTTAACCTTTAGCGGCCACACGGGGTAACTAGTTACCCCAGGCTCAGAAAAAGTGAAATTGGAGGTCTAAAACATTTAAAACATTTGACCAGTTTTTAGAACGCCATCTATAAATTGACCGATAAAAATCATTAGAAATATTGAAGAACACTTCAACAAACATGAAACAATCGGTTACAAGTGTTAAAACACCCATATGTCTTGTACAACTAGGTTTTTCAGTGTGGGGTAATGAGTTACCCCATGTGGCCGCTATGTGGCCTGGCTGAGGTGTGGCCTCTGAGGGTTAAAAGACATTGATCGAATGGAAATCACTTATTTCTTTTTGGTATGTGATATTTTGATTAATTTCAATATTTCTCAAGATGCTGAATCAGAAAAAATAGGTACGAGTATTCTAAAATTATCTGTATGAATGTTTTCACCATTTTTAAAAAAATTTTTTTACTGATGATCCATGTAGTCGAACCCATTAATAAGTGCTAATTAGGCGTTTTAATCGTATTTTAGCATAATTTGACTGTTATTTATATTTTTAGCAAGAAATACAGCTTGATTATAATTCTGCACACACACGCACATGCACACGCAAACGAGTAGACAATTTTTCTGACGATGCAAAAATGTAATTGGTTAAAGAAGAATGATACATACTAATAAAAAACGTTTAGCTCTAAAATTAGAATATAAATAATCATTATATACCATAAATTAACTTTTAATATATTCAACAAATTTTACCTTTATAATATCTCGTTAGCTCGGAATCGATGTTGCATGATTTAACCAAATTAATTTTTTAGGCATCATTATTAAGAAAAAAATAGAGAACGTGTTATGTTAATAAAAAATCTATGATATTACCACGATAATTTGAAAACCTAACGTTAAATTTACGTCAAGTTAATTAAATACTCGGCCCTGTGTACTTTATAATTTTATCTTAAAATTAATTTTTACAATAATGTGACTATTTTTATTATCGTTTATCTTTTAGATAAATATTTAAATTTATCAACCATGTTAATATTCAATTACAAAATACATAAATCTGAATAATGTGTTGCCAATATCGCAAATATATGTATAGATTAATCTTATTTTCGAGATTATTTAAAATGTATCTAACAATTTCAAAAAAGAAAAATTCTTCCCTTTATTCAAGGTTATTTTTACTTCTACTTAATTCTACTTTAAAAATATTTTATTCAAATTCCTCGACTTTATTTTGGTTAAAAAATAGTCTCTATAGCTTTTCTTCATTCTCCATTTCGTTTCTACTTTTCAACCACTTTTTACGTTAGTATAATTCATCTGCGACAAAATTACAAAGAGCGATTTGCAAGATCATTTACGACACAATCACAAGCATGAAAAGCCCATGCACCCGACGTCTTGCTTTCCTCTCATTTAAAACTACTTTTGCAAAACATCGTCCGTAAGTTACACATACGTCGAAGAACATCCTCTCCGAAATGAAATTAACAAAAATCGTTTTGCTGTAAATCCCGTTGGTCCTGAAATGATTTCACCTCTCATCAAGAGATTACACGGGATATTTGTTAATGTAATATTTCAAAAAAGTAAACAGGTTTAAATGTGTAAATGTAATATTTCCAAAAGTAGACAAGTTAAAAAATTAGACTCGTAAAGAAATCAAGAAGAGACTGCATTCAGGAAATACATGCCTCTATTCGGTAACTAACTTACTAAAATCCCAACTACTATTGCGGAAGACTAAATTAGAAATATATAGAAAAATTATAATGCCATTACTTCTATACGGATGCGAAACGTGCGGATTAACCAAACGGGAAGAAAACAGATTTGGAGTGTTTGAGAATAGAGTCTTTAGAAAGGTATTCGATAAAATAGATGAGTTTACTAGAGAATGGAGAATTTTACATAATTAGGAAATACATGAGTAAGACGGAAAGCTAAACATTACTAGAATGATTAAATCTCGAAGACTATTGACCTATGGGAAATAGGATGTTATGAGGAGGATTGGATGCAACTCGCAAACAATAGAGAAAGATGGCGTGACTGCGTGAAGAAGGCTATGGATTACACAGCTACGGATAGCCAGTCCCAACAATAGGGCAGTGGCATGGTTCGGAATTAAATTATAACTCTAATTTTATTCGAAAGTTTATCGAAAAATAACAACTTTCCTAAGACAGGTTTTTTTAACGCAATATCCGAATTTTAGTAATATTTTAAAGTTGTGCTTAATTTTTATAATGATTCAAACTCGCGTGACGTCAACGTCCCTCCGTTCAGCGCTCCCCTATCGGTGAGTTTCGAAGCTTGATTTGAGAAAATTTTGCCCTCGTCAATTCCGGTCACAGTAGTTTAGCTGAAGTGCTGTGCATATCAAAAAGTTTTATGCGATCGTCACATTATTACTACAAGGGAATAGACTGTAAACAACAGAAAATATTCTATTTAAAAGCTATTAGTTTGAATTTATAATAATTGTAATCATCAAGAATGAATAAAGGCTACACAAAAGGAACATCTGCTAATTTGCCAAAACTGGTTTGATTGGCCCTTGGTATCATTCTGACACAAATCTTCAACATTTTCTTCAAATACTGTTGGTAGATTTAAATGAAATCGCGGTAGCACATCAAGTCCTTCCGCTGAACGGAGGGACGCTGACGCCACGCGAGTTTGAATCATTATAAAAATTAAGCACAACTTTAAAATATTACTAAAATTCGGATATTGCGTTAAAAAAAACTGTCTTAGGAAAGTTGTTATTTTTCGATAAACTTTCGAATAAAATTAAAATAAAAAATCATGATTCTTCCCTATTAGTTATGATAGCTATGATGATGATGCAAGCACGTTTACAGCCGACATAAAGACTACCCTGATAATACATAACGCTTTTTGAACGTTTTAAAAACGTCAGAGTTCAAACCTTCAAACGTTGAAAGGCAAAGTTTTAAATGCGTCTGAAAAACGTTGTTGAAACGTCTCAATGTCCGCAGATTCGCTCCACATAAGACGTTGTAAAACCGTTTTTGAAACGTTTGAAATAGGTTTGAAAATGCTTTGAAAAATACTAGCATAGAATATATCGAAAAAATCGTTTAAATAGAATTTGATGCTACAAATATTACGAATTATGGAAGTACGATCTGGATGATACTTCCAAATTTGGTAATATTTGTAGCATCAAATTCTATTTAAACAATTTTTTTCGATATATTTTATGTTAGTTTTTTGAAACCATTTACAAACCTATTTCAAACGTTTCAAAAACGGTTTTACAACGTCTTATGTGGAGCGAATCTGCGGACATTGAGACGTTTCAACAACGTTTTTCAGACGCATTTAAAACTTTGCCTTTCAACGTTTGAAGGTTTGAACTCTGACGTTTTTAAAACGTTCAAAAAACGTTATGTATTATCAGGGTAGTCTTTATGTCGGCTGTAAACGTGCTTGCATCATCACCATAGCTATCATAACTAATAGGGAAGAATCATGATTTTTGATAATGTATTAAAGAATTATCTGTTGCAACGCCGTTACCCTAAGCGGGTCCTGGGCGTAGTCGTCCAGAGCGGACGGGTGGGTGCCTATCACCACTACACAGCGCGTCCTCAGGTTGCGGATAGAGGAACGACCCCTGAGAAAGAGGTTAGCTGCGAATAAAGCGAATAAGCAGTCGCGGACAGCCGATAGGCCCAGGCGTGGGTGTGATGAGCCCGCACTGGCGAACGCATTCATCTAGAAACACTACGCAAGCACCGCAACAACTACAAACACTATACAAAATCTCCTATCTTACTTTCTTCTTCTACCTTACTCTGTAATCTATCTCTTTTACCACACATTTCAAACAAAAAATGGGCCAAAAATCCTGCTGTCGTGGAGGATGCGGGAGCGATGACAACTGCCCTGAGAGGGGATGTGTAGAATGATTCGCCACCTGGTCTTACATGGCAACGAAGCCAGCGAAGGCGCGCTGCCTTGCAGGGGGGCGTTAGGATACGAGAATGAAACCGAGTGTGTCTGACGACGAGTTGACTGTGTCCTCGCCAAAGTCAGAAAGCTCTCATACTTAGTTCTAGGGAGGTATGAGGGTTATCACCCCTAGACGGATGGACTCACCTGCGATCGGAACAGGATCCAAAACGCGCGGGTTTAACTTACTATCATGGCTCAAAGAAAACAAAACCAAACCAAAACGAAAAGAAACTTGAGGGTAGGAACCTGGAATGTACGCAGTCTACACAGAGCAGGCGCGTTCCGGGAAATCATAAATGAAACTGAGAGGTACAATTTAGATTTGGTAGCAATACAAGAAACCCGATGGAAAGATAACGCGATGCTAGGATCCGGTAACTTCACCTTTTTATATGGGGGCGCGAGCGGGCATTCTCTAGGCACCGGATTTCTTGTTAACAAAAGCATCATACATTCCGTTAAAAGTTGCAATTTCGTGAATGACCGACTCTCGTATATCATCATCGACGGAGCGTGGTATAATTACGTGGTTATTAACGTCCACTGCCCCACGGAGGACAAAGAGGAACAAGTCAAAAATCTTTATTATGAAACTTTAGAGCAATTAATCGACCAATTCGCGTCTTACGACACCAAAATAGTAGTGGGGGATTTCAATGCTAAAATAGGGAGAGAGGAAATGTTTAGGCCCACCATAGGCAAAGAAAGTCTGCACGAAACCAGCAATGATAACGGTATTATGGTCATAAATTTCGCAGCCGCAAAAGATCTTATAGTCAAGACCACGTGCTTCAAGCACAAGGATATACACAAGGCAACGTGGACATCGCCGGATGGGGCCACGCACAATCAAATCGATCATTTTCTTATTGATAAGAGGCGCCACACGAATGTACTCGACGTAAGGACCTATAGGGGGGCGGATTGCGACTCAGATCATTATCTCGTAGTGGCCAAATTAAGAGCCAGATTAGTAGCCGGTCAAAATAGTAAGCGAGCGAACAAAGTAGAAACCTTTGATATTGGAAAACTACGAAGCGGGATAGAGCGAATCAAGTACCAAGTAGAAGTTAGCAACCGATTTCAGGCGCTCGAGGAAACGGATGAACAGACGGGAGTAGATGACGATCCGAACAGGTTGTGGGGGGCTATCGAAAAAACTATAAAAGGGGCCGCGAACAAAGTACTGGGTAAGAAAAAAAGGCCGAAGAGCAAACCATGGTTTGACGAAGAGTGCGAACTCTGGTTTGAAAGGCGCAAGAAGGCTAAATTAGATAGTGTACACAATGAAAGCGATAGGGCCGTAGAAGAATACCATGAAATAAGAAAGCAAGTACGTGTGATTTACAGAAACAAGAAGCGCGAGTATCAGAAAAATGAAATTAGAAAAATAGAAACTAATAGTAGGGAAAATAACCCGCGCGAGATGTACAAAGGAATAAACGCTATTAGGAAGGGTTTTCAGAGTAGATCGCAGTTAATGAAGGATAAGGACGGGAACCTCGTGACAAGCGAAAATGAACTATTGAAATTATGGAAAGATTATTTCGATAAGTTATTAAACGTGCATGAAAACTCCGAGGAAATGGGAGACGAAATCCACACTGCTGAACTCCATATGGACGAAACGACCTACAAAGAAGTAGAGGCCGCGATCAAAAAGCTAAAAAACAATAAGGCCGCAGGAAACGATTCTATACCAGCTGAACTACTTAAATATGGAGGCACCGCGCTTACATCTAAAATTTTTTATCTAGTATGTGCTATTTGGAGAAATGAAACAATACCAGAAAATTGGAAAGAATCCATCATCATACCGATCTTCAAAACGGGAGATAAAACAGACTGCAATAACTACCGGGGAATCTCACTTTTAGCTACCTGCTACAAAGTTCTGTCAAACGTAATACAGGCCAGACTCACACCATTCGCGGAAGATATAATAGGAGATTATCAGTGTGGATTCCGGCGCAACAGGTCAACGAGCGATCAAATGTTTACCATAAGACAATTATTAGAGAAAAAGTGGGAATATTGCGAAACTATACACCAGCTATTTGTGGACTTTAAGAAAGCGTACGACTCTGTCAAACGAAGCAAAATGTATGAAATCCTAGTGCTCCTTGGCGTGCCAAAAAAACTCGTAAAATTAATTCAAATATGTCTGAACGGAAGCACTGGAAAGGTCCGAGTAGGCGGTAATGTATCCGAATCGTTCATGATACGCGACGGTTTGAAGCAAGGTGACGGGCTTTCAACGGTACTCTTTAACCTGACGCTAGAGCATGTTGTTAGAAAAATGCAGGCTAGCGAGCTAGGCGCAACACTCAACGGAACAACGCAAATTTTAGGCTATGCGGATGACTTGGATATAGTGGGAGATAATGGTGAAACGGTGGCGAGAAATGCGGAAATCCTTATAAATGCGGCTAAAAACACGGGGTTAGAAGTGAGCGAATCGAAAACGAAATATATGATCATGGAGAAACTGGGCATTCGCGAAGCAGAGGGGGATCTCAGAGTCGGAAATTTCACTTTTGAAAAGGTTAGCGAATTCAGATATTTAGGTACAACTATAAATGATCGAAACGAAATTAAAGCCGAGATTAATAAGAGACTTCATTCGGGTAATGCCTGCTTCTACGCTGTGAACAGATTACTTAAGTCAAAGCTACTGTCGAAAAATGTAAAAATAAGGATATATAGGACTATAATAATGCCGGTAATCTTGTATGGGTGCGAAACCTGGGCGCTCACTAAAGCGGAAGAAAATCGTTTTAGGGTATTTGAAAATAAGGTTCTGCGGAAAATATACGGGCCAAAGAAAGATGAGGAAACTGGGGAGTGGAGGAAACTGCACAATGACGAGCTACATAATTTGTTCGCGTCACCAAATATTAACAGAATAATAAAATCACGGAGACTAAGATGGGCAGGGCACGTGGCAAGAATGGGCGATGATCGTACAGCAGCGCGCATAATGAAAGGAAAACCGAAAGCAACGCGACCTCTTGGTAGACCTAGACGCAGATGGGAGGATAACGTAAAATCAGACATAACTGAAATTGGGCGGGAAGGCGCGAAATGGATGGGGTTGGCACAAAATAGGGAAACGTGGAAGGCTTGCGTAGATGAGGCGATGAACTTTCGAGTTCGAAATGCCATTTAAAAAAAAAAAAAAAAATTAAAGAATTATAGAGTCACCGCGCTCTCAGCAAATAGAGCTCTGAAAAGCCAAGTGCAGATACTATCCTTATGGAAAATTTGCAGAATTGTCTGACTTTGCAGAATTTTCTACAGAATTTTCTGTAAACAATTCTGCAGATATTTCTAAAAGGGTAATATCGGGATACTTTAAACGGATGTATCAGACCTACTTTACTTGCGGACAAATATATTCGAAAATTTTGATTTCTCAAAAACTACGCATCAGAATAAAATTTCCTTTTCAGTGTTCTGCTATGTATTTTATGTAGATCAAGCGACCTTGCAAGGGATATTTGATTCTGATGCATATTTCTTGAGAAAAACGAAATTTTCGAATATATTTATCGACAGGTAAAGTACAGTAAAAGTATCTAAATATAAATGTATAAATACACCATAGTATCTATACATATAAAAAGATATTATTATATACGACATTTAAAGAAAATCAAGATAAAAAGTGTCTAAAATAGTATCCAAATACTTTTGATTTATAATACCTATGTATCTTGTATCTTTTTGGATCTATATGTCGTAAATAGCTTTGGAAATGTTTTTTTCCACGTAAATATATTCTTAACCATTCCTACATCGTTAATTTTCGGAGAATATACTTTTCGTATCTATAAGATACTTATCTGGTTAAATCATTAAAAATAATTTGAAATCCCCAGAGAGCCATCTTAAAACGCACAAGTTCTACATACTCTACTTGCACTGCGCATTACGCATCCACATGTGCAGGACGCAAACACGATTCCGCGGTCAAGGTCACCGCTGCGCCGCAAGGAAAACGTTCCTCGCGCGTGTACACTTCACGTCTTCAAACGTTATAATATAAGTAGGTGCATTGGCCCCTCGCGCGACTGACCCACTAACAGATTTGGAGGAACGCCAGGCCGATCTCCGATGATCTCTCTCTCTTTCTCTCGCGCGCACGCGCCCACGTCACTCCATGCCGCGGGAACTTCCAGGACTCGGAGTTTGGACTTTCGAATGCGAGTATGTGCTTTATTTTATGGAGACCGAAAGGATGATTTCGTTTGTACGATTTTATTTTTGAGGGTTTTGTGTGCGCAGCGTAATTGGATACCTGTTTCGCCAGGTGTTCGTGCAGAAATGCGCATTGCATACGGTTAGGTACTGGAGAGTGGCGCAGTTATTTTGGTATACGGAAATATATCGATATGGTGGTTACTGCAAAATTGCAAAGTTACAGTAAGAGTTTTTCTTTATGTTTTTTCAAGAATTTGGGGTATAGAGAAGCACAGTAGTAAATAACTTTAAAGATTGATGCAGATTTTAAAAAGCATGTAAAAACAAAAATTACTAAAAATTGTTATTACAGCTATACAAGTTTTGTGTGCAAAATATAGAACATAAGTTTATTACCACATTAAAGCAATGTATTTTGACCTCTAATTTGATAACTTTTAATTCACGAGTAATAAATCTGACGAACTCTATTTTACAAAACGTAATGCTTGCCAAGTTGTGTTACATATACTTAACAATTCGAATTTCTATAGGCAAGTATGGTAGTTTCTGAGAAAATGAACAAATAATATATGTAATAAATCATATGTTTCATGGTCAATTTCATCAAACTGTTTATATCTTTTGTTCAACTCTGACTACATATAAATTACATAGTAAAAACATATCTGTTAATTGGGTTGCTGCACCTGATTTACTTATTTGCGACGTAATTAAGTCGAATTTCGAGAAAGTGTAATACTAGAAGCTCATTTAAATAACATTTCATTGCGTAATCTTGACTTTATTTTTATGTAATCTGAGATATCAATTATAGTGCATATTTATTTTCTTAAGATACATTTTGTTTATTATAATATTAAAACATATAAATTGCAAATGCATAATAACAATATTTTTTGTATTTTCTAATATTTTATGATTTTAAAGGGGACAAGACACTTTTAAACCAAAAAAGAAATTATTTACAAACTTATACAATATAAAAATTTTGATCCTATACGTTGTGATAAATCACTATTAACATAACCGTATTTATTTGAGGGACTTTACAGCGTGCATGATTCTAGGTGACATGGTAACGAAATCTTTTTTCTTCATCATAACGATGTCGATCATTCGACATAAGCTAATAATGCACCTGAAATGTTTTGAATAAAGAAAATCAAAAACAGCAGAAAAAGCTGTTATTGTTAAAAAAAGTACATTTATTCACGACTTAACTATAATAGCCACTTTATTGACCTGCAAAGCGGGACTAAAATAGCTTTTTATTGCCTCATATGTTTTACTCCCGAAAATGCGAGAGTAATATACGATTAAAAATTCAAAAAATTTTGAAAATTTTGATAATTTTGATAATTTTTAAAATTTTGATAATTTCGAAAAATTTGAAAAATTGTAAAGTGTAGTTTGTATTAACAATGAATGAGTGGGTTTCCACTTTTCAAATCAACAAAGTGGCTTCACAATTAAGTAGTGAATAAAGTTCTATATGCAACACGAGAGTAAAGTCGACCATTCTCTCGGGTGATTACTGGCCTCGCTTCGCTCAGGCAGTAAACCCATCCGCGGGAATAATCTACGACTTCAGTCCCTTGTTGCATGATATACTATTATTACTTTAATGTATAATCTTACTTTGAAATGTCATTTTCAAACTGAAAATTTGATGAAAATGAAGGAAATGTTCAAAGAATCGAAAAAGGGGAGTACTTTATGTAATCGATTAAAACAAATACAATACTTGTGTACACTAATATATAGTTGATGGAGAAATAGTATATTGTGTAGTATAAACGAGTGGAAAAAAGTAGTTACTTTACACCCAAATAATTAAGACAAATATTCTTAATCCTGTAATAATAGCTATAAAACTTAGATTTATATACAGAAAAATTAATTTCAACGATTCAGTTGGTGAAGAATTTAATAATGGTACATTATGCAACAAGGGAATAGTTGGCTTTATTCCCGTGTTGCATATAGAATTTTATTTCCGACTTAACTGTGGCTACTTTATTGATTTGAAGAGTGGGACCCACGAAAAATGAAAAAAATACACACATTTTGCGGGAAATACAGTAAAAGAGGGAATAATACATCAGTTTCGTCCCGCCTTTCAGTTCAATAAAGTAGCCATTATAGTTAAGCTAGGAATGTACACACATAAACTCGACGTAACAGTTTTAGAGCCCGAATTTTAATCTGCGATTTTGTAAAAATATTTATCACATGATAATCTATTGATTTCTGCAAAATAAGGATAGTATTTTTTGTAACACAAGCACGATTTTCGCGTTTTTATGTACCTATTAAGCGGGCCTAGAGGACAATTCTTTAGACCGGCGGGTGCAAAAGTCCATACACGCATTACAAAAAATATGGTGTGCACCAAGGGCAAAGTGGGCTTTTTTAGACCGAGTGTGGAGATTGCACAACCACACGAGGTACATAATATACTATTTAAACCACTGCGTTTTAGGTGTTCGGTTACCTCTGATCTGTTCGACGCGCACGTATAAGCTCGACTACAGACATTTTAAGGAACCAAATTGTCTGAAGCTGTGGAAACATATTCTCCAGATTAAAAAATTGACTTCTCCAGAGAAAAGAAAACGATTTTTACAGTGCTCTCTTTAAAACGAAAACTTTGCGCCCTAGGTACACAATATACTATTTAAACAACTGTGTTTTAGGTGTTCGGTTACCTCTGACCTGTTCGACGCGCACGTATAAGCTCGACTGTAGACATTTTAAGAAACCAAATTGTCTGAAGCTTTGGAAACATATTCTCCAGATTAAAAACTTGACTTCTGCAGAGAAAAGAAAACGATTTTTACAGCGCTCTCTTTAAAACGAAAACTAAATCCGTAGATATTCCTATCTGTTACAATCATCTCTAATAAATTATCGGTACCAAATATGTTTTACGTATTACATATACATATATCCATTAAGCATGTATATCACCCAACTGATTTCTAAAATTACTGATTAGATCAAGTTTATAACTGAGATACAAGTGAAAACAAACGCGACACTCTTTTCATTTTTTCCAGAATACTTCGAAAGTTTCTAAGAAGGTCCTCAAATATTTTAAGAGGTTCTAAATCACAACAAGATATTCTATATAACGATCTGAAAAGTTTTTACAACGATTCAAGCAATTTCAACCTGTTTACAAACACTCTACATTGTTCTAAATAATACTACGTCTTTTAAAAGCGTTCTACGAATGCGTCGAAAAGCAATTTTCCAAAGAAATAAAAATTTCAACCTCACTTCCGACAAATAAAACGTGCATAAACTACTTCGTGCAACTCCTTCCCGAAGACACACATATACATACAAACCAATTCTCGGCGCGATCATCAGCATGGAAAAAAAAGAAAAAGTATACACAAGTGTGCGCACTTCACCAATTTAGGTTCGGCGCAAAGTGGACCGTTATAGTTTTACAACCGGTCATTCGAACACTGTCGAATATACTCCCCCCCTGTCCGTTCCCTGTATCTATGATATATTCACCCACGACCCACACCCACATTCATAATTGTTTCACGAATACCCGCGTGCCTAATGACGATAATCAAGCATACGGAAGAAGGGGAATGAAGAAGAAGAAAAAAAGAAGAATCGGCAGCACCAGCCGTTTTAAATCGGCGATACGGCGCCGTGCGCTCGCCGCGACAGCGAGTCAACCGTTACGAAAAAGCCGCATTATCATAACGGGGTCCCCGCGCAGCGTAAGCGCCCCCACGTCGATGTGTGTGTGTGTCGTCTTCGTATTCGTCGATGTGTTGAGTGAGCGCAGGTCGAAGTGTGCTGTGCTGCGTGCGCCTGCAGCTCGCGAATCGAACGTCCCCCCCGTGCGCGCGCGTGAGTTTGACGGATACGTGAATGCGAGCGATGAGTTGTCAAGAGAGCGGAGAATTCAGTTTTAAGGAGCTTGCTAGTTGTCGGCTTTGTGTTGTCGGGTATTGGTTAGTTTTGTATTATGTTGATTTGAATGTACTGGTGAAAGTCGTTATTAAAATTGATAATCTAATGTGGTGGTGAACAAACAATTGGAAATTGTGTACCTGTGTGCCTATCACTTGGTTTTGAAAACTTGTGCTTTGACAAAAGATTGGTAACATATTAAATTTACGAATATTTGTCATTAAATAGTGCTGCATAGACTAGCAATTAATATTACTAATGACTATAAAAAGGTGTGTTATTATTTTGTCGGTTACCCCAGTTTCAGGGGTGGAGAGATAAGTTGATATATATATTTAAAACCAAATTAAAATAAATAGAAATTATTTTCTTAAATCGGAGATACGTAAAATTACAGTTCTATCAACCTACCAACCAACATTACGTAAGTTGACAAAATCTTTAATATGCCAGCACTGAATACAGTCTATGAATATTAATTTCAAAACTTTATTTTATTTTTGATCATTAGAAACTTAATTTACATTAATTGCACTAACCTATCGTAGTATTACTATTCTTTCATGTCGGTTTATTAAAGATCATTTAGAAAAAGAGCTTTAAGAGTGCATTGCACTGCAGCATGTAGTGACCTCCTTTTTATGGCTCATCATTGAAATTCGCGATTTTGAATTTCAAGTGTACGCTAATGTTACAATTTGTTTTTTTAAATTCAGCTCAGAACTCTCAGAACTCTCCGACAGTGTATTAACATACAGGTCAAATAAGATTCCCTGTTTATTCTAAGCATGCAAAGATTTTACGGATAATTTAACATATAAAATTAAGTGCCATGTGCCACATATTTATCATAAAATTTAAAAGCCACTGAAATTGGGATTCATTATGCACTAATTACCACCAAGAAATATAATTTAAAATATTCATATTTTCTACTTTCAAATTAATATTAGATAAGCTTATACTTTCAATATACATACATGTATACATACGCACGCACGCAGATACGTATTTTCATAAACTTAATTTATGAAGTTTTTGATAATTTATGTAATCCTTTAAAATAGTGAATTAAATGTTATCATTTTTCAATTTTTTACATATATATATATATATATATATATATATATATATATATATATATATATATATATATATATATATATATATTAATAGCTTTACCTCTGTATTATTGTGTAGGTTTATATAGATACTCAGCGAGATACTCGGGATAGCAAATGAAAAAAATTTTTAAATTAATTTTTTTAAATTATAAAGGTACTAGTAATAAATACATGAAACTTGTAAAGTAGAAGTGTTTTTACAAAATATGTAATCTGAAGTCAGTTTTCGAAATCGCAGTTTAAAATCGCGATTTGAATATGATTGGAACGAAAAGTGAGTTTAGATTCTTAGCTATGTCAAAAACCTTCACAAAAAATTTTAAGAAAATCGAATTTATACAAAAGTGTATTACTTAAAGATTAAAATTACATACGATGTATTATTATGAAATATTTATTTAAGAATAAATCAGCTATAAACCATTTATTCCGTATGAAAAACACGGAAATTCTGCAGAAAATCGTGCATATATTCCAGCCAATATTTTCCATAAGCGTCTAAAAAAAGTGATTATTTAATAAAGATCAAATAATTATCTTTTTAAATACTACATGCGCACTTATCTGGATAACGCATTATCTAGTTTAACACTTTCGATAAATTTTTTTAGCATTTAAATTAGATAACGTATTTAGATAACGTGTTATCTGAATACATTGATATCTAAATACTGATCTGTTTTTATAACATTGATCAAAAAGAATTATCAAATTTAGGCAAAAATCATAAGCAATATTTTATTTAGCTTTATGGGCGCGGCTTTATAAATAACAATACTACCTACACATTAATTATCTTCTATACCTTTATTATTAATTTTTGTTCAAAAACAATCATTTTGCCCATGACTGCTATTAATCTAAAGACATCGAAAATCCTGATTCCAAATCTCAATATAACGTTATTACCCCCCCCCCCCCCTCCCACTCACACACAACACACGCCCAATCTCTTTAATCTCGGTCTATCCAAACAACTCATCTCGCGAGAACAACAAGTTTCTCCTATCGACACCGTATATATATACTATGATTTCTCTCTCTCCTTGCTCGCACGCTCAGCGCAGCAGAAACAAACAAGTGCACGCGCGCAGGCGATTCCGCGTTAAATTTTTCTAAGCGATCTGGTCAGGAAAGCGTGTACACGTTGCGGCTTCGTTACAACGTTACAATGGGCCGCTGCCCCGACTGTATATAGGTATATCTCGTTTTCACGCTCGCTGGACCCTTGCTCGACGCTATAGATTCTTTATAGTGTGTGCGCTCGTTTCTCTCGGAATTTCCGCTGCCCGCGGGGCCGGCGCGCGAGGAGGATCGCGCCACCGTACCTCATAGTGGAAGATGATGATGAGTCGTTGGATCCGTGGATGACTTGGACGTTTTTTTGTCACCGTGTATATAGGAGAGATTGGGGCGAAACGGGGTAATTAAGAACAGGTTTTGTTTTCTAATATTTTATGGGTAAAAAAATAATTTTCATTTATTACTTTAGTTTTTGCTTTAGAACATAGTTTAAGTGTATTTAAAATTAAACAAAAATTACTTTGATAAATGTTGACAAAAATCTCTTGTGAATTTTAATAATTGAAGGAAAATAACCTTTTTTCGTATGATTTTGATAAGTACTCCGTTTTGCCATACTATGCTTTGTCCCCAGCAGATTTTTTTATAAATTAATAAACATATATAGATTATTTTCTATTAATTGTAACTGCTGCGTTCGATGTTTAATGTATTTCGACAGCATCACATCTTCAGATTTTTAGAGTAATCTCGGTTTTTGTCAGACGGTTAATAAGTATAAAGTCAAAACTTGCAATACTGACTGCTTTTATGACTTCAGTTTTGATTCCTGCCTGTTAGGCAATTAAAAAAATTAGTTCTTACAAACCTCATTTTATTCCAGCTTCCCGTATATAGACTTTTTGGTGAGATGCAGTTTATTATGGAAATATTAGTAGTGTGCATTATTTCGATGAAAGTTCCTTTTTATTTTCAATTTTTAATCAGTTTTTATATGATAGAGCAGGTAGTTGGATTAAAATTTTAGGTTCACTATAGGTTATCAGTTATGAAATGAGCTCTATTGTGTTATATTTAATGGTTTACTACCGACCTGGGGTGTATGAGACCCCATTAAAATTCCAATCATTTATAACTTTGAAAAGATAATAATCCTGGGCTCTTAACCTTTATGTAAATTCGTCAAATGTCATTACAATTATTTTGTGAACGTTTGATGTTGCAAAAATGAATTAATTAAAATGTTATAAATAATTTAAGTGCGAAAAATAGAAATAATGAAAATGGAACGTTGATAAGAGAAAACTTTTTTCTACAAAAACAGTTATTTTCAAAGATTTATATGTCTAATGAATTTTAGAAAAGGTTCCAATAAAATTCGAACATGATTTCCATTTTTTTCAATTTTTATATCACTCTATTTTTGACGGGCGTAAAAATGAAGGCGCAGAACCTCTTTAAACAAATAATTTTATCCCATACATCAAATTACTTTTTTAACCAAATATTATTTTGATCCATTAATTAGTGTTGTCACTTACTAATGAAAAATATTTTGGTTCCTCAAAGAGGAAGCTTTGTGATAATACATTATTTTTGCTAAAAACATGTTAGAAACGTGTTTTGAGATAGAAGGAATTAAAATAAACTACTTTTAGAAAATGTTCACTTTTGATAATTTCTTTTTAAAAAAATGTTTGATCGTAGATTTCTTGCGTATTATGCGGTAAGGTTACCAAACAAAGCTTATTTTATACGTTTTCCACAAAATTTTTTCATTTTCTTAAGATTTCTACGTGGAAAGCTTAAAATTATGCAAACTAAATATATGGATCAGATCAGAGTGGATCATTTCCGATCTCGTAACGGGGACCTAAATCAATTTATACTGTACAAGACTCGAGAAAAATTAAAAAATTGAAAAAAAAAATTATTGTAGAATCCTCTAGTTAATATCCAAAACATATTTCTACATAATTCCGAAATTTTTATTTCATTTTTTTGAGGATTTCGGCTTTAACGGGTTGAAGTAAATATTTTATATATTCATTGCCTTTGGTAATATATGATCATGGGGTTTCACAGACGCCACATCGATAGTTACGTGACTAAATTTCAGGTCGGTAGATTAAATTAAAGGGTTAAATTACGTTTAAACTTCGCTTTTAAATAAATGAGACACATAAAATATTTTAGTTTTATAAATACGTCAAAAAATAATATGGATAAGTTGGTTCTCTAATTACATGGTGCGAAAAAATCAGTTACATATTTATTAAGCCCCAAACAACAATGCTACTACATTGTTTGTTGAGGCTTAGTTATTTTCGGCTAGTTGAGCATCGATTAGGAAATATCAGCTATACCGTAAGCTTTTTTGATATTTTAGTTATTGGGGAATCCCTAGAAAGTAATTATTAAGTACTCGTAATTAAACAGCTATGCAATATATTTTAACCCGCTAACTGTATCATTACGTTGCAGCTTTCGAAAATTTTGTTTTGTATGGTAAAAAAGCGTAATAATTCTTACAGAAAACATTCATTCTGATTGTCTAGCATGAGTATCTTAAAAGCAATTGCTGTTGGAATGTATACAAAGGCTTATTTTACTGCAAAGCAGTTTTTAAGAGCACCATATTACGCTAAATCTTCAATTTCCAACTTATTTCAATAACCTATTCATAATAATACTTGATTCCATGTCATACTAGCAAAACAGAATTATTTAATGATTCTTTAAAGAACAATAAAACATTAGTATGCTTTATTTTCATTTAAAGCTTCTAAATATGTCGCATCTATAAATATTAATAACACTTTGCATGGAGGTCGTTCACTGCGTTTGTCCAAAACATTGAACATTTATTAAATATAGCATGTAATTTTTTTAATCAAACCGTAACTGTAAGTGTAACAAAGTATTAAATATGATGTTAAGATATAAAATAAACGTTTCTTGCTTCGTAAAATATAAAACTAAACTAATATATCTACAAATTACATACAAAAATGTAAGAATTTGTGTCTATCTTTTATATATCTTCAATGTAAACAAACAAAACAATTATTTTTCTTCTTCATCATTTTAAAAAAAAAGTGATTATTTTATCAAAAAACGTCCTAAATATTAGCCATTTAGCTCCAAATTTCTATCAGATCTGAGTTCAAACGTACCTAATATGTCTGAAAAATTTCAATTCGTAACTTGCTTCCTTGCAAGAGTTATAGTGCACACAAATTTTGCCTTTTGGTTTTATACATACATACATATATACACATACATGCAAACATACAGAAATACATTTTATAAAAATATATTTTTTTGACTTAGGAACCTCAAAATTTTCATCGTTACAAAGCTTTCTCTTTGAGAAATCAATAAGCATATATTATTATTTAAACACTATTAAAGTCGGTGTCCAATATATTGGACAAATACAGTCAGAGGGTTAATTACGTTCTATTAACATCGATTAAAAAACAGAGAAGCTTTAATTTTTGGAGAATTAAATTTCTAAGTAATTTAAAGCCAAGTAAAGATTAAAAAGTGATTCGGAATATTTAGAGTAAAATATTAATAAATCGGGGGTTTTACTTTTCGAAAAAAATTTTTACTGCAACCTTGTTTCAGCAATATCATTTAAGACCAAAATTATCTCTATTTACTAAGAATTTAATTTGTTTAATTATTATACCAAAATTAAAAAAGTATGCTGTTCTCGTTTTAAAATATTTAAATATTCGAAGAATCGTTTTATACAACATTATTTCAATCCTTAAGACCTCACGTATTATATAGTTTTTCTAATGATAAACATTAATTTATGTAGACTTAATGCGTCGTGGTCTAGTTTATGGAAAGATCATTCTCTTTGTTTTACTTTATATAGAAGAAAGCTCGCATAAAATTCAATTGCGTGCACATGACGTCGGTGCAGTAAGCGACGCGGAAATAGATACTGTACGAAGTGTATTTAACACTGCTGAATGAGCTTGAGTAACAAATTAATGAACTTCTTTAAAATGAAGAAGGTATTAATAAATATTTAATGGTTGGTGAGTATCCAAACACGTAAGTTACGAGCGGTCATAACGGTTGTGAACAGCGAACAAGTACAAGCACCGTAAAAACGTTGCATAAGAAATGAACTTTTGCATACACGAAATAAATGTAGATTTTTTCAGTGCAGTAGGTTTAAAGGTTCAAGGAATGACAATCACTAACTGTATAAATATTAATTTGTATCTAAATATTTCATAAATAAATTATATTTGAACTTAAACAATCAACTTATGAGCAACCTTTAAATATGCTTATCGAAAAACTATGCAAAAATGGAATTAAGTCACAAGCGAATTCTAATATTTTTCGATCCCATTTTAGAATTACCACTTTCACCGTGGAACACAAAAACTTTGTGAATAATAACGTAATTCATTTCACCTACCCTGTTATATTTTCATCAACTTTTAGTATATCAAACTGTCACAAAACTGCTACAAAAGAAGTGAAAACCAAAATTTGTATGAATGGAAAATTAACATACCTAATATATAAAAAGAAAATATGAAATGCCTATTCAAATCATAGTTTGAAAATCTTAATTCTCAAATACTGGCATTGTATAATTGTGATTAAATACATTCGGTAATTTGTTTATATAAGGATATGTTATAAAATAATGACATATTCAGTTTATAAAATGTAAAGGATAATCTAACTTATAAATAAATGATTGCAATAATGTTCTGTATGTACTATGTAGCATATACAAAAAATAATAAAATGTCAATTGTATAATGCTATGGGTTAAATGAACATCTGTTAAAAGAAATTCGTTAGACTTTCCATCGAGAGTAAATAACTCCTTTCACCAGCTATTTTACAAATCCGGAACAAAGCGTCTCGCCTCTCAGTAATCGAAGGTCGATCGGCGATAAAGGAGGACAAAAAGGGAAGCGAATTGCCGGCATCGGCGCGGTAGCTTTCAGGGAAACCGGTCGCAAAATCTATATAACCATCTCTCCGAGTGAAATAGATGAATCCTTAATGTTTCGATTCTTCATACTCTAGCAATACTTAAGTTTCTGAAGATCAAATTTGTGCTCTTTATTTGTAATAATAAATGCTTTATGTTCTTACAAAAACAGCTTCACTGATAAGAAATCAATCTTCATTTCACACCTTTATTAGTTTACTGACAGTCTTATAACTCGCAGTTTTTTTAAATTTATAAATAAATAATAGAACGTTTGGAAAGATTTAAAATAAAAATTTGTAAAATAATAGATTATTGCTACTTTATACAACGAAGTCGCTTTATATAAAAGATTCAGAGTTATAATCGACATACGGTAACATTTGTATGAGTCATAAATAAAAATAAGAATATTATTAGTGTTGAATGCATTTTGAGAATAGCAATGAGTTACTGTAAAAAGTTATTTTAATTCTTTTAAAATAAAAATTACACCTGGAAAAAAATTTTAATCCACTTAAGGTAAGATTATTAGATTAATATGACTTTTTTATACGTACAGATGTAGTATCAAATATGTAGTTCTAATAAAATCTGCATGTAAGGCATACATTAAATATGATCTTTGTTTACCATGATAGTTTTTGATTTACTTAAAGTATATTCCAATAGTTTGTCCTTTTAATTTCCTAAAATTAGATGCGATACTATAGATTTCGTATCAAATTGACTTTTCACGCGCACCTCTTTAAATCTTCACATAACTTCACGCAAGATAGCTTCAACGAAGATCATTTTTCATCGCCACACATCCCTTTCGGTACCAAATGAACCGATCTTTAAACCTATAGTAATTCATTTCTCAAGAATTGATTACTAGATATTTCTTATCAGAAAGACAACAATCAAAATCGTAACCTCATCAACGGTATATATCATATATCAACATCCAACGTGTTATAGATGGATGATAAATTAACATTTTGCATAAATAAAGCAGCTCGATTATGCCTAATCCTTAGTATGTATGCTCATGCTATATTATACTATAAATAGTAGTGTAAATATATTTACAATAAACAATTCATTTAAAAAAAGACAAAGATTTTGACGATTTCTTAATCGACTATAAAAGAGGAAGTTAGTAATTGGGTGCGTATGTATGTATTTATGTGTATTTATGTTTTACATGAATGATGAAACTGGTTGCGTTTAGTTAATTGGTATCACTTAACGTAGGCCAATAAAAGTTTTCAAAAAAGGTTGAATAATTTATTTGGTGATATCTAGGAGCTGCTTTTGTTTATGTATTTAATTTGAATTGTCATTATACCTATAAAGATTGAGTTCCGATCAAAGTACTTGGAGGTTAATTAAGTAGAAATTTCGATGTAAAAATAAAACAAATTGACATATAGATGACATATATTGTATGACTACAAAGTGTGGTAGAGTTATACCATGATGTTATGTGATGGGGCATAACACGCACACATACCTACACGCAGACACATACATACATACACACACGCACGCATAATACACCTCCATTCATCTGTTTCTGTTTCTGTTTCTGTTTCTAATTATTGGCCGTGGGTCTCACATTGGACCCGAGTTTACACCATTCGATTATATATAGTCACAGCGGAGTGAGTATTAAACGTGTGTGTATGTGTGTTGTGTATTCCAATGCCTAGTTATGATACATTCACCCCTCACACTCTTAGTGTGTCTAAACTGGCCTAACATTTTTAGCAGTAAATACTTACCACTTTTCTTAACTATTACAAATTAATTTATACTATACATTTAGTCCAGCGGCCCCTGTAGGGATCCGTGGCCGATCTGAGAGACCGATTAACACCAAGTTTCTTTAACATATTTTGACCCGCTGAATTCGAATTTCTTGGTATTGAAACCTGAAAGTGGTGACTTTAATTGTTAATTAACAATTTTTATTAACAATTTAAAAAATCGACTTTTTTGGCCTGGAAAAATATTTGTTTACATTCTTTGTAGAAACATAAATAAAAACTGTTGTTACGAATTTTTTTCTAAATCTCTTAGTTTTTGAGTTAATAATACCCAAAGTTTTAAAAAACACGATTTTCTGAAAATCTGACGGCTTATTACTCGCAGACCACATACTTAATTTTATATATACATGGCTTAAATTGTTAATCCAATCATACACTATTAGTGTGCATTAGTTTAAATTAGTGTTATTGACCTATTAGTTGAATATTATTTATTATTTCCTTTATTTCCATGCGTTTTGCGACACGCGCACACGGGCAGTTCTGCGCCTCAAAACGCGTGGAAATAAAGCCCTAATATTCAACTAATAGATCAATAACACTAATTTAAACTATTGCACATTAACAGTGTATGATTAGATTAACAATTTAAGCCATGTATATATAAAATTAAGTCAGTGGTCTCCGAGTAAAAAGCCGTCAGATTTTCATAAAATCGCGAAAAAAAACTAAGCGGTTTAGGAAAAAATGCGTAACAACGATTTTTGTTTAGAATTCTACAAAAGATCTAAACAAATTTTTTTCCAGGCCGAAAGAGTTGATTTTTTAAATTGTTTATAAAAATTGTTTATTGACAATTAAAGGCACCACTTTGAGGTTTCAATATCAAGAAATTCGGACTCAGTGGGTCAAAATACGTTAAAAGACTTGGTGTTACCCGGTCTCTCAGATCGGTCACAGATCACTACAGTGGCCGCTGGACTAAATGTATAGTATAAATTAATTTTGAAAATTTGCAACACTCAATCAATTCAACACACGTGCCACGTCAAATAATAATTTGAGTAATTCAAATAGAGCAACAGATTAATTTATCATGAAAATATTCATGCCAATCAAATTATCACACTACCAACCATAAATTGTAAAATAATCATCTACCTTTCCAAAATCTTCAAAATAAGCAACCCACGCTTCGATCAGCCAACAACTCCCAACCTGCACCGAACATTCAAATCCACACCCAAAGTCGCATCAGCAATTCCGGCCCAGCCCAATTCCCGCGTCTCTCCTCTCCTCTACATCTCGTTTTTCGGCCGATCGTCACCGCCGCACCCGGCTCTCCTCTCAAATATCTCCTCTCGATTCTCGATTCTCATCGTCGGCGTGGCAGCGGCGGCCGCCGCGGCAATAAACGTCCAAGTCCGTAAGGTACATCCAATCCACAGGCTTCGCAGCGGCGGCAGCGGCAGCGGCAGCGCAAAGACGTAAGACGCGGGACGGATGGCCGGGTAACCCAGATCGGTGCCGAGCGCGGCGTTCGCCGCCGATCCGCGCCTCCTCGCCAGTCCCGCGTCGTCCGCCGCTCGGACGCCTGTGTGTCTCTTTCTCTCTTTCTCTCTCTGTCTCTCCTTCTTCCACGTTTGTGTATTTACGCGCGTGTACTTGGGCGCAGTGTACAAATAATTAGTTGTAGTTCGCAGTTGGATTGTTGTTGTTGTAAATAAGGTGGTGGATGGATATTTTTCGGCAGGAGGGAAGGAATGAACGTGGTTGCCGATCAGGTGAGTGTGCAACGTGCCGGTCGACCGGATGCAGTGTAAGCTGTGTCGAGTCGTGCTTTGATTTTGATGTGATTTTCTTCTTTTGGGGGGATGATCGCTTTCGAAGTGTTTGCTCGATTTGTTATTGCTTAATGCGCGGTATGTGTTGGATTTACTTCCTGCGAGCACGTTTTTGACCTAGAAGCTATGCAGGACTGCTGTTTTAACGCGATTTATACCTGTATGCCGGTGCGTGAGGATTGGTAGCGGCTGCAATGAGGAGCTAATTTATTCGCTCGTTCTACATACGTTTTATTCGCCTAGTGACTTTTAATTCAATTTTCCTACATTGCTCCGGAAATGATTGTAGTGTGGGTTTTTCTTTTTTGACCTGCGATTTTCCGGGTGTTAGTGATTCGGTGATTTTTGTGTATTAAATTTTGTGCAGTTTTAAGCAGCTTTTGATTGTTCGATTAAAATAATTATACTTTAACGAAGGATCATACTTTATGTTGATGTTAGATAATCTTTAAGAGTTACTTCAGAACTTTTTTAGTCAAGATCAAAATTCATCGAGTAATAAAAACAATATCAATTATACTATTTTCAAAAAAAATAATATTATTAATATTATTTTTATGTTTAGGAACTCCGTGGCTCAACCGGCTAAAGTATACGAACAGACGGTTGGAACACGTTGTTCCCAAGGGAGCGGGTTCGAATCCCCGTTGCGTTAATTTTCTTGGTTTGACGAATTTACAACTCGGGAGTACATAAATAAAATAAATAAAAACGTAGTTCTTACATTAATAAATAATATATTTTAAAGTCTCTATGAATATTATACAAATCTAATGCTTTATAACCGATTATTTTATGATACGTTTATTATAAATAATTAATATCCACGTTATAACTATTATTTCGCTACCCGCAGCCTTCGTAATACCGGTGAATAGGTCCTTAACCTCCAATAAATTCATATTTTATAAAGATATGAAAGTGACGTCAAAAAGGATATAGAAAACATCATAGGAAGTATTTCCAAGAGTCACGTAGCCGGATAGACGTTGCACCTCATGCCCGGGTGGCAGACACATTGTCGTGCCACCTTCGTTGACACGAATAATCTCAATTAGAATTCATTATGCTCGAAGAAGCGGGGGCCCGAGTGAGAGTTCGGTGGTATATATATATAAGCGATGGCCCACAAATGACCGGCCGGCGGCCGCTCAACTGGTCGCGGCGGGTTTCGAGTTTCCCGAATTCTCTCGGCTGTCCTACATCCCCTCTCTCGCTTTGCGTGTGTTACACATTTCATTTCTTTATCCAACTTTCGAATGTAATTTAAATAAGATTCAGCGGAGGTTATTGGTTCCTGAATTATTTTTTATTTGGAAAGGAGCATAACACGTATGTCTGATTTTGGAGATTTTGTGAGTTTCGAGGTTTGGAATGTGTGCTGAATCAGGTTTTAATGGAATGATCAAATTTATGTATTATAAGTTCAAAGGTCCTAATCGAAATGACATAAATGTCTGCGAATGCGGGAAGTATTCCTGAAGAAAAACGACAATTACGTGTGAATCAAACAGAATGGAACTAACAAACACGGAACTAATTAGTCTTGCAGCATAATAGTCTAGAAGTTATTTAAACTCTTTTTTGGCACGATTTAGTAATAATATTGTATTTTACTAAATTAATTATATAATCAATCAATTTAAGATTAGAGATCAAAATTATTAATTATAATTTAGTTAATGAATACTTATAGAATACGGAAGATAATTATAAACTTAAAAAAATACTAAGAAAAATTGATTCACAATTCTTTAGCTACTACAACTATTATTGATTGATATTAGGCAAAGCATTTCCATTGATAATCAATAGATCACACGTAGAAAGTCTAATTTCATACAGTAGATTGTGGTTGCAACGACATGCGCCACCTAGCGGTAGTATATCGCACTAATTACTTTTAGGGGTCTATAAAATCCATCAGTTCTTTTTTTATAGTTATAATATAACTGAATTTTCAAATACTATAATTTTGTATCTATGCTATCTATTGAAATGTCCAATTTATTGAATTTAAAAGCGGGACGAATGTGACATATTATTCCCTCTTATACTTTATTCCCACAAATGTCGGAATAAAGTAAGTTTTCAGCTTCGCTGATTTTCCCTCTTTTTGTCAATTTTTTAATACAAATTTTCAATAAATTCTATTTCTTTCCGTTGACCCCAGTTTTTCAGAAAAACTAGAATTTATTTAAAATCTATATTAATATAAGAAAGAAATTGTTAAAAAAAATTTCTTTTGCTTTTTTCCCGCCCGCTAAAGAATTAAATTTAGGGAAATAAAGTAGATAAGAGGGAATTATATGCTACCTTTGTCCCACTTTTCAGGTCAATAAAGTGGCTATTACGGTTGAGTCAGGAATAAACGAATTAAGTTCTATACGCAGCACGGGAATAATCTTCGACTTTATTCCCTTGTTGCATAATGCACTATTATAAATATTATTAAATTAGAAACGTAGGGGAGAGTGAAGTAGCCCGGGCCACCTAAGTTTTAATGCAAATAAATAGTTGGATATTGTATAAAGTAAGACTATAAAAGATTAAAACACATGCGAGTACGAAAATAAATCTAATTAATAAGAAATATAAAAGATAAATTCATTTTATGGACCGGAAAAGCAATTTGTTTAAAAAGTCATTTTAGGTTATGTGATGAGAAGTGGCGGGTAGCTCCGACCACCTAATAAACAATAATGTTTTTCTATCATTTAAACTTTTCAAATGATGAGCGTGTTATATTTTTAGAGGATACACATTAAATAATAGAATAACAAATTGCTCCAAATTTCTTTTGCATAAAATTCCGATCCAGTATCTAACGTTGTTTTCAAAATATTCCATAACAATATGAGTAATATTTTATGCTTTGGAATGTTTTTTAAACACAAAATTATAAGATTGATTTGTTCTCACACAGCTGTGAAACATAACTTCATACTTCTATACTTTAAAATAATTTCACATTAGAAAAATAGAGAATTATTACTCCATACAGTACAGGATTCTCAAATTGGTAATGGCCCGGGCTACCTGCTGGGCCTAGCTACTGGACTATCCCCCAATAATTATTTTCTATTGTTAGCTTTTTAATTTTGTTATTAAATTTCTATACAATAAAGTATATTTAAACTACTGGTAAAATAATAAAGTATGAATGTTATAAATATTTATTATTTCATAGAAATAAATAAATATATAGATAAGTAGATAATACCCAAGACTATCCAGACCTCAAACGACTTCCAATATCTTATATCTCAGTTTTTCTCACGTATCTAAAAGCTTCCACTGACAATTTATATATACCTACAGGCGATATCCTGTTTCCCGATACTAAAATATTGCAATGAATTTCTTGGTTCCGCGATCCAGGTGAAATTCACCTATAACCATCGGCATTTCAATCGGGATTTCTCTCTTTCTGCGTATATTCTTTTACGTAGTTTTTCGTTCACACTTCTAATCCAGATCAGTAAATTAAAGATATTTAATGTTTTAGCTCTACATTTAATCATTTTAGAGCTTAAAATGAAATGTTCAGTTCTAAGGCATGTGTAAGGTAAAGCTTCTAACCAAATAATTGTAATTTGCTCACTTTCTAAAACCACTGTTCGTAAAAACAATCTACTGAGGAGAATTTAAATTATGCAGAACTCGAGCGAATTTCAAGTATGGTTACCGTTCTTTGGTTTTACATGGGCAAAAACTTTGGTGAAAGTTTCTGTTTCAATTTCCTTTCTTTGTCAAATCAAGTTAGTTGTAATAGTAGAATGTATAAAAATAAAAGATTTACTAGTCATTCTGCGATATCAGAACATGGATACTCACATCAACTTATAAAAGTATATATGAATACCTTATATTTATTCATTATACCATCAAACATTAAATTACAAAAATGAAAATCTAACAATAAATAATTTCTGTGTTACTTTTATATTGTTTAACAGTTTTGTATATTAGTATGAGTTAGTTGATGGTTAACAGTAATGACAAGTAATAGTAATGAATAGTTTATCAATGAAATATAATTCTAAGTACTAATAAAAACCTTTTAACAGTTTAACAGTATTTCCCCTACAGAAAAATGTTGGTAAACTAGCATTTCCTTTTGAAATTACGCAGTAGATATTGTAGCTCTAATAGTCTTTAATTAGCTATCACAATTTACTAAGCTAAGTAATCAATTTCTGACTTATTATGGCTTATTAGTTACAAAGATAATGGCTTTATATAAGGATGTGCAAAATTAAAATGGCTGTAATGTATATAATTTTAAACTCATTCTACAATTATTAATTTTGAAGAATACGTTTTTAAACACTATTTCTTTTGTTTACTTTTCCAAAAATTATTATTTGAGATACAAATTATCAATGCAAATGTTAATCCATTTCTTGCATCTGGCCTTTTAATTTCAATTTAAAAAATTGAAACTATGATAAAATTACAAATAATATTCTACTTTCAGTATTATGATCGTAATATTACACTAAATTCATAAATTATATCTTCTTGAATTATAATGAAAATTAAATAAAGTAAAGTCACCCATATAATGGGTGATTTTCACAAATATTGCGTTTTTAATGTAATTCTGCGGTATTTTTAGTATTTAATTTGGTCCTAAACCATGATTCCCCTTAGTAATATCCATCAACTTCTTTTGGGTTATAAAAGTCCTTTAAAGTAAGGGTTATTAATGTTTACGAGTATAAAAGTATAAAAGTAGGGTTATAAAAGTCTTTTAAAATAAGTGTATTTAAACATTTAAGATAGACAGTTTGAGAAAGATATAAAAAAAATTAAAAAATACTAAAAAGAATATATCTTTCCACATGATCAACTATTGTTAGTTTTTAGTTCTGGGGCATTCACGGTACTTACATTTAGCTTATGGATGCTTTATAATTCGATGCATAAAGTTCCTATTGTAAAAAGCAAATATGGATCATGTAAATTAACAAAAATAAGAGATTATTGTATGTATAAAAGGTTAAATTATTTTTTATTTAATTTCAAAACATGCGTGGAATACGAAAACCCAATATTTTTGAAAATCACCCTTTTTTATATATCTTTTAAAATATAGTATTAGAGAAAATTCATTTGTAAGTAAAATACGGAACGTACAACTATATTTTCATTACCTATTTCAATTACGTGAATCAACTGTGAAAAAATTACCACATGATACAACTGATATCTTTGTTATCCTTAGAAGATTCCTTAAAATATCTTTTCATTTCACGCGTCGCACGTTACCATACAACAAACAATAAAAATAAACCCAGCCAAGCAACGAAGAATTCTTATTAGATAACAATCCAAACTAGGGGAAAAGTTCATTGCCGTAGATGCAGCCGAACTATCTGTTCTCTATTTGCTCACGCGCACCTTGAACAATCGCGCCCATAACGATGCAATAAAAGCCGCAAATCTCACGGCTCGACATAGCACTTGTGCGCCGTCGCGCCATGATGACATTGCCCCCGTATCTCCCCTACTCCTCTACTTGAATCGTTATAATATAAATCGCGGCCATTACAATGTTCCAGCAGGCAGCAGCAGCAGAAGAAGAGAATAATCTCCAGAACGAGACGACGAACGCGATGCGTCTAAGTTGTCATCTTTTTTGAGGCTGTTCAGAGACGAGAAAGAGAGAGAAGTTACCACGACGGAACATCGGTGCACTTCGCGGAAATTAACACGGTATGAACATGTAAGGATTGTCTACTTGGGCATAAGCAGGTTGATTGTGATGCGTGTGTGTACAGTATGAAAAGAAAATTATTTATAGTTAAGGGGATACATACTATTTTTCTTAAAATTGCCCTTTACATTTTTTACAAATTTTTATTTCTGTTTATATAACCAAAAATAAAAGTTTTTTGAAAAATTTCTGCATATTTTAACGCATATATATAGATTTTCAAACTGAAAATTTGATGAAAATCAATTATGCAATGTGTTACTGTGTTAAGAAAGATTTGATGAATCAAAAAAGAAAATCCATTTTTTAGAAAAAATATGTTAGGGATTCTTAAGAATTTGTGAATTTAGAATTTCTTTACTTGTAGTGTCAAGAGTTAATGAAAAGTTGTATTAATAAGCACGGTATAAATGATTTGTTGGTCCGAATGAATGAATGCTTAAGTATAAATAACCGTTTTATCTGTTAAAACTCTTTCTTAACTTTAAAAAACTATCTTAACTTTAAGAACTGTGTCGTAACTTTAAAGAACTATGTCTTAACTGTTAATAACTGTATGTTAACTGTTAATAACTGAGCTTTAACTATTACAAACTGTGTCTTAACCATTAAGAACTGCGTCTTAACTGTGTCACAATTGCAAAAGCCTGTGTTTTAACTATAAATAACTATGTATTAATTGACAAGAATTGTATATTTGGCTATATCTAAGTCGTTCGTATTCGTGGTTAAGAACTCAGATTTAATATGAAGAATCATTTCCTTCAATGTACGTAAATTGTGTCTTGAAAAGGCTTTGTGTTGTAGTGTACTGCATGTAGTGGGTAGTCGGAGCAATTCTATGTAAAGCATGCATGTTTAATTGAATAATTGATATGCTTTGTAATTTTATCCAATTTCGAGATCTTATGCGTATATTTTTTAGGTTTGGTGACCTTGTTACCTCTGTTGTTGATGATTCTATGTTACAGTTACATAACATATAAAGCCGATGAAATGTATGAATGTATTTATAATAGATGATAATGAAGTTATTAACTGAATATTAGTTTTATAGTTATTGAAAGTCATATTAACTAGTCAAACAGTCGTTTTATTTCTTACTAAGACTACCATAATCTGACTAAAAAAATTGATAGATCCAAGAAATAAAAGGGAAAGGTAAATACTTCATATTCTAACGGTATTTTTTAAATTTTACTTTCGAATATTATTTTTGCAAGTGCGAAGATGAATAATTGCATACCAGTTTAGAATTATGCTACTATTATTTGCACATATCGAAGATCGTGAGAATGACCCATCATAATTACCGAGAATTTAGCGTGTAGAATTTGAAATCACGTTTAATTAGCATAGTATAAGTACGTGCGAACCAAATTACAGGCTCAAAAAAGGAGAGCACCGTACCGCTGGTATGCGCTTATCATTCCGATGTCGAACCTGAAATAACCCGCTCCAGACGTTAGTACAGTAAACGCTTTCACCTGCATTGTCTCAGTACCGGCGCACCTTATTTTTCTTCACTCATCTCGAACCGTACGCAGAATGCGGATTTTTTCAAAGCTTTTCGGGCTAAATTTCTTTCATTGTTTGTGTAAAAATTGTGTTATTCAACTTCGAGATAATGATTTACACGCAAGTTGTCAGTTACAATGAGCATTCTTAACCTAGATTTATTAAGAGTTCAATTCTAAATTTTTTAAGATATTTTAAGTATTAAACTTAATTAACTATTTGTCGAATAAGTAACTTTTGTTGAAATAGTATCGATCAATCTAAAATTCTATTTGGTTTAGTTTATTATATATTTTGTAACAGCGTTTTTCCACTGTGTGACTGCAATTGGGCTGTACATACAGATTATGATTTTATTTACTTTATCCACTTCTTCCAATCATATCATGAGTTCTCATAGTAATTATTTTTTACTTCCATTTCAGTTAATTATATATCAACTCTTGCAGACATTACTGAATATATATTCTTGAAAAATCGTAATTTGAAGAAATAAGGACTGGTTCTTTGAGAAATCCTTATTGTAAAGATCTGGTCAGGTGAATCAGCTGATATATTACTCGAAGTAATTACCCGTTCATAAAAAGTTACTGACTTAAATCTGCTGATTCATTCGATTATTTAGCTCCTATAAATCACCTTATGGAACCACCTTACCTGATCACTATATTTTTATAGAACCATTTTATTTGAACACCTGAGTTATCAGCTTGTAGATATTATTACCTAATAATATCTGCAAGAAAACGATTTTTTTAGGTGTTAAATCGGGTGATAGATAAGGGAATCTATTAGGTGATATGAAAAGGGATTACCGGTCCTGAAATACTTATAGTAACAATCAGTTATTACAACCTTCTGGTAACCCGTAGTACTCAAAAGGCGGTATGATATACCTTAACACTTTTCATTTGCTTATGTCTTTGAATTAAGTGTAACTTTTTCTTTTGTAAATCAAATAGCCTAAGGGTGCTTTTAGATGAAGTCTGAAAACCTCAATTTTTTGAGCATGAGATTGTATTGGGCTGATTAGTACAGTTTTAATTACTACTTTAATGATATATTATTATAAAAACATTCAAAAACATATTTAAATTTATTATACAAAATGTATGTGGTATTTAAAAATATATTAAGGTGATGTTAAATCCCCTGATTATCGGCAAATAGGGGGACCAATTTTCTTCATTTAATTTTCAATTTTGAGACAATGTCTTTTTGGAAGGTTATTGTTTTTGATTGGAATAACATTCCAGAAATATATTTACTCAACATTGAAAATTAAATGAAAAAAGTGGGTCACAGTTGTCGATAGTGGGTATGGATTTAACATCATCATAAACTGATAAGAAATGCAAGTAGAGATACGATAGTCAACGCAGTTCAAAACTCTTGCTCAAAAGCCTGAGGTTTTAAGATATCGTCCATACGCACCCTAAATCTCAAGAAACTAAACATCTTCGTTAGAACATTAAAAAATAATTAATCATGTACACACCTATATATGGATGATTTCACGTCAAGTGAGCAAGTAAAAAATTTTAATACTCTGAAACTTTAAAAAAATGATGTATTTCATACACAAAATATGTAAAAGAAATTTCATATTTTTTTCAAAATGTATATATTATTATCTCGAGAACTATAAAAGATAAAGTCCGTGTGTTTCGCAAAGAGAATTTGGTGCAGAATATGATAGTACTTTTTGTATCACCAAATTTGATGATTTTGATTGGTCCTAATTTCTACCAAAGAGTACGAGAAAAAAATAAAAGAAATTGGCTTATTTTATCAAAGTTAGACTCTTATGGGACTTAACGTGTAAATCTGTTTCTGATAAAATAATCCAATTTATTTTATTTTTTTTCTCGCAACTGAGTTAGTTATAGTACCATTCTAAATTTTGTTCATCGTAAAATATACATCTAAAACTATCATTGAAATTTTAATCAACAAAATTGCGTATGGCGCTCAGCTGGAAATTTCATCGGTGTCTTGGCAGAAATTTGGACCAATGAAAATCATCAAATTTGGTGATACAAAAAATACTATCATATTCCGCATCAAATTTTCTTTCCAAAACACACTGACTAAATTACATTATATTTTGTAGTTCTTGAGACTAAAAATACATACATTATGAGAAAAATGAAAAAAATGCAAATAATCATGCTTTTCAGCTTGGCATACATCCTGAACCAATAGAGGTGAGGGTATGAAATTCTTTTTACATATTTCAGTTATGAAATACATCATTTTCTTAAAGTGGCAGAGTGTTAAAACTTTTTACTTGCTTACTTTACGTGGAATAACCCATATATAAATATACAAGAATTTTTTTTAAAAGTAAAAAAGAAGATAATTACGCATTGTGTACGTTATACCCCATAAATACGTACCTTGATATTACGCACAAAACTAATTCCCCCTCTCTCCTCGGCCAGAATCATCGCAGCCACGCATCAGTCATCCCTCGCCGAGGCGAAGGAGCGAGCGATAGCCTGAGAGAGGTGCAGGAGCAGGAGGAGGATGGCCGGGCCCGATCGGCCGCGCGGCAGCATTGGCGCCCCCTTGGCCGTGGCCTTGTTGTCGTCTCTGTGCCTGCTGCAGCTGACTAGGCCAGCTGCGTCTCTCAGCGCTCGGCCCAAGGTCGCCAGCTTGGAGCGGTCCATCGATCTCGCGGCCGGCGGCCTCGACAATGGCCTCGAACGCACCGGCAATGAGATTCGGCAGCCACAGCAGCAGCAGCAGCATCCGCACGAGGCGGCAGACAAGCCGAGCAAGTTCGATCTCGATGTTAGTCAGTACACGGAGACTGACGACGAGAGTATGCACGAGCTGGAGAGCATCAGGCTACAGGGTGGGAGTGGACAGGAGGAGAAAAGCACGACTGTGAGTGGATGGCGTTTGTTTATCTTTTGGAGGTTAAGGTGATGTTAAACCCCATGTTACTGGTAAATACGGGGATCAACTTTTTTGATTCATTTTTAAATTTAAAAAAAATATCTCTCTCAAAAGTTGTTCTATTTGATTGGAATAACAACTTTGCATAGAGATATTTACTAAAAATTGAAAATTAAATGAGAAAAGTGGATCCTCGTATTTGTCGGTGACAGGTAGCTTTAGCATCACCTTAAGGTCATTCGCAATGTGAATCTATGAAAGATTGGCATTTTAGGAATCTTTCGTTAGCGATTGAATTTGTTAGCGTCGTCTCTTCGATTATTACGCGCACTTGCTTTTTTGTGATTATTTTGAAATTTTCTATGCATAAGTCATAATAACAAACGAGAAGTGACAGCATACTCATTGGGACCAAGCTCTTATAGAATCTTAAGCGACAACAATGGAAAGGTTATAGGTCTCTTGTAGAGATTTTATTATTTTTTAATGAGTTTTTGTAATATTATGTATAATACTGAAGTGTTAATTAAGAATTAATAATATTTTTCAAACTGACGAAGTATCGTTATTGAAAAGATCAAAATTATTTTGATTAAAGAAGATTCCACTGTACTAGAATATTCAAAGGCGGACAGTTGAGTGTCATATATATTATATAAAACAAAAGATTTTACATTTGTATTCGACCTCACCGTGTTTTCGAACACTTTTTTTAATTTTGCAATAAAACCTTTAAAACAAGGAAAATTCGAGTTTCCACAGGTCTTACATGACAAATAAGTGCAATATGGACCAGTTAGAAAAGTATTCGAAAAAAGTGTTCATCGAATACTTTTGACGAATACTCAGTTTTCAAAAAAGTATTCGTCGAATACTGTTGGTGAATACTCAGTATTCGAAAAAAGTATCGGACGAATACTTTTTTCGAATACTTTTTTATATTTTATTATCTAACGATTTATGACTTTTGGTTCGTGTTTGTTTTTATTTATTTGGTTGCTCTGCATAATCGATGCAGAGCTAGTTTAATTAAATTATAATATTTAATTAACCTTAACTATTTGGTTTATTTTGGAACGATTTATCAATTGTGTTATGCTTCATTTATATGGCAAAGTAAACATTTTAACAGATTTGCTTGAAAAAGTTCTATAAATTATGAATTATACGACTATTAAATAAAATTGTCAGAATATTTGCAGAGATTAGAGAGGTAAAGGAAGATACGTGATGTAGTAGTAATTGGATGTTTATGATAGTAAGAAGGTGAGAGTTGCGATTTTGGGTCATGTGGATTTTACTCGGGCTACTGGTCGTGTTTTTTCGGGTCAGCATATTTCGAATGATGGAACGGTATTAAATGACTCGCGTGACTTCTAATTTGATTCACTGAGTTTGATTTATAATATATGTTTAAAAATGGATTATCACATAACACGAATGACATATAAATAATGTGTATAGATAATTTTGAAAATGTTGTATCATAAGTTAACTAATGTATGCCTTAGACCGCTTTTTATTACTGCAATTTTAATGAATTCGCTATTTTTAATATTTCAATGACACTGATAGTTAAAAACGTTTTAATGATCGTAACTTAGACATAATATCGCACGTTAAACTCAAACTATAATGAATGTAGATTTATCACTATATTTTTATTGAGTGTTCTGAAAAGAGATTCCGCAAAAAGTATTTCACTGTTAATTTATCATACAAGTATGTAGGTTAATGATGGTAGCTTGAACATTGACGAATGATATATGACAGGTGTATATTTAGATACATTGTAAATGGCGCCAAAACGGTATAAAAATTTTAAAATATTGTTCAAAATTCATTTAACGTTTCATTGTAATAACATCAATACCTCTATTAATAAATTTCAGTAATAATATTTCTTTTCTTCATCATAAGGATTCGCCGATGACGACCATGGCAACGACTGCTGAGGAGGAAATCAGTGGTCAATACTCAAAGAAGGTGAAGTGCGACGATTCGACGATTTCAGTGAAGTGTATAGAAAAGAGAATCGGAAGTTTCTTGAGGACGGTTTCGACTATGAAAACAGTAAATGTCACCGATTCTGTGCAAATTGTGAAGAAGAAAGACGATTTCGCGGAAGAACACAAAAATGTTAAAAGTGTGAACAGTACGTCCATAGTGGATCAGATTTATAGGTTTGCACGTGATCATGTGGTTGAAATAAAATTGTCGAGAAACATGCTCGCGCCACGAGAGGCGAGAACGTTCTTCGGTGGTAAGTAGCCATGTTTCGTTAATTTTGACCGAGGGTGGACACAACACAAATTTCAAAATACAAGATTTTTAAGAAGTATAATTAACTTGTATAATATTATGTTGAAATAATAATCATTCTTTTTATTCAATACCTATTGGTGAAAATAATTACGTATAAAGTAACATTTAAAAAACATTTTTTGTGACATTTGTTTAAATGATTTTTTGAACATATATTAAAGACATAATTATTTCATTTCATTTTGCTAATTGTATGAATGACTCTGAATTTGATTTAAAGAATTAATATTCTACATTTAAATAATTTAACACTTAAATTTAGATTTTTTATTCCAAATCAGTTTATTGAAATTTACTTCCAAATTAATAAGTTACTAAATTGTGTCTGCCATCGGTCGTACATCTACGCTGAGTAACGCATAACACACAAACTGCTTATAACACATACTCGGACTTCCGAGTTTCTATAATTGGCTTTGCCTTCTGGTCGCAAAATTCCTGCTACATAAAATAAAATTTAAAATAAAAAACACTCCAATCGCTTACTTATATACGACGGGCTTACTGGGATTATGGCTTTAGCGGACTAATGATGCGCAAGAGTAATAAGCTAATAGTTCAAGTGCGCTAGAATCTTTTTATACTTTTTGCCAGGCCACCAATACTACTTTTATTATTATCGCTACTACTACTACTACTACTATTACTACTTATACTACTACTACCACCACTACCAATGCCACCGCCACTTCTACTTCTACTACTACTTACAGTCACTTGCTTTTTTGCGAGCTCCACGAGTACTGACTTTCACCAAGCAAATCTGACATAGACAAGTGTCAAGTTCAGGGGTATACATATTCCGATGAAATAAATCAGGATTCTTGGTTGTATTTAGTCGCCACGAGCACGATTTCTTAATTAATACTTTCATCGTGCGTAAATGTAACCTTTTTGATTAGCTTATAACACTATATTTTAGCACTTATTGATTAGTTTTACTACGCATTTCAGTAAGTACTATAACGGGTTTTAAAAGAGTAATTAGTAATTTGCCGCTTAAATAAATGTAAATTGCAGCGATTTTTCTGTTTATAAACGATTATTAATTTTATAAGCAGATACTAATAACAACACTATTATTACTATGTATAACTACGACACATTTAAACAAACAATATAACTATTTTTCTAACTAAATTAATTTAATTAAATAATTAATTATGACTCACACAATAAAGAGTATATTATATAAAGAGAAACAAATTAAAGCAAAATAGTAGTGAAAAAAAAATGTATAATATTATTTTTCTCGAAAAATTATATGAAAATCCTATATTCTTGAAAATATGCATAATATTTTACTGTTTTAACGATTTTTCTTATTATAAAAATGTATGAATTAATTAACATAAAAAATGTAAGTAGTTCTTAATTTTGTATGTATTAAATCATTAAACTTAACAACAATCAAGATTATTATTGATTAGGGATTGAACAACGTACTGATACGTTTACAAAGAAGCTTAAAGAAGATTTATATTATACAAAGAAATGTATTTAAATGTTATAGGTATTAACAAATTATTTCTAAATAAATTGTATTGGCAACTTTTATTTTATACACAATTGAACATTTACTTGCAACTTATTTCCGGGATACATTTTGACACAATTATTTACTGGATGATATCCGAATAACGGTTCTTGCAATAAGAATTAAGATAGAAGATATTATTTTCATCAAGGAATGTCTTATAAAGTTGACGAAATGCAGTTCAGTGTCACACAAAGTAGTTTTACGATTCCTAGTTAGCATTTTCTGATTTTATTCAACTGTAAGTCGCTAATAATTTAAAGATAATGGATCGTCACATTTGCATTACAAAGTAGAAGAAACTTGTTCGAAAGTCACAAAATTTCCTTCTTTTTAAAATAAAATAATTTTAATTTAATGTGCAAATGCAATATAGCCTATTGATAAAACGTTAAACTTTCTAAAGGTAAACTAAGATCAGCATAATTTTTAAATTGTCTAACCCATACAGAGATTTTACGGTACATAGTTCCGGTTAGAATTGTAAATAAAAGTTATAATCGTGCACTTAATCTCTGAACTCAAAGATGAGAAAATGGCTTAGTTATTCTTTTGAGGTAGACATTACTTTTTCTGCTTGCTTATTTCGCGCATTCAACGAGAGCGAGAAGAAAGTACAAATGACAATACGAACTGAACAGAAAAAGAGAAAAAATAGGCTGACGATAAAAACAGTAGCAAAAATGAATAAACTGAAGAAAAGAATAGTAGCAAAAAGTGATTTAAAAATAACAAAGGATACAAAGATATTTTTATTTCTTTTTAGGCAATAATAAGTATAATCAGTTTAACTTTTTTATTTTCTTTTATTCTCTTACAAGTCATCTAAACAAATGCGTACTCTATACAAACTCCATAATAAGTACAATCAGTTAAACTTTCTTTATCTTTTTATTCACTTATAATTAGGAACCTTCTAAATACATGCATGTATTATTGCCAATATGCCAATACAATTCTGACAAAGTACATTGAACAAGAAGAAAAGCTATGTATATTTTTAAATTATCAAGCATGCATTATCCTATTCACGTACAAATGCTTATAGTATACGATATAAACAACTGGAAAGATTATGAAAATATAATTTACATTAAAATAATAATTAAACAGCATTTGTAAAAATGATGTAACAAATTAAAAATCAGTGGACGCAAATATTGTTGCTATTCCATCGAATAACGATTTTACACACACTACTGCGAGCTCGAACTCATCGTCGAAAATCGACAGATCCATGGCTGCGAAATCTGTGACAGAGGCCAACACCTTCCACGAGGCAGGACAAAAAGAACACCAATACCCAAAGAGAGAAAGATACACAGCTTGGCTTGAGGAACTAACAGCAATGCTTTAATCGGCCGGTACTTTTGCTTTCAGCTGATTCTCAGGGAAAGAGTACATTTTTAACAGGCTTCGGGATTGGTTTTCTAGCGTTCGGCTTGAAGAAGCTGCTGCTGCCGCTCTTCTTCGGCGTGCAGATCATCAAGAGCATCCTCATAGCTCTGTTCCTGCCCAGCATCATCGGCAGTATCGGCAAGATCGTCGGTAAAGGTCAGACGAAACGATAATTGCCACTATATTTATATAATTCGGTGAAGTATCGTGTAACATAAATATGATATAGAGCACGACATTATTAGCTAGAACTTTAAGCAATAAGTGAAGATGAACGTGAGGTATATGGTATTTTTGACATTGGACAAGTTAATGTACGGACAGTAGGATGTCAGCTTTGACAAGCGAAATGCGGCCAAAGTTCATGAAGTGGCATGGGAAAGTACACACACAGTTGCATAAGTAGTAACGGCCGAGAATAACCAGTCATATGTGTGTCAGATCTTATGACATTTTATGAACTTTGGCACTTTCTTTTGAACTTTTTCAAATTTAAGCAGGCTAGAGCTTTTTAAATGTATTACATATTTTCTTTATGTGTTATAAAACTATATACTATCACGACATTCTCTTTTATTTCTATTTACTTTTCATCACAAAGCTAAGATTTACTATTTTGAATATTATTCTTGTAAATTCAATGTCATATGTACAATTTCTCTTAAAATTATTTGATCTTTTATTTGTTTACAACTGTCTAAAACATTTTATACTAGCAATATTAAGTTAAGTGGTCAAAGGTTGTAGAACAAGGGTTACACTTTTATAAACTGGTTAAACAAATCTTATAAACATACACATATAAAAGGGATATGAACTATTTGTAGTTGGGATTATTAATTAAAATGATTCCAAAGACATATCTCACATTACTTACTCCGACCCGTTACTTTCCATATGATCGATTGGTTATTTTTTCAACTAGAAAAACGTATTAAATTAACAAAATTAATGACTTAAACTATTATATATGAAATTAAATATGAATTATTCAAATCGAATGAAAACATTTTAAAAATTGGTTATTTTTTGTCATATATGAATGGCTATATCAAAATGCAGCGAAGAAAAATTTAACGGCTAACCTTGGATTCTGAATGAACTGGTTTTAAAATACATAGACAATAATTTTATTGATTTAGTAAGACTTCTTAGAAAAAACGATTCATCTCCCTTTTATTAGTCATAAAACTAATCAATACCTAAATGGTCGATTCTTAAGTAATTGGTTAAAGGAGAGTCCTCCAGTATGGACCAGTTTCAACTATGGCTATATACAAGTATTAGACTTATTTTTAATTCACTGCTAGAAAAGTTCTAAAACAATAACGAAAAAGCCGTATTATTTTATATGCGATCTGATTCAAAATAAAGTCTTAATAAGCATACTGTTTTATAACTTTTCTATATTTTGAAATATTAATTATAAGCATTTAAACAGAAAATACTTTTCTAAAAAACTATAAATGTCCATACTAAGGGGCTTTTTAAAAAATAACATAGAATCTTAATATTTCTATTTACATTAATAATTAACTCAGATCGCTAATCCACCCACTTAACAATGCTACAACACTAAAAGTTAACACAACTCTCAAAAGCAATCGTCAATCCATAATCACCTACAACAAACGGGCCACATACACCACGAGCAATAAATCGAGTTCACTGACACTCTATACACACACCTACCCATGCATCGCACACATGTGGCAACAGGTTATGTCAAACGATCGCGCGCGCATCCGAACGCTCTAAAAACGAAAAACTTTCTAATCCCGCCCTCCCCCTCCTCCCTCTCCCCCCTTGACTCTCCGACAACAGGTGTAACCTCGTTCGCGCAGTCGTCGCAGAATCCCCCGCAGCAAATGGAGGAGAACTACGAGTTCAAGGATAATCAGGACCTTTACAACGATGATTACATGACGCGCCAACCGCTGGGCACGCTGCCCGCCTCGGCCATGTACGACGAGAGCATGCTGCAGACCAAGGCCCCGGAGATAGCGTCGCGCTACGGGTTCGTCGATCCGCGACTCACGCCGATGAACGCGCTGTCCGACCGCTATTACACCCGGCACATGGTCAATCCCCAGGCCAAGAGGCAGGACTTCAAGGCAAGCGAGACATTTATTGTGTTTTCTTTTAGCCTCCTGAACATTTTCGATGTGTATTCGTTATTCGTGAATGGGTTAGAAGTAAAGGGTTTTACGGTTTAAGTTGAGTAACCCGAATGAATTGTTTGTTATACATTTATTGATGGAAAAAAACGATTATTAAATGCGATTTGTTTTTAACAATTGGTTTTATGTTAACGAGAACATTTTAATTAAGACTTCACTGTAAAGATTAATCGGTAAAGTTTGAAATTGTGTATACACAATTTGTGATATTGCATTATTCATTAAAGTACTAGCATATATTTTCTTGCTTACTCTATGTTTATATTGTGCGTATCCAGAAGACATGAACCAAATTACTGCAATCAATTTCTCATTATAAAGTGTCTTTTGCACTATTATTAGCTCAGTATTCCTATAATGAATAAAAATTCGTTCTGAATTACATTTTGCTTAGAATAGATTTTTAATGAGAACTAAAGATAATAAAATCAGAACTTCGTCTCCATATGGATATGCATGACTAATTTTGGAACATTGAGACAATTGTTATTAATTGTTTTTGTATCTTTTTTTGTTTTTGTTGATTGTCACGTAAACGTTGTAAATTGTTGAAGTAAACATTTGTTTAGCAGTTTATTACATTTTTAAATATTAATAAACTATTTTGTATAAAAACTAATATTATTAAGAAAGTTAGGTGAAAAAAGTGGTTAAAACTATTATAAATATTAAGAATATTAGGAAACTTTGAAATTTATTAAAGTTAAACCATTATTTCACAGATTTGAAACCTATATGCAGAAATTGTATTATTATTTGTTAAAAAATGATCTAATTAAAACTGCTTTAAGTTCTATAAAATCACGTTGAATAATAGACACCAATACAATGTATTAAAATTCATAAAAAATATGAATATTAATGTACTCGTGAATATCCATCATACTTGAAAAAAGAAACTTATAATGTATAAGTAACACATAAAGCATTCAGTACTCAATTACAAACATGAATTGTAATTATTTTAAATTTAATTTTTCAAAAGTATTTGTGATAATGTAAAGCTACGAGGATTAAAAACAAATTGCAAATCTCTAAAGCTTAAAATCCAACATCATATCTAATATAATTTCCACTCGCACTTGTTAACGACTTCACCTCCTTCCAGGTCTTCCACGAGATCCCGACGAGTTCGCTGCTGCTGACCAACTACGATCCCTTCTACTCGCCTCTCCTCTCCCGGCTGGACGCCGTGTTCTCCCGGCTGGGCCACAACACCGAGGGCTGCCGCGAGTACGCGGTCTGCGCCATGTACCGCAGTCCGGCGCGCTACGCCCCCTACTCGAATCTCGTCTCGGCCCAGCTGTCGCGCGAGCTCAACGAGCTGCGCAAGCCCAGCTCCGACAATCCGGACGTGCTGCGCTTCTTCCGCTACATGAAGTCCGCCAAGGACGGCCAGGACGGCGTGAGGTGCGAGGACGCGTACGCGGACTGCGCGTCGGCCAGGGACGACCAGACGATCAAGCAGAACCAGGCGATGCTCGCAACTTATCAGGACATCGATAAGCTGGTGCACGCGAGGAAGCTGTAGGACGGGGGGGGGGGGGGGTAGAAGATGAACAGTGCAGTCTCTGAGATTTCCCTGCGGGGGTGTGAAGTCACTTTGGGGATGTGAACGCTTCGCTTTGAGTTGAGGGCACTTTTGGGAAGTGAATGTTTTACTTCGAGTTGAGGGCACTTTTGGGAAGTGAACGTTCACTTTGAGTGGAGGTCCCTTTTGGAAAGTGAATGTTTCACTTTGAGTGGTAGTCATTTTTGAAAAGTAAACGTTTCACTTTGAGTGGATGAGTGGAATCATGCTCACTCCTGTTCGAGTGATTTTTGTTAACGACTTAAGTGAGAAATCATTCTATTTGAAAGATTGTTCTTTCAAGACATTCGAGTGTCGGTTTTCTCACTTCAAAAAGTTGAGTGTGTGATTTTCTTTTTTCTTTTGGTTTCTTTCTTAACGAATACAGAGAGAATTTTTATCTGAATAGGTTTTTTGTATTAATAAACACCGTAGTTCTTTTAGACAAGATATTTCGTAATGTTAGGTAAAGGAATTGTAAGGTTTTACAAAATATTGTATTACTTATTATTAAAATTTCTGAAGGCCTCGGGTTTTAAGCTTAAGAATTAAATTAAATTAAATTATTATTTTTGCAATGATGAATATTTATTGCAAACTCCATATAAGTACTTAAATTTCGATCAATCAATTTTAACAGTTCGCAAGACCGTTTCTGTGATTAATTTTGCTAATCTATCAATTACGCAAATTTAGTGGAACTAAATTAAAATTTGCAATAATTTGCATAATTTATATTCATTTTTAAGGTTTTGATGTTTTAGTTAAAAATGCAAATATCTTCAAAACGAAAGAAATTTAGATATTTTCTGGTAACAAAACATAATAAATTTTCTTTATTTTTGTTATAAAATCATTTTCAGTATTCCTATATTAAGAAACAAATCATTTATCCTAGTTTTGTTTCATTATTTAATGATATCGTAATTAAATAATGTATCATTATGTATTCAGTTTAAAAAATACTATCAACCTATATTTGAGCATTGCCCCGAATTTGGTCACATATTTAAGAAACACGAGGAAAACTACACTTTCTTTTCATTAAACAAAGTATATTATTAGATGCCGTCAAATTATAGTAAATATTATTCTGATGATATTACAAAATTTCTTGCTGTTTATATACTTATCTTTTATAAAACCTTATAAACTTTTACTATTACAAACACTTTAGATATATCACATTTATGCATATTTCAACATTAACATTTTGATATTAATGTAGATAAATGAATAAAATTTGATACTGAATTCTCTCGGTGTATACGAAAGATTGTTAGTCAAAGAAACAATTATTATTGACTTGATTCATTGATTTATTTTTTGTCTTTGTGTGTTTCGGGTTTCGACGATTTTTTTTTAAATTACGGTTGAGTTTCAAAAGATTTTATTAGATTAAAAACGAACATAATTTATAGGAAATTGGGTTTTATCAAAATTTTAGTTTTCGTATTTTTGTCTTTGCCATGGTTTATTTATTTATGCTTTACTAAGATTTTCTTCTATAAAAAATTGAATAAGGATTTATTTTAAATTTAAGTATTAGAAAAATCATTTTAATCAAATTTTTGTGCTTAACTTTTAGTCATTCCACTGTCATATTGCGTTTAAAATTCTATATTTTAAGATGCTTCTATTAAGTAATAATATTTTGCGAAAAAATCAAAACTTACATACGTTAGATTAATTGAAAGTTAAACTTTTCTTTGAAAATGTTTGTAAAGGGTTAAGTTAAAGTTTAAGTAGAAACGAATGACTTAAATAAATAAGGAAACATTCTTTTAGTGAGAGTTATGTTATAAATGTGTGAATGTGCTTCAAATTGGTAACACAATTTTATTTCAGAAATACATATGTTGAAACATTTATTAGTGACCAACTTAAATGATAAGATGAAATGGTATGTAATGTTGTAAAACTATTTGAAATTAATTTATTTAATTCATGACTAAACCTACAGAAAGAAATTGTTTTTCATCGCGAAAGACTATCATGTTTAACATTTAATATCACGAGGATTATGTTTCTGAAAAATGATGATTTTCTACTCTATTTAAATTTCTCATACTTTTCCTTATCCTTGTGTAATAGTAATCTATTGCGATCCCTAATATAGCATTTACCTAGATTTTAAAGTAATTATTTGGTCAACATTGAAAAACATCTCTTTTTCGGAAACTTAAATTTAATGTCCTTGTGTTAAATCATCCTCATATATATATATTATTTATTATTTGCATACGCCTGATTTTATTTATTTGTGTGTTATTTATTCGCGTGCATTGAAAGTGTGAAGCATAATCTTACAATTGTGCAGTTATATTTATTAATTAAATAAGTGTAATCAACGATCGATTAATGGATCTGAAAACGATTTGTGTCATCGATCCAAGGTGTACAGTCAACAAAGTGTTGTAAATTCGACACTTTTGATGTTAATAAAGTTACAAATTAAAGTTGAACTGTTTATTTTTCTACGACTTTTATATAAAATGGTAGAAAAGAATATTAATAATAATTAACAATATTTAATTTAATATCAGTTGTTAATAACGATTTTTAATTAAAAACTGACTTTAGTCATATAAAAATATCGAAGTTTAACTATTATATTTAGTGAACCGATTTTTATATTAAATATAATTTGTGTTTGTTTTATTTAAAAATGCAAATTTAACATGAATGAGTTAATCGAGAGAAAAATAACGATTCTAGAGAAGCCGGAGACAGGAGAAATTCGAGTTCGTTGAAACTATTATATACCGATGACGCATCGTCCAAGGGACTTTCTTGCGGAATATCCAAGATTATTTGATAGCTTTGCTCTTTCGCCCGTTTTATTTTCTTTCAGCTCTCTTTTTCTCCCGTTGCAATAAAGCTGTACTTCAGTTGTTCTTCTCCATCAATAGCTCAATCTCTTATTATCTAAAGAATCTTCATTGACATTTTATATTTTCATTTACCCACTTTCTTTATAATTGTATATTCTTTCATTTAATTTTTCTCATATTTTAATTTACATATATTTATATGCATATTCTGTAATGAATTTGAACTATTATGGATATTTAAATTTATAATGTTATTTTAAGATACCTATATATGCTGATAATTTTATTACTGCCATAAAAAACTGTAAATACAATACTATAATAATTAAAACAAACAATACAACTTACTATATTTATTTATAAGAATAAACTAAACAAAAACTTGACGAAAACAGTTTATTTTTATAAATCTTAGTAATAAAAGTAAAAAAGTAATACGATGATAATTTATGTCACTTTCAGTTAAATTGAGGTTGATCCAGATGAATGAATAAATGTTTCTATGAGAAGATGAAAAGTTAGTGCACTTTTGTAGTTTTGTACTATTATTCTTTTTTTTATTTTATGATAGATTTCTCTTCTGTCATATACATTTTCATTTATTTCTTGTTGATAAGAAAGTGTAGAATTATATTAAATAAAATATATATACATATATCAATTTCATCATTTATGTATATTTCATATGTTTAATTTTGAATCAAGGAGTGTGAGATTTCATAGTATTAAATTCGAGTGTTCATACATACACAAGTAAATATTTTGTATTCTTTATTTCGAAAATAAAAAGTAAACCAATGCAATATTTCCATAATATTAATTTAAATGAAAAAATAATTAATATTTGGATACTGATTAGCATCCGGCTCTGTAAATCTGTTAGAACATTAACATTTTATAATCTGTTTATTTTTAAAGCATATCGAATATAAAACAATATATTTTCTAATAAGTATACAAAATTAAAAAACGAATTATAATGCTACAAGAACAATGGGCTATTCCACGAATTAAAGTAAAACCGTAAAATCTCCAAAACACTCATCGCACTGCGTGCGAGAGTAAAAGTTACGAAATCGTGAAAAGAAAGAACCGCATCACCACAGCACGTATGCTCGAGCACCTACCAACCGTCCACGCGCGAGTGTCGTAAGTTTCATCTGACGTTCGCGTATCCCGCTCGCGGTTCCGGATCTGCGTCCTGGAAGATCACTTTCACTCTCGATTTTTGTTTCGAAGCTTTTTTTTCGCGGTGTGCAACACACAGCGTCCGCGGGCAAAACGACCCACGCGCGGCTTCTCTTTCTCCGGAGTGTGTTGTCCCTCCCCCACGCCGGAGTAGCCAAAGGTATAAATCCCAGTGGTGAGACCATCCCGCGGGCAAAGGCTTTCCGACCACCTTCAGGAGCTGCTCCACTTTTTTTGTGAATTTTGAAGATTGCCTTTTCGAAGAGTAAGTTGTGCATTTTTTTGTGTTGGGGATTTAAGTCGAGGTGGATGTGTTTTTGATAAGGTGCACGTATAGGGTAGTGTTTGTTTTAGCTGAAGGTAAGTTTTTAGGTTGTGCCTGAGATGGATTATTGTGAGAAAATGTGCTGCATTTTTATTTTATATTTAAATGTTTTTTGGTATAGTGAAGTAATTGTATGTTCAACGAATACATTACTTCAAAAATATTGTAAAATAAAAAAATATTGAAAAATTGTTTTTTAAATATTAAAAAACTAATTTTTTGAAAAAATAATTTTTTTAAATATTATAAAAATAAACTCTTCGAAAAATTTCGGAAAAATAAATTATTTATTACTCATTATGACTAACAAATTTGCACTTAAACTTTACATTGTGTTTTAAAAGTGTATTCATATGAAATTACAATTAATTCAGTGATTTTAAAATGTGATAATAAAAATTATCAAGTTTGTAAATTAAAAAAATTTAATTTCAAATGAGTGGGGAATAATACTAAAACAGTTTTCGCTGTAAATTATGTCGTACAGTCTAAAAATGAATCTAGAAGTGTCATAGTATGTCATGATCGTCGTGTGCGTAAAAAGACGTTAGCATCTTATACTATGCATACGAATTTGAAAGTACCGGTCGAACTGTCAAATTTAAATATTCTCATCCTTTTCTGCAACTACTTTTCTTAAATGTTGGTGCTCATTTTTTTTTTAAATTTAACAGTTTTAAGCGTTTACTGAAATTTTTGAAAACTTGAATGTTGTAACCGTTAATTGAAAATGTTAGAAGTTACAGTTATTGAAAAGACAATTTGCATTTACGTTTATTTTATTCTAAATTCATACGGTACGTTAATTAATTGTGTATAGAAGACTATGCTTTGAATTTAAGTAAAATGAAACATTTTTATTAAATTAAAAACGTACATTGTTAAAGTATGTGAGTTTATTCTATTTAAAGTAATATTATTTAATGCATATACTAAAAGTATGATTTTTTAATTCCGCTTTTTTAAGATTCACAATTTTTCGTAATATATCAAGAATCAAAATATATAAAGATTTCGACTTTCCTTTTTAGAATTGGTTACGGAGTCGTTAGCCATACAGTATATATTACCTTGAAAGCTATATAGTTAAAGGCATTATTATTTTACATTCGAATCTTGAATCTTGTTTTTGGAAATTGATCAGTTACAGTTTTTATAATACTCAAATTAAGCCTTTTATACAAGACATGGCACTTCTAGAGTATCTTCTTTACATTTTCTAATGTTGTACTAGTTTTTCTTTTATAACATAGGAATAAGTAATTCATACTTATTTAACTTATCGATTACTATTTAATAAATAGCAATTAACTTAACTTAGAAAAACCGTTTATTCTACCCGAATAAAAATATTCGATTGACATCGAATGGGAATAGAAAACCGCTGCTAACTCCTTTAGCAGAATGCTTTCTGAAAGAGGAGTTAAGGGGATCTAAAGGAAAGGGAAGATTCTCTATGTTTTTATTTTTTAAATAACTTTTTAAATATTATTCTCGAAAAAACTTCATATCAGGCCGTTTATTTATCAATAAACAGTAACAAACATTTTTTTAAGCAATTCCATTACTTTTGATACTCCGAACTTTTAGTTCTCAATGTCGAATACAGTTATTTAAAACGGGAACGAAAAGTTCAGAGTAGTAAAATTAATGGCATTGCTTGAAAAAAAATTTGGATATAGTTACTGGTAAAGAGAGGGCCTGATGTACCGTTTTTTCCAAAACGATATTTGAAAAGTTAATAAAGAAATAAATAACATAGAGTTGGTAACGTAGGAATCTTTCCATTTCACACCTTCTTAATGTAGAATTTTGTTTTTATAATCAGCACGTAACAAAATGGTGATAGAAGTAATGCATGCAGGGATATGGGATTCACCAGTCGGGATTCATAGAATAACTATTAATTTACCAAATGTATTAACAAACGATGTTCATACGTGCCCAGATAAAACGTTAATGAGATATCTATAAAACTGAAAAAAACATCAGGTAAGTAAGATATGTAAAAATACATCAAATAGAATTTTCGAAATTTCTGATAAAAAATTTGATTCTTTTAAAAATTATTTAAATTTAAAAAAAAATCTTAATCTGCTCAATTGAGAGGTATTACTTTGAGATTTTTTTCACACACTTCCGCAACTAACTATTGGTACTATTGGTTACTTTGTTACGTGCTGATTATTATGCTTTTTGCTATTAATTAATATAAATATACCTTAATTTCACAAATACAATTTATTAAGAGTCAACGAATTATTTCTAAGCACCATAGAATGCATATCAATAATAATTACATAGTTGTTTTCTACGGCGTTAACAAATTCAACCTAATGTATAAAATCGTTTCATTTTTGAAGTTGAAAGCAAATCTTTATTTCAATATTTATCATTATCGGACACCCTTTTATACTATATTACTCTCAAGTAATCAAGCATGCTTCTATTTCAACCCCGAAATCGTAATTTGCGTTTAAAGAAACGTATCAGTTTAGTTAGTTTGCGAAAAGTAATATAAAATTATTTGCTATTAATTCTGTAACAACTGATGTATTATTTATCAAATTCTACGGTTTGTCGCTGAAGTGTAACATTGTAAATAATAATCATATTAACTAGCAAAATAATCGTCGGTCGCCTCTTTTTCATGCCCATTTACTTCCTCTCATTATTAGTCCTCTCTATTCCATCTCTTACTCTTCCCCTTTTCGACTGTCTCTCACCTCGTCCTCGACCTCTGATGTTCTTTGCCACAGAGAATATGCATGTATTTACTTCCCCTCCCCTCCATGTTCTCTAATACCCCAAACTTCCTTCACTCTACCTCCCCCCCATGCGCTTGACCCTTGATAAGCACAAAGTTGTAGTAAAAACGTGAATTTCATCGTGACGATTAATAGTCTGTCTCTCATATTATAATTTTGTCAAGGAAATCCTCTAACCACGTCCCTTATTACCCACTCTTCTACTTTGTCCACTCTTAAAGTTTTTTTCCCATTGTGCTCCTACACTCCCTATCTCCTCGCCATTAAATCTCTAAGCACTACCTACGTCGCAGTGAACTCGCCAGGATTTTTGCGACATGGTTTAAGCGTAACGCTCAAATCATTATTTTATTAGAGAAATCCCTCCTCCACGTCTCTCATTACTACTTCTGCTTTACCTCACCCGTTTCTTCCCCAATCCCTATCCTTTGACCGTTTAAGCACTCATTGTAGTAATAAGTAAAGTCGCGCGTATTTCTGCGTTACAATTGTGGCATGGCACTCAAATAATTTCTTCTTAAGGATATATATACCCTCCTATTGATCCCTTAAGCACTATGTTGGAGTAAATGCATGCGTATTTCTTGACGATAGCAATAATTTTTTTACTAATAGGATAATAATTGCCCTGGTAGAAAATTGACCATCATTTATGGCCTGTTCGCTATCTATTGACCAACTTCCGTGGTCAATTTGTAGCCAACATTTGCACCATAAGTTGACCATAATATGAGTTAAGATAAATGTACTATAAGCTCAAATACATGTATAAAAGTTTAAATTCGCACAATGTTTTTTGGTACAATATAAAATTTAGCTTACTGATGCGAGGAAATATATAAGCGAAGTTGCAGTATTCATACATTCTACAAATTTTAACTCTGATCTCGTATATCTATAGAACGGCGTCGGGCGCTTATAGGTTGTTTGTTCGCTAAAAGCATATAAGAACATAAGACGCAAGAATAACATTAATTAGTATATATATATATATATATATATATATATATATATTTCTGGTGTACCTATATATATATATATATATATATATATATATATATATATATATATATATATATATATATATATATATATATATATATATATATATATATATATAGGTACACCAGAAATATACAGATACAAGAGAAATAAGTTTGTATTCATCTTATTTATCGTATATACAATAAACATAAACATTAGAATAACATTGATTGGTATATATATATATATATATATATATATATATATATATACATATATATATATATATATATATATATATGCATGTGTGTTGGGACACATAAGCATAAGAATAACATTGATTGGTATATATACATATATATATATATATATATATATATATATATATATATATATATATATATATATATATATATATATATATGTATATATACCAATCAATGTTATTCTTATGCTTATGTGTCCCAACACACATGCAGACATGCATACATTCACGGTGTGTTGACAGCTTGGAGTCTAGGGAGAGAGCAGACCCTTATCTGTTTGAAACATATAAAGAAAAACTTAGTTTTGCGTTGTGAGCAGTTTAGCAGATTTTGCTTAAAAAGTTAAGCAGGATTGCTGAGTAAAATGTGCTCAATAGAATCAAGTAAATGTTACTTAACCACTAATTAAATTTTTACTTAAGTCGTTGAGCTAGAGAAGTTCGACAAATTCAACGCAAATAAATAAGCAGTATTTGTTCCAATTTATGTATTTATTTGTTAATTAATATATATTTATTAATGCAGATGATTAAATTAAACTAAAATTTACCGTACATATCTTAAAAGAAATATAAGAAAAAATATTTTCACCACACTGCGCGTAAAGTGCTGACTGTACGCCCTCTCAGCAGGCCGTACAGTACCGCATGGACTGCCTAGGGAATAAAGTGACTTGCGCATGCGCGATGCGCCTTTTTCCGCTCTCGACTGCGTCTCGAGCGGTAAAACAGCGCGTCGCGCGTACACAAGTCACTTTACTTCTAGGCAGAGCATGGGGTACTGTACGGCCTGCTGAGATGCGTACAGTCATTTCTTTACGGGGGTGTGGTGAAAAGTAGTATACGCACCTCTGGAGTACAGTAGGCAAGCATGCACTGTGTGAAATGCCGACCTCGCTTTGCTCGGTCGGCAACGTCACACAGTGCGTACATTGCCCACTTTACTCCCTTGATGCATAATGTACTATTGTAGATTAGGTTTGAATATTTTCAGCATGTAGGCTCGGTGTGCAACATACTAGTATAATTTTTTAATTATTTGTTCTCTTTTAAATATCTAATTCGTATTGAATTATTTTAGGTTCATTAAATTTTATTTATAAATAATTCTATAAATTACACCACCTTTTGGCCATAAACGGTCGGCCATAATTTGGGTTATTGACCATAATATTGGCCATAAATTGACCACACACCATAAAATTAGGCATTATATGGCGAATAGTTAGTCAACGTTTCTACCAGGGTGGTTACCTAGTAGTTACACTTTTTAAACTGGTGTACGTATTAAAGTCTAGACAATTTACCGATGAATGACTAGTTATTTTGCATTGTTAAAATTAACAATGCTAGTTAGTATTTACATGTAAACTAATCGTTTTATTTCAACTTACAAGGACCGACCATGGATTTAATGTCACAGATTTTGATAAAACTGTAGAGATCGTTTTCTGATACCTAAAAATTAAGTCCAATACCCGTAGTTTTTATCCAATGGGCTTTTGTACAGTGGGGTACATCATATTTCATGAATACCTATTTTTTTGCTTTACTTCAGGTTCTAGGATCCATTGAATAAAACTATGTGTATAGGGCTTCATTTTCAGGTACCATAAAACAATCCCCATAATTTAATAAAAAGTTATGCCGTAAACTCCAATGTCTCCCCTTATTAGTGATCATAATTACTATCATTTTGGAACTTTTTGCGATATTATTATACATTTTTTCTATTATACTTATTTTATATAATAATTGAAGACAAATGAAATTCTCAATCATCAACCTATTTAATTGTTATTGTCAAACATACCGGAATCTGCAGTGCCAAAGAAATCTCCTATACCACAACTTTCAATTCATTCGAATAAAGTCCTCCGTAAATACCCCTCTAAGCAACCTACGAGAATTCCGTCGAAACCACAATAATCGTCCGTTTAATACCCATCGCAAACGGAACTAAACCAACAATAGTACACACCAAAAGAAGTAGGCTACCGTGCACGCTTATATATATTCTCGCCTCAAAAGAAAGGTAAAAAGAGAGAGGGAGAGAGAGAAAAGACAGAATCGAGCCAGGATCGAGTGGTCGTGTTCGATACGCGCAGCACAACAGCAATAGCGCGCAATTACCTCGAGTGCGCACGGGTTAAACAGCACGTACGCGCGTGTCGTGCATATTCGACGAAAAGTAGGGGAAGGTGGGGTGAAATGACTCTCTTTAATTTAAAAAATTTCATTATTTTTGCTTACAAAAATATTAGGGGAGACCGGGGCAAAGTGATCCTAAAAATGTTTGAGCAGGAATATATAAATATATTTCAACTATCAATAATTCGAAATATTTTAAAAAGGTAATATAGACTTTATTTAATATAAATTTCAAACATTAAGACTGCATAATAATTGAAAGTATTTTAAAATTCTCTTACAACAAAAAAATGAGAAGGCCTACTTTATCACGAGCAAAAATTTCAGTAATAAAATAGCATACATAACACTTCTTTATTTAATAACCAAAACATGCAAAATTATCATATCAAGTGACTCAAAAATTCATTGTTAAATTTTTTACTAAATAACCGATTATACGTACCTCGAAGAATTTAAAAATCAGTGTTTACTTAGATTATTTTGATATATAAGTGAAATTAATATAAATGTTTTATTTATGTCGAAATATAGAGAAAGCTCATTTTACCCCAAGGTTCACTTTACCTCGGTCTCCCCTACCAGGGTTGCGGGTCCTGGATTATAAGGAAACTTTAAGGATCACACCTTTACTAGCTTTATTAGTACCTGAAAATGATCTCCTCTTTAAGGATCAAGATGTAGTAAAACCTCTCTTTACCCAGAGGGACTCCAATAATAAAATAGACCAGTATCTATTCAACAATAAATCAAACTTTCTAATCAGTATTGTTGTACAAGGTTTTCAAGGGGTGTTACGTTCGAATTCGTTTCCCGAATTATAAATTTTAAAATGTGATTGAATTTAGAATAAAGATTTTATTTATCCTTGGGGTTTCCTCTAGGAAATCGAGGGTTAAATCTTGAAAATAAATATATACGTTTAAGGCCTCACTGGACTACGAGGGTAGTTCAATAAGTCTTTAGAATAAAGTATAAAAACAATTTTTTGTGGGTAAATTTTTTTTATTTTTCAACATAATCTCCTTGGAGCTCTATACACTTGGTCAATCGCTTTTTAAGTTTTTTTAATCCTTCAGAAAAGTGCGTTTTCGGAAGTTCCTCAAAATAAGCACTTACAGAGGCAATGACGTCTTCGTTGTCCGTAAATCTCTGTCCACCGAGCCATTTTTTCAAGTTTGGAAATAAGAAAAAGTCACTGGGGGCTAAATCTGGTGAATACGGTGGGTGTTCGACCAATTCAAATTTTAGTTCTTCAATTTTAGCCATTGAAACGAAGCATGTGTGAACTCGGGCGTTGTCGTGATGAAAGAGAATTTTTTTCTCGCCAAATGTGGTCGTTTTTTTTTAATTTCTTCTTTCAGCTGCTCTAATAATGATGCATAATACTCACCAGTAATTGTTTTACCCTTTTCCAAGTAGTCAATAAGTATAATTCCACGTGCATCTCAAAAAACTGTAGCCATAACCTTACCAGCTGACTTTACGGTCTTTGCCTTCTTTGGAGCTGGTTCGCCTGTGGAAATCCACTGTTTGGATTGTTCCTTTGTCTCAGGAGTGTAGTGGTGTATCCATGTTTCATCCACAGTCACAAATCGACGAAAAAATTCCTCAGGATTCCGACTTATGCGCGCCAAAAGAGCCTCAGAGGCGACCACTCTATTGCGTTTATTCTCAGCTGAGAGCAAACGCGGCACCCATCTTGCCGATAGCTTTTTCATGCCTAATTTTTCATGTAGAATTGAAACAACTGCACCTATAGATATCCTTGTGGCCTCAGCTAACTCACGCACTTTTAATCTTCTATCCTTCAACACCATATCGTGGATTTTATTGATGATTTCGGGAGTAGTTGCTTCTACGGGCCTTCCTGAACGTGGTTCGTCACTTATTGATGTACGACCACGCTTAAATTCATTTACCCAGTTATAAACCGTTGCTAAGGCAGGGGCAGATGTGCCATGAACTGAGTCCAATTCATTTTTTATCTCATATGGAGTTAAACCCTTTAAATGAAAATGTTTAATTACCGCTCTGAACTCGTTTTTTTCCATTTTTCTTAACAAGCAATTTTTTTTTCAATTGGTTATAAAAACACGTAAACTCAGAAGATGTGGACTGTGACTGCACCATATATCTAGTTGGGAGTGGTGCTGACTGAAAACAGATGATTTGGAGCGATTCGCGCGCCATCTGTTGGTCATTCTAAAGACTTATTGAACTACCCTCGTATTTCTTTTCAAGCTATAGCTGACTTATACCAGAATTCTTTGAAAAATGTTAAACAATTAAACTACACTTGTAAATTTTTCAACGCAGGAATATTACTATTCTTTTAGTTAATAGTAAAATCACTTGAAAATTTTACTGAACATTACTGAAATATGAATAAAAATAAGGCGTTTTTTTCAAATATTTATTTTACAGAAAAAAGAAATTTTAAAAGTATTTGGGGTTGTCGATGATTCAAGTAGTAAGATACTTGTCTTTTAAGACAAAAACCGTTCAAAGGGCGTATATTCACGATTTAACTAAAATAACCACTTTCTAGCCCTGAAAAGCGGGACTAAAGTAGCTTTATATTCCCTCATATATTTTATCCCGCAAACGCGGGAAAAAAGTAAACTTAACTCCCTCACATCAATTTCTCTTTTATTCAATTTTTCTCAATTTTCGCTTCTTTTTGTGGGTCCCACTTTTCAAGTCAACCAAATGGCTACAGTAAAGTCGTGAATAAAGTATTATATGCAACATGGGAGTAAAGTCGATCATTCCCTCGGATGATTACTGCTCTCGCTTCGCTCGGGCAGTAAACCCGCCCGAAGAAATAATCTATGACTTTACTCCCTTGTTACATAATGTACTATTATTCACGCAAATGCTGGAATAAAGTAAAAGAGGGAATAATACGTCACTTTCGGCTCGCTTTTAAGGTCAATAATGTGTTCATTATAGTTAATCCGGGAATAATACTACTATAATATGTAACAAGGGAATAAAGTCGAAGATTATTACGAGGGTAGATTTACTGACCAAGTGATGCGATTGCATGTAGAACTTTATTCCCGACTTAACTGTAGCCACTTTATTGACTTGAAAAGTGGGATTGATGAACAGAAGAGAGAGAAAACCAAGAAAACTGAAAAACAAATTTGCGGAAAAAAGTAAAATTTTACTTTATTTCCCCCGAGAAACAAAGTAGATAAGAAAGAATTATATGCTTCTTTTCTCTCACCTTTCAGATCAATAAAGTTGCAATTACGGTTCATTCGGGAAAAAAAATATTATTTGTCCGCCGCCTTCCTGCATTAAGAACAAAAAATTAGCCCTAATACCTTAAAATAGCTTGCACTGTTCCCGAGATATAGAGGGATACACGCACACGCATATATATACATCTATATACAAACACACAAACACACACGCATATACGTACACACTCACACACACGCACACACACGCACACACACGCACACACACATACACACACACACACACACGCACACAGAAACACACACACGCACATATGCTGACATACATTTACACATATGCACATATACAAACACAGACGCGCAAGCAAACATAGTCACACACACACACGCACATGCGCCCACATACATATGCAGAAACACACACGCACACATGTGCGCATACATACAACCACACACATTCACACACGCACGCACACACACTCATGCACACACAGAGAAACACACACACAGAAACACACTCTCGCACATGCACACACATACACACAAACATACAAGTACACCGTGTAGCCAAAAGCGATACCCGGCACGCACACATACACATGCAGATACACACTCACGTACGCACATACGGAAACAAACATACTCACGCACGCACACTCACACATACACACAAATAAACACACACACGCACACATGTGCGCTCACACATACACAATCACACACAAGCACACACGTACACACACACACACACGCTCACGCACACACACATTTTCTAAAACTAGTGTATTTTGACTCTAAATGTCCCAAAACATGTTTCTAACATGTTTCTTTACCATTTTTTTTACTATTACAAAGTTTTCTGTTTGTGAAAGTGAAAATCTGAGAACAGTGTTTCAAATGTGTGTATAAAATGACCGTAAGATGCGCATACTAGTGGGTTAAATGTTATCTACATTTTTAGTATATAACACAATCAGAATACATTTAGTTTTCGTAAAATAGAAGATTTCTGAAGTTAAAATTTGTTGTTTTCTTTCTAATTAATAACTTTTTGACATCTTTCCGCACTTCATATTTAAAATAAAGTTATCTTTTGAAGCGAAATTGACTTTTTGATAAGTAGATTATATAAAAAACGAAACTTTTGACGGAATAAGTTCGGTCGGTAACGTAGATCTAGAACAGTATCTATATCTGTATCAGTATGTGGTCCGCACTTTCCGATATTTCTGACCTGTCTATTTTTTTTTTAATTTATAATTAAAATATCCGTCATCTCGTGTCTCTTAAGGTATTAAAAAAACTGAATAACCGAGATTGTTCATGAAAAAAAAATTGAATTAGAATAAAATATGATAAAACAGGGTATATGAATCAGTACCTGAGTCCGACATACCGACTGAAAAGACCGTTTTTAAATTTGTTATGCTCATTCTAATTACGATACATTTTAAAACTTTAATTCTCTGTTAGAATAACTTTCACTCCAACAACTTAATCATGTAACAATATTGTTTCATCTAAATTCTACAAAATACAACACTTTCCAACCATTAAAAAAAACAGATTTTATTTACAAAACAATGCAGTACACAAAATAAACGAAATACCCATTACGCCCCGATGTCCCCTACCCAAAGACGCGAGAGACGCCCGCGGAATGCGAAGAGAGTCTCTCTCGAATGTCTCGAGTGCGCGCGGCGGGTACCCGGTTTCGTCGAAGAGAGCCGGAGCGCGCGGGCGGGCGTGTGCACAGGTACCTATAACCACTGGCCGATGCTTTTCTCTCTCTCTCTCTCTCTCGCTCACTCAAATCTAACGGGAACTGCTTAAGTTTAACCATGAGTGCGCGCGCGCGCAGCTGACTGTCCGGGCACCGGTCGCGCAGAGTCCGGCAAACGCTCGCACGGAGCGCAGCACTGCAGGTGTTCATCGAGCGCGACGCGCTTCGTTTCTTTTCCTTTTTCTTGCAGTTTCCTATTTTGTTTGTGATCGTGCGTGTGCGAGGAAAGTGTAGAGAGAAGACGCGTCTGCTAGGACTGCGCGCTGGAAAAGTCGCGGAAATATGAGCAGAGCTATTGGTAAGAATTTTGGGATGATGATTGCGGTCCCGATGGCGTGGCGCGAGGACCGGTAAAAATTTCGTGACGAGAATTGATAGTTAGGATATAAGTGGTACAGAGCGCGAACGTTGTATTGGTGGAGTGAAATTTATTGAATGGGTAACCTACAAAATATGTATGACGAACACATTTTGCAGGTTGTTGCCGTAAACGTCAGATGCTTTTACTAAAGTATAGATTGACTTGGATGGTTTTTGAGGTAACAGTAATGGTAGTAGAATTGATTTTGATGGGTTTTAATTAAACGAAGTAAATCATACTTATCTTTAATAAATTACATACATTATTTTAAGTTTTTTGTTATATTTACCGATAGCCATAAACGTTAGATGTTAAAGTAAATTAGTTGTTGTTTGTTTATAAGGTAACCGCAGTAATAATATATATATTTGTTGTGATTGTTTTGATTCATCTAGAAATTAAAAGGATCGATAAGATATAATTAAACGTATGCCATTCATTAAAATTGTTCGTTTTGTTTGAATTGAACTTCACAAGTCATCAACGCTCTAGTAAGTACCGAGTTATGAATGAGCTAGAGCATCAAGCGTAATGAAAATGCTCACTTATATGAGTAGAACGGTATCATTAGTTAAATGCGTCTTCTACGTGACCCCGCTTCTCCAACCCTATTCTTGTTCCGGTCTAGAAGTCAAATCTTTTTTTAATAGCTACCTGTATTCAGGGGATATATTAAAGACAATTTGTTTTATGAATATTATAAATTTGTATGTGTAATTATTAACAAAATATGTTAGTTTGTATTTTATACACAATATATTCCTATATTAAGCTAACAAGGAGAGAATCAGGGGCTTTGATCACGGATTTTGCTGAAACTTTAAGATATGTTTTCTTGTACCTCAAAATAAAGACTGCATGGCAAGAACGCCGTACCATTATGAGATACAGGTGGAAGCGTTAATATTGAGAGTATATATATATGAGTTTTTTTAACATGGTATATGGTAAATACGAATGTTTATACGCTACATTTGATGATTGAGGCAGTGTTGGTACTCCTTCTGCAAAGTCTTTATTTCGAGGTTCAAGAAAACACATTCTAAACATATTCAGCAAGGTCCATAACTTAAACCATTGATACTTCCCTTGCTATCACTTTTAAGAAGGTAATTTAGAAAAATATGTGATGTGTGTGGTAACAAAAACGAGTGACTTTTTAAAACATTTGTTTCTTTTAACTTTATCATACAGTAACTTTCTCTTTTTAGCAAAAAAAGAAACTATAGAGGAATCGCATAATAAAAACAAAACATTACTAAAGAATCGTAAAATAATTCAGGCTATCTCTGTACAGGAGAAAGGAGGCGAAGGTAGAATGAGGCTCTACCTGCTGTCGATAACGTGGGTCCTCGTGCTCGCGGTAACACTGAGCTCCGCTAGAGGCGACAAAGTTACCTTTAAGGAAGATGCTGCCGACGATCGTCCGGCGGACTTCGGTAAGATTCAAATATAATTTCTGATACTATATATTTTAATAGTTTATTTGTGATATGATTGTTATTAATTTATTTCTCAATATATAGTTCGGTAGATCAACAAAGTTTAATTTCAGTAAAAGATAAAATTATAATTGCTACAAGAATCGTAATATTATAATACGAACGAATATATCATAAATTATTATTTTTGTTTCTCGTTTTTCGAAAGTTGAGATTAAAGTGATTATCTTTCATAATTAATTTATTTTTTATATAATTTTCATTTTATTAGATACAAGCTTTTCAACAATTAAAACGTTTTATGTAAACATCGTGGTAATTATAGCATAATATATAGTTTGTACTTTGTATTTATATATTTATTTTTATTATACTTCCTTACATTTTAAACATCTACTTGATTTAGCATAAAAAAGAACAATGGAGAATATATTAAAACAATATATTAAAATTTGTTAAAGTATAAAGTTGAGGAGATATATGCAGGATAGCAACTGTGATAATATAGACAAAGAAGTTATGGATCATACTTGTTGATCTATAATTTAGGTGAAAACCAACAAAAGTACTTTCATTGTTAATATGTGTTATAACTCTATTTGTAACATTATTTTTGCAAACATTTAACCATAAATCATAGGAATATCATAATACAAAATTAAATTAATTTTTACATCATTGTGCAGCATGCATGGTACACATAACATACATAAAATGAATACTCAAATCTACATACCTCACCAATCGTTCACCTGAAACTATCTAATTCTTCGTGAAGTTCCAGGCGAAATTCCGGTCAACGAGGAATCGGAGCCGGAGGTCAGGCAAAACCGACAGAGATCAAACGGGACACGACAGGGCAAAGATCTGCTGGACTGGATCGGCCTCGGCACGGGAGAACACGTCGATCCCTACCTGGCCAAAACGAACGAGGGCTGTCTGAACGGCGACTTCGCGGAGTGCTTCAAATCTCGAGCTCTGAACACCTTTAGCAATTTCTTCGATCAGCAGCAGTACAATCTGAACGATAATGTAAAGGTCATAAGGATGCCCAGGGACGTCGTAAAAGAAGTGAGCAGACAGGCTTACGAGTATGCGGGTAATGCAAGGTAATGATTTTATTGGTAAAAGGGTAGTTTTTGTAATAACATCGTTGTAATTTTAATTCAAATCAAACTCTATAAAAGGTTCATTCGAATATGAACATATTGATAGTTTTATTATTTAAATTGCTGAAAAATTGCAGTTGCTTGTTATTTTTATTGTCATTGCATTCTTCTATTCTTAATATAATTTTTTAGCATTGATTACTGCTTGACATTCTACTGTTACGTTTACAATAAGAATAGTATCAAGATTATTCCAATAAATAGCCTTTTTAATTCTGCTAGAGGGAAAGGATAGAGTTAATAAATAATGATTCCGTCCCACCAATCTTGGACCTTATCTACTTACCCGGACTTTTTCTATTATTATTAAAACCATATACATATGTTTTATATTAAATCAGGGGATCAATAATAATAATAAATAATGTTTGAGCAAATATGTAACTAAATTAATTTTTTTTATTCTTGAAAATAATTTTTTATAGTTTTATAAACTTAAATTAGAGTTAAAAATATTAACATTTACGAAATTAGGATTTTTACACAAGATATATGACTTAAGATTTCCAAAATTAGAAAAAGTATTAGCACAATTAATGTAATGCAAATATAAATATAAATGATGTTGAGTTGTAAATGTTGAGTTGTGATGCAATATTCAGTGAATAGCCAGCGAATATGCACTCGGTGTTTTTGAGACACCCTTTTTTACACGGCCATTACATGATAAATATATCATGTATATTGTGTATACAATGATAATAGGATATTCTGTCTTATTTTATAAGTGAAAAAGTTTTAAATGAACGATATCGAAGATAATACTGTAACTGCTATTAAATGACTTTCCTTGCATGCATAATTTAGTGCAATATATAATTAATTAAATTTTTTATTTCATAGATCTGATGATTCTGACTGGGATCAATTAGTGAAATTTGCCATGAGGAAAGCTGAGAGATTCATCAAAACTGCTGCTTTTGAAGTTGCTGTTCCTTCTTGGCTGACGGGCGAAAACGAAGTATATGCACCAAGATTCATCGATGAAATTGCCGATGAAATTGATGTTCTTGAAAACAAAAAGGATACTTTGTTTTGTAAGCATGATTCTTTTTTATTTTAACCTTGATTGTTTTGTCGAAAAATGTTATTTATTTTATTTATTTAAACCAGTACATTTTCATTGTAAGTTCTATAGAGGTATAACCTGCACATAGGTCTGGCAAACCTTATACTAAACTATTCTTAACATGAAAATTAAATTTAATACTGAATACTTAAAACATAACTGTTAACCATTAGCTACCGTCGTGACATTTTTATCACGTAACTACGGACGTGTAGCTGACAGACGTCAAATGATATCTTATGATCTATTACATTATATGTGACATTTTTTATATAAAATAAAATTATAATTAAGAGTTTACATAAATGAACAAATTCGATTGATTAGTTAACCGAAAATTGGACATTAATCTTGAAAAGAAAGTAATCATTTAAGTGATCGTGCTTACAGCTTGTAGCCTGATCAATACAAGTCAAAACAGCTTTATTTGCTATTTATGTTGTTTGTTCTTTGTCGACTAATGTTTGTTAATATTTTGAGTTCGTTTGGTAAGATGTTGTATATTCTAATTGCTGCTATATAACTATTATTATTACTAATAGTTTTAGTAATTCTTAGTATTGGTATACTCGTACTTCTATTTCTCATGATACTTCTGGATTGTAGATATTTATTTTTCTCCATAGAATAGTGATGTTGTAATGATTCAAATCAAATAATTGTTCAAAGCTATTGTTAAGAGTTTGACAAAATTTTATAAATCCTTCATGTTCATATCAGTTTTATACGGATTTATATCAATGTTTTACCTGGGTCTGACATAGGCATTCCATGGGCATCTTCCTTTGTTATAGTTAATTATTTCAAAATCATGTATTGCAATTCTTGAAATAGATTAAGATTATTTTTATATGCACCACCCTATGCAATTATACCATAATTGATGCAACTATGGAAGAATGTATAATATATAATATATAATAGATTATTGGTAATGTTTTCGTTGGCATAGATTTTGAGATTTTAGAGAAAAAGTATACTAATTCAGTATGCATATCCCATTTAAAGTTGTAATCAAAAATAGTTGCTATATATTTACAATTTTTTATTTTTCTAATATTGTTATCCCCTATTTTTATGTCTAAATTCATCAATATAATTTTTTTATTAATAAATATAAGATTAAATTAAGTCAAACAGGACTATCAGGAAAAGTATCCGAGGTGTGCGTTACCGATTTTCGTCATTTTGTAATATGTATAATATACATGAAAAACTGCTGTTAACTTCTTTAGCAGGTAGCTCTTAAAGAAAGGTCTTGAATAAATAAGTCAGAAAACGTTGTAAATAACACTAAAAAAAGGTATGCTAATAATAACTGATACTAGATGCGAGCATTTAAATACTAATTAACTAAGAATTAGCTTCAAAATTCAATTCTACATACGTACATATATACATACATGCGCAGACAAATAGACATTTTTGTAAACCCCATTTCATTGAAAACTAGATATTTATTAATATTTCTGATATCACAGTTTTCAACGTTTCAAAGCTTTTTCTTTGCAGAAGTAAAACCTTAATTACTGACACATCCACAGATATTTTTTAGAAATAGTGCATGTGATTTCTTATGTCTCAAAAAATGTTTCTATAATGATTTTAGCATAACTTTTTTTACCAACACAAAGCTTTTTCTATTAAGATGAAATTTCTATTAAAATAAAAAATACATATCAAATGGTTGTTGATGTAATACTACATAATATATTATAGAATGCTATCGGTTACGTACACCTTGACATCCTTTCTTGTAGCTATAGTTCTATATAATAACAAATATTGTTTATATTGAAAATGAATAATAATTACCAGTAGAAACCAATGAATGATAAATAACGAAATTGATTAATTAGTGTGAGTCCGATGTAGTAAGACTCGTACCTTGTGCGTGAATAGTACAAAAACCATGGAATATTTCGAAAGAGAAATATTTTAGCTTAGAACATTAAATGGGAAATATTTTATTAGTTTTAAGGGTATTAAAAAAGTATCTGATCAGTTAAAATGCTTCCCTTTCAAGATACACGAAGGTTTCTCATACTACGCAGAAAATATGATTTATATGTAATTATATTTAGTTGCACTTGAAATTATATACGACTAAATGTAGTAGCGTGTGACAAAACCAACAATTTTGACAGGAGTCTTATTATGTAATCACGTGCAATTGTAGTGTATTTTCAAATGTATTTGTATATGATAGTATGTATTCGCGTTAGAGTGCATGTCAATTAAAAACTCATAAATAACTTAAAATGGACATGTAATAATGCTTCATGACATCTATTTAAATAAAAGCATAATAATATGTAAATATACATTTGTATATAAACATATTTGATGAAGCATTATCATATGTTACATTTCACTTTATTTCAAGCTCTAAGGATTATATGCGTGGAAATACGCAATACCGTATATGAATATATTTTAAGATACATAATTACATATAAGTACATGTCAAGGCTGTAAAATATTTTGCATTAGTTACATATTATGACCACAAATCACTATATATGACGATATAAAATTTTAAGTACAATTACATATAGTATAAAATTACCTATAATCCGTTTTTACGTGGGATTTCATTCAGCCTGCATATAAAATTAGAGTGGTGAAGATAAGGTGGATATATACATTTCTTTTGATTTTCCAACACCAATACCTACATATTAGATGTATTACAAATACACTTTAGATCGCAAATCAATCTTTTTTTTCGACGACGTAATTAATTTTAATAATAACATTATATTACAAATAAACAATAATATAATAAATAACTCACTAAAGTAACATGCATTTAATTGAAGCACGAAATTTCAAGAAAACCCAACAATCATCGTGAAATTTACATTTCAGCACGCAACCGCCTGAAGAGGCTACTCATCCCGATGCTGATCGTCCTGAAGCTCTTCAAGCTGAAGCTCCTTCTCTTCCTGCCCCTGATCTTGGGCCTGGCCTCCTTCAAGAAGTTCCTCGGTTTCCTCGCGATCGTCATACCCGGCCTCATCGGCTTTTTCAAGCTCTGCAAGCCCATGACTCAGTCCTACACTCCGCCCGTCTACTCGCCCAGTGGAATCGGCTTTCCCGGTGGACACTACAAGGAGAGCCATCACGGTGGATTCCAGCCAGAGCACGGCGGCTCGTACCAACAGCACGCGCCCTCGGCGTATCATGAGCAGAGCCAGCATCCCGCCGGTGATAATGTCAATTTTGGGCAGGAGCTGGCGTATCAGGGGTATCGCGACTACAAGAAGTAGGGCGATAAGAGACATTAGGAGTGTGCATTTAGCGTTTCATTGCTCAGCATAAGAATCCAAGTAAAATGATTTTTTTATATAATTGTATATAAAATCAAATATTATTGAATATAATTAAATATAAAATGGGTATGGTTCGTGAACCAAATACAATTGATATATAATTACATATAATCATATAATTTTATATATAATTATACATAGTAGTATATAATTATATAAAAATCTATTTTTACTCAGGAATGAAATATAAAGTGCACACTAATCACTCGTTTGGTAAATTTTGATATTTAAGCTAAATCGATATCTACAAGATATTCATTCGTCTGATTTTTTATCTTTTAGATTTTTTATATTCTTATCAATATTATGGATTGGCTCTGTGCCAGATGAATTCTAGATAGATTTTCTGTCTAGATCTTTGTGAATTTCTAACTGAATTTCTAGCTAGATATATTTAACGAGGTTACAGGCGTCCACAAAGCCTTTCCAATTAGAAGAAGTGAGGTGATTTAGTCTCCAAAAGATTGTAATGAGATTTGGGTTGTAAAAATCGATTTAGTTCACTTAAATATTGAGAAGCAGAGTGGTTTATTATGTTTGTATTTTTTTTTCGTTTGAGCCAAAGTTTAGTTCTGTCCCGAGGTAATATCCAATGTTGGAAAGGCATTATGAGATTGAGTTAAGTTTGGAGGAAAAACCATTTTGTAGCAACATTCTGAATGTGAAGGATTTCTTTATATGCAATATTTTGCTTTTGAAAATTCAACATTGGATGTTACATGACTCGAATATATGTTATTCGTATAAGAAAGTAAAGGAAAACAATCGACGCTATTTTAACATTTCTTTCAATTATCGAAGAAATAGAAATTTACTGAATGTTTTTTAAATTATTATAAAATGACTACACCAGTATAGGATATACTAGTTAAATATCCGCTCAAGATTAATCAAAGAAGAAAAAATTATTGTTACAGTAATAAATCAATTATTAAGTGTCAAATAATTTGATCTACGTAAATGATTTAATAATTTTCTGGTGTAGTTATTTAAGTTGTATACAAAATTGTAGGTTAAGATTTTAAAATATTTAAACAACAAAGGAGGATACCCATTATTAAAAATAATATTGACCTTGAGAGGTCAGGAGAAAATATAATATCTATAAATATTCCCGATCTAACGCAATGAGTGATGTCAAACCAGACTTGGATTTTTCTACTTATTTTCGAATCGCTTTTCTGTCAACTTTTTTTTTATTATCAGCTACTTCATTTTTTTATTTTATGTTTCGACTCGGTGAGTTCCAAACAATGGTGTAGCTATCGCACGTTAACCCTTAAGGGTTAAATATTTTAAATCAGTGGGCATCCTCCTTTATATTAATTAGGTAACAAAATTTAATACAAGTTGTTTTATTACAAATTATAGTATTATTCAGAACTTCTGAAAGAAGTATTACAAGAAAGTATTGCTTAACAACTATTAGTATACAAAATTTAAATTTCATATGTTTTTAATAAATACTCAAGTTTTATAGAAAACTTATTAATAGACAATTATGTATGTTTGATAGACAGTTACTACTAAATTTGAAAATTTTCTATTCCATTGTTCACGTTTGTATAATATTGTACAGTGTAACTTTTATATAATCTCTCTTACGTTTGATTATGAATTTTTATCAAAATTCTTGTTTCTATTGTACAAATAATTAACATACACATATTTTAGTATAGTCTGAACAACTTTGTAATTATGTATCTACGTAGGAGATTTACGAACATATATGACAATTTTTCTATACAATTTTTTTTACATTATCACTCATTTACTTGTAAAGCATTATTACTATTACTATTTTAATGTTATGCCATAACAATATTTATTGAAAATTCATCGCCATGCAAAGAAATTGATGGATATAGTCTCCAGATTCTTATACGTGTAGATAACTTTATGTATGTATATTCGTCGAATTAATTTTTGTACGTTTTATATTATTAGTTTTCATCGATATAATTGAAGGTTGCCGCTTGTTACAAAATGTAAAGTTTATACAAAAGGCGATGCAACTTTATTATGTATGATATTAAAACGCAGTAAATAAAATAATTTAAATTAAAAAGTGTTGTACTTTAAATGATACTAATTAATAGAATCCTACAACAAATATAATTATTTCTATATGCATAATAAATAATACGTTACACTGTTATACGTAACATACTAAATATTGTATTATGTGTCGAATAATAAGTTATTTTATTTGGAATATAGGAGACACACGCATTATTGTACGTTGATAGTTAACAATCATAAATCCTGAAGCAATATTTTTTCTATCTAACGAATTGTCCAAATTTGAATTATTATTTTTATCAATATTATTCTATTTAACCCGAGAATCCGTGCGTAGGCACCTCTGAGACGCGCACCAGCCTACCCTTTTTTATGCGATATTTCATTGGTGAACATAAATTGTTTCTATCATGAAACCTTCATGTTTTCTTTAGCTAAGTCTTTAAGCTTCAAAAGGGAAGAGTAAAAATATAAAGAAATTACTTTTCAGTTATTAAAACATAATGAAAACAATGTTTGAAAAGTGCGTAAAATAAGGACGGAAAAACGCGCCTACTGGCAGGTTAAATTGATCAAATTAATATAAAGTTAGTTGATTTAGAGATTTATGTTAATATAATTTATATTCTTAGACGTAATTTTCTAACATTTGTATTGTATTTCAATAATTCACTTTTTATTAGAAACATATCTTGAAAATCTTCTTCTACTTATTGATTAAATAATTAATTTAGATTATAGTTAGGTACGAAAGAAATAGTACGAAAAATTTGGAGTAGGTACAGACATAGCAATACTTTGCAGTTTGTAATGTGATTGAGTTTCTGTTATTGTTTCTGTTTTCTATATGTAATAGAACTTAATGTAATGTATTTACGTAGCAATTTCTGTAAGTTATAATGAAAACACTAATTAAAAAAATTAATAATTAAAAATTAATATGTACCAGTCTTGGTAATAATAACATACCGTTGCATTATACCCTAATTAAACGCTCTATTATACCCCAATGACTTTGAAACTCGTTATTTTCGACGTATTTGAATAATAATTATTAGGTACTTTTATATTATACTAATTTTAGCAGTAACGTATGAAAATATTCTTTCCATAGCAAAGAACAGAAAGATGTTTTTTTAATGAATTACATTTCTTAAGTAGTTTCGAGTACATATTATTTTAGTGCTCTGTTATACCCCAGTCTCCCCTAAGCCTTTTAGACATTTTCTTTTAATTTTGAGTTGAATGTATGTATGTTTGTTTCTTTGTTTGTAACCTTGCCCCTACGATATCTCGAGAACAGCTCGATCAATCAAACTGAAATTTGGACAGTAGTTTACACTAATCTCAACGATTGTAAATGACCCGGGTTTTAGATCCTTGACCCCATCATCAAGGTCATTTCAAGGTCAAATCTGATTTTTTAAATACAAATACCTATTCTTTACCTGACAATCGAAATGGATAATAACGTAAAATATGTACCTTGATCGATTTCTGATTTTGAGTACTTTACTTACTGGCTAAGTATAGATTTAATTTGATTTGACCCTTTGGGTCAAATTGACCCTGCGCTATGACTGCACATTCTAATATATAATTGTCTTCTTTACTGATTCAAATGGTCAGAAATGGATGTTTCAATTAAAAAAATTAGATATAACTTTAACCACTGGATCAAGGATCAAAATAAAGGAGATCAGTTAACACACCATCTATAAAATCTATATAGGGTAATGTTTCCAAAAGTGCATTTTCTTTTATATACCTATATATAATATGCTTTTTGGAACTTTTGATACGCACAACAAATCGACGATTGAGTAGAAGAAGTTGCTAACTCAGATTCCGTTTAAGGGGATGCTGGATATCGACATTGTAGTTTTTCTTTTTATTGAATGAATAAATGAGATTTTCAAATTTCGCGAACGTTCGCATAATCTATTTCTCACTAAGAATGTTCGTTCGTTCGTAAAATTTTATTATAGTAAAAATTGACTGCATAAAACGAAAAATTGATAATGTTGGTAACTGGGTATAAGGTATAGGACTCCGCTCTCCTCTTAAAGAAGAGGATACCTGGGCGTTCGCTTGAAGAAGAGGCTAATTCGGAAAGTAGCATATGCTACGCAATCGCTAGACACAACAAACCCCCACTCCTCTACCTATCCCCTCCAACAGTCTTGTTGAGGAATAGGTAGAAGAGAATACATATAGTGGGGGTTAGATATTGTCAGAGCGATTGGGTAGCGGTGGCTTGCTTATAGCTCCATGCTCTCCCCCTTTTCTCTCTCTCTCTCTCTCTCCCTATCTCTATCCCTTTCTCTCTCTCCCTATCTCTCTCTCTCCCTATCTCTCTCTCCTCTTCTATCTCTTTCTCTCTCTCTACACACGCGTGCGTGCACACACACACGTACATACACATACACACATACACACTCATATACATACACATATATATATATATATATATATATATATATATATATATATATATATATATATATATATATATATATATATATATATATATATATATATATATATATATATATATATATATATATACTGCTTACTTTTATTTTCTTAATTCTCCGACAATCATGACTAACCGCGCACGTGCGCTCTTGAAGATGATATTGTTTGGATTAAATATCGCTCTTCTGCGAAGAAGATTTTCTGCGAAATAAAATGCAGTCGTAGCACTTCGACAGACACAATTGAAGGTAATACGATGCAACACACGTGCAGTCGCGTTCGAGGAATATGGTGAACGCTTATGATAATTTCTCAGTATTAATAGAATCAGCGTGAAATCTGATAACGCTGACAAAGTATAGCGTATGGGATTAAGGAGAAGATCGTGTGGCACTCGTTATTCTAAGAAGTCTTTTCGTCGTATATTAAGAGTGAAGAGCTAGCATTTTCACGAGAAAAGAATATATGCACGTGTACATGAGTAACGAGTGCAGCTGCATATCAGTTTGAGTATCGTTTATGTGGAAACGTTCGTCATCAGTAGAATCAGAGAAAAATAGCGTTGGGGCCCGATTCAAGGCCTACCCACCATGTATGCTGCATGGGCACACTATTTAACGAGATGCATGCGCACATCTTGTCAGTATCTTTTGGTCAGTCAAAGTCGACAAACCAAGTTCGTAAAAAAATGGACAGTGTTAGTGTTGCGTTTTTAGTAAAATTATTAGGGCATGCTCTTAATATTGCCAAAGATAAAGAGTCACATATTCGTACAATGTGTGGCAGAGTATGGTGTTCCAATCTTCAACAGTTATCTGTGGAGATTCTATACAGAAAGCTGCATTTTCTCTTGCTTCATTGTAGACCAACAAGGATATATAACATGTATTGTGTTGGCCTTTTCCAACATCAACATCTTCTCTCGATTGCCGTGAATGCGATACGGCAACGCAACGACTACGCGGATCCACTAGCAGCTCGAATGATTCATCGTTACCGTAAGTACTAATATCTTACATTCTAAAAGATTCTCAATTTTTTTGCAAATAATTTTATTTATAACCAGTTTTAGTAATGAGACCAATGTTAAACGATATCGAGGGGGTTATATTGAGATATGATGAGCAAACCTTACCATCGATATAAAATGAAAACAATCATAAGTATTGATATCATAAGCAATAATAAAGGTATAATGACACTGATTCAGTTTTTTACGTTAGCAAAGGTGAGCACAAGTTACCAAACGCTACGTCACTGGGCAGTCTGACGGACGAGCTAGCCGACAGGGGTCTCGGTACTTACATCACGACGTTTTTGTCGGGCGGTCCAAAGTTTTACACGTACAAGTGTGGAAAACCAAACAGAGAAGAGTGTGTGTGCAAAGTGAAAGGTATCCGACTAAACTACGCCAACAGTCAGCAAATCAATTTCGATTCGATCTGAGAAATGATAACATCTCTACACATGGAAGTAGTATTGTCTAATTCCGCTATTCGTAGAACAGAATTTCACGATGTAATAACGCAAAATGAGACAAAAACGTGCAAACCGGTGTACGGCAAGCAAAAATTCGTAGCGTTTAACTGGAGTTACCCGTACGGCTTCAAGAGCTGTCCAACGACGACTGACGAGGTACAGTGAAATTCAACGAAACCCACCCCCATAGATGTCGCTACTAGCGGAAAAATAATGTATCCAAACCGAGTTGATTGCTTGTGGCGGCGCGTCGAGCGGCAAAAGTTGATCGGTCGATCGCTGAGCCACCACTGAGTTGATTGGCTACGGCGTAAAAAGCTGCGAAAAAAGCTGATTGGATGCAAAAGCTGATTGGACGATCGCCGCGCCATCACTGAGCTGATTGGGCGCGGGGAGAAAAGCTGATTAACCGGCCGTCGCGTCACCACTGAGCTGATTGGCCGCGCAGAATGAGCCTCGTCATAGCGCTCACGGTCTCATGAGCGGGTGCGCGGGGCCCCCACCGGTGGCTACGAGCTCCTCGGCAGAAGAAGGGGCATACGAGAGCGTCAGTAGCAGTTATGGACGTGCGATGGAAGCATTCGTTTACATCTATACTGTGCGGCCCCACAGGCTGCGGTAAAACTGTGTTTGTGAAAAAGTTTCTACGTGATCTGGATCGTATTTGCGACACGCTAATCGAACGCATCATTGTCTACTACTCAGAGTGTCAAGCGGGCTATCGTGATCTCGGCAAAAACGTTGAATTTCGCGAGGGACTGCCGCAAAGCAGCGACTACGCCGGCGATCCGACACCCAAGCTAGTGATCATCGACGACTTGATGCGCGAGTCGTCGTCCAGTGGAACTATAGTCGACATTTTTTCAAAGGCGTCCCATCATCATTCACTCTCGGTAATATTCATTATCTAGAACGTCTTTCATCAGGGTAGAAGCCAACGCGATATATCTTTGAACGCGCAATATATTGTCGTATTCAGGAATTTACGCGATAGATCTCAGATACAGCATCTCTCACGTCAACTGTGTCCGGAGGATCCACGATTTTTGCAGGAAGCCTACTGGGACGCCACTTCTAAACCGTACGGCTACCTCTTGCTAGACTTGAAACCGAACACACCCGACAATTGTCGATTTCGCACCAATATCTTTCCGGGCAACGAGCAGCACTACGTCTACGTGTCACGTAACAAACAAAAAATCAACGGCAGTGATACATCGAATCACGTGCCGATCGTGTCTCCGTGATGGCTCCATCGCAGCGCAGCGGCAGCATCAGCAACAAGAGGCAGCTCTTTGCGCACAAGGAGGCCTGTATTTTGAAGGCTCTATATCATCTGAAAGAAAAACAGCGAAAGGCTCTCTTGCAAACGGCTGATGCAAAATTGGTTCGACATATTTGCGAGTGCGCTCTGAATGTGCTGATTGATAACGTGCCTCTGGAGAGAGAACACAAGTCGCGCTTACGAAAGCACGTGAAAATTCTACGAAAGTTGTTCGAACTATGCCTCAGTCTGACGAAAAAGAAAAAACTCATAGTGCAACGCTGCGCGATTATACCAGCGCTACTGACTCCCGTTATCCGTACTGTGTTGACCAATGTTCTCAGTGGGTAGAAACAGAAAGAAAGAAAAAAAACACGGAACATGTCAAAAAGATGGTACTTGTGCCGCAGGGAAACGTGGATCGTTTGCAAAGTGTTCTCGCAAACGGAGGAGGAGGAGGTGGAGGTGATGGTGGATACACGTTAAAGTCTGTATAAACACCGGGCACCGTGATGACTAGACTGGATGCAGAAATGAACCAAATACTAAATTCGACTGCTTGCAAGGACGAGCGAAAAAAGTGGGCGCGATACCGTTCTGTTCTGCAACGATATCTTCATTTCAAAGACATCAAGAGCAGTAGTGGTGCTCGTGATAGAACGGATAATTTGAAAAAGAAAAGTTTACCTGTACACAATGAGCAGCAGCAGCACCAGCAGCCGCAAAATGCCGCCGCTGACGACGACGACGACGGGGCTACGTCGGATCTGGAGCGAATCGAAGAAGTGGATTGAATCGACGCGAGTATCGTTCAGAGTGTACCCGTAAAGTTTAGAAAAGAAGCTGGTCAAATTGTGCTACGCTTACGGGCCAGTGGTAACATTAACTGGGATACTCATGGTGCTGTGACGATAGGTGGCATTTGTATACGCGGTGCCAACATAATTGACTTGATGAACGATGTTATGAGGAGCAGAAAAGGTACGCCACCTTCTGGGAATATTCAATTTGCTATTGCTCTATGCGAATCATTTATCCCCTGCGAATTCATCAGTAACAAACGAGTTTAGGATAACGCAGTTTCTCGTACGCCACAACCAGGTGGCTCCGTGATTTTACTCCCTCCAAAACATTCTACGCCAGATGGCTTTGCAGATAAATTTCATACGCCACGACACGAGCCTGCTGCTGCTGATGCTAGTGCTGGTCCCAGTAATGCCACCAACAACGGATCGTTTACTCGCGACGCCGTTAGTAGCGCGGAGGATACCAAGCAGGAGGAATCGGAAGATAATCGAAAACGAAAGACTAACAAGGAGTGTGTTAGAAAGAAAAAGAAGAGAGTTGCAGCGCCCGGTGTATTGGTTACGTCATGGCGTCGACTGAGCGGCGAGTTCGATCCAAAGAAGAAGAGGCATCCGGTAAAGGAGAAGACAAAATAGTAGAACGGCATGGTTTGGAAGAAAAAAAATAGTGCATTGGTCCCCATGATTGATCTATTACCGTTCGAAATGCACGTACCTGGTTATAGGTTTTGCAGACCGGATACTAAATTGGCAGAACGCATCGAACACGGTGAAGTCGGGATCAATCCGTTGGATGATGCGTCGTAAACACGATCTAATCTATTCCGACAAAAAAGGAGATCGACGCAAAGCCGATCGTGTTTTGACAGAATATGCTTTCTTGCGAATGGTCGCGGACGAAACAGCCACGGATAAGCGAACACCTGCTATAATGACAGCTTGTTGCATGGTTAGCAAGATAACCTTTGAGAAATTTTTTTCGCGCATCAAGTGTGCACTGAAAAAAGCAAAGTGAACAAGAAGTCAAAGAAGGACAAAAAAAGGTGAAAGTTCAGATTAAAAAGGAGAAAGAAGAAAACGTGAAGAAAGAAAAGATAAACAATGAGTGAAAACTTTGAAAAACTGTATTACACCCCGCCGTATCCACCTGCGTACGCGTCCATGGATAAACTTTTTCAAGCCACTCGCGGTAGAAGCAAAAAAAAAAACGTTCGCCAGACAGTCACTGAATGGCTTGAGAGCCAGGATACGTATGGATTGGATCATGTGTGGGAAGCTGATTTAATGGATATGAGAGCCTTGAAACCTTACAACGATGATTACATCTACATTTTGACGGTCATCGACATTGTTGGTAAATATAGTTGGCTAGAGCCGCTCAAGGAAAAAACTTCTAGAAGCGTCGCTGAGGAGATTCGCATCATCTTATCGAGAAGTGAGATACGAAAACCAGAGTGCCTTCAAACGGACAAGGGTAAACAATTTATCGGTCGCGATACACAGGAGGTTTTACGTGAGTATGGCATAGCTCATAGAGTGGCGCGGAGTCCGGTTACAAAGGCAGCTATTGCAAAGAGATTCATAAGAACTATAAAGGAACGAATTTGGCGATATTTTACTCACACAAATACCCGAAGATATATCGATGTTTTGCAGAGAATCACAGAGTCGTACAATCACAGTAAGCATTCGGCGTCAAAGATGACCCCGGCCTCTGTGACTTCATACAATGTTGCCAAAGCACGGAAAAATATAGAACTTCGGTACGGTCACCACGATTTTAGGCGACCCCGGTTCAAGCCGGGTGACTTGGTTCGTGTCAGTCGTGCGAGAACCGTCTTCGATAAGGGATACGAAGGTGGGTGGACTTTGTAGAATTTTGAGGTTACGCGCATCTCACTAACTCGCCAACAACCTGTGTATTTTTTAAAATATTTAGCAGGCGAATACATTGACGGTCACTTTTACATCGAAGAACTGAGTAGAATGCGAAAAGATTTAAGTGCGGTATCGTTCGAAATCGACAAAATTTTACGTAGTAGCGGCAAGGGTCGCTCAAAGAAATATTTCGTTAGCTGAAAAGGTTACCCCGAAAAGTTTAATTCTTGGGTCAAGACCAGCCAAATTTCACAGAAATGAAGGATCAGTTTTCCATTATTCTGCCTAGCAACAGCAGTCTGAATTATTTCTTGGAAAACACTACAACGCATTATATTACTCAGGTACCACAGCAGATCCGGTTATAAGGTTAATGGTCAGTTGCGGTTATAGAGGTACATATTTCGCTGACGTTTGAATACATGTCGTCGGACAAAGAAGACAGAGCGATTTCTTTGAAACGAATTCCCCCCTAGAGGCTCGAGTCAAACCAGCTCGGAGTGGAAAATTTTACAATTACTGAATCCCTGATTCTTCCAGGAAACTACAAAGATATTTATACTCTAGTGGAGGCAATAAGCAACTTGGAGTGTATCAAGCATCATTTGGAGATGACGATTGAGTATGGCGGTTACGTGATGGTCAACAGAGTTTGCGCAAAGACTAGCTGCTCTCATATTAGTCACAAACTCTGTTTATCGCAGAAAATGCGAAAAATATTGGGCTTTGAAAGACCAAAACGTATCATTTTTGCTGGTGATAAGTGCAAGATAGAGGCAGATAGGCCAGCGAGACTCTCGAATGGATTACCAGATATGCTCATGATTTATAGCGACATCTGTGACAGCCATACGTGACAGGTGATGTTCAATCGCGATTGCTGCGGGCTGTATCGATGAATACCGACAATGACGAATATGGTACTACAAAAATGAAGAATTTCTCCCCACCAATATACTTACCATTGTTATTTAGCTCATTTCAGACCATTGAAATTTATATAAGAGACCAATGCGGTCAACCGATACCATTCGATTACGGGACACTCACTGTAACACTGCATTTCAAGAGAGTCGATTAGATGGATCGCTACGAAGAATACTTTAACAATCAAATTGGTTTCGGATACAGTGGTGGAGGAGAGGAAGGTACTAGAAGAACGACGACAGATATTTTTGACAGTTAACAATAAAAATATGACTTTCTTACATACCCACTCGTGCAAATGTTTAAAGTCGGAGATGTTATTGTTTGAGGTTCCTCGGACCCAGACAACTATCGAGGGCTCACATTGGATACAGTACAAACCAATATCGTTATTGACGGATGACTCACCAATAGAATTTGTGCTCCCAGGCAATAGCGATGAATACATTGATCTTGCTCACACTATGCTCAGCCTTCGTATAAGCTTAAGATGCAGCGTGACCGAGGACGATCTAGCAGATGCAGATAAACCAGCGTTCAGAAGCGCAAAAGCAAAAACGGGCCCTGTTAATAATTTCATGCATTCGATGTTCAATCAAGTGGATGTGCTTTTCAATCAAAAACCTGTATCACCGCCGACAAATGCGTACGCTTACAGAGCGTACATTGAAACGCTGTTAAATTATGGACCTGCTGCTAAATCTTCTCATCTGACGAGTGTATTGTGGTGCAACGATACCGCTCAAAATATGAACGATGTTGGAACTGAGAATCAAGGACTGGTTCAACGACGGAAATTGTTGTCGGCTACAAATCCCGTCGACATGATTGGTTATCTTCACTGTGACGTATTTAATCAAGAAAAGCTCTTGATAAACGGTGTAGAGGTAAGAGTGCGTCTAATCAAGTCTCGCGATAGTTTTTTTCTAATGGATCCTCCAGGATATTTTTCAATACATATCGAGGAGGCAAACCTCTTAGTCCGACGCGTAAAGATTAGTCCGGGTGCATTGTTGGCCCACGCTCAATCTCTTTCAAAAACAACTGCCAAATATCCTCTCACACGTGTAGAGGTTAAAGCTATTACGATGCACAGTGGTATACACGCCGAAACTTTGGATAATATCATATTGGGTCAACTACCGAAACGACTCATTATCGGTTTTGTAAATAACAAAGCTTTTAACGGCAGTCGAGGACTTAATCCATTTAACTTTGAACATTTGTATATAAACTTTGTATGTTGATGGTTTACAAGTTCCCTATAAACCGCTGCAACCCGACTTTAGAGCCAAAAGTTTGTCGTAGTAGCTCTTAATGACAACTTCAGTGACCACTGGTTAGTGACTCTGACAACATCGATTGATCAATTTAGTGAGGCCATTCGGAAACAGAACGATTGGCTCACCCAGCATCATCCCGGACTTGACTATTTTGACGGAGAGGTACCTTTATCGGTTGTTCAGAAAATTTTAAAAGAATTTTCGAAAAGCGTGCGAAAAATATACGTTAGAGGCAACGATAAATGGCTAGTTCTGCATAAAATTATAGCTCATCAAATTTTCAATTTAGAATACGAAAGAGAATACCCGACTTTAAATCAGTTGTCATCCGACGTGTATTGCATTCATCACGCTGTCAAACCTTGTTACAAAAATTACCGTTGCGCTTTGAATAACGTTCATCGACTAAAGTCGTGGTTGTCTACGCGTGTTTTTCGAAATTTTAAGAACCCTGCCGAAATTTATAATGACAGCCTTCAAATATTGAAAAACCTTTCCCGAATCCGTTAGCATACTGTCGGTGTATTTCCAGCAGATCAAATTCCCAAACGGTGGACGAGACCGACAGCGTTTGTTGTAAATACTGACGATCATACGAGACCTTGCATGCACTAGGTTGCTATATACGTTAATAAGTATTGCGAAGCTTTGTATTTCGATAGTTTCGGATTGCCACCAAGTATACCGGATCATATAAATCGTTTGCGGAAAAATTGTAAGTAGTTCCACTGGAATGATATCCCACTCCAAAGCCTGTCTTCCGACGTATGCGGTCAATATTGTATTATGTTTTTACGTTACATGAGCGCCGGTTTGGGTTTCGATAAATTTCTTGAAAATTTTTCTGACGATTTGCAGAAAAATGATAGCGTGGTAAGACACTATGTACGATATAAAAACACTTACAAAAGTTTCATTGGAAACGGCGGGTGCAGTGTCAGTTGTTTGCATAACTGCAGTTCTAAAATGTCATTGTTGTAACGTAAGCTATGTTATCGTTTCATTTACTGAGAAAGCTGCGTCTAAAGTATCGTCATTTCTTTCTCGGAACACCAACGTCGAGTGTCACACGTTGCAATTTCCATCTCCACTGCACCTTCTTTAATGGTACATTAAGAGGCAGTATCAAGTCGATTTTACGACAGTCACTTAGACAGTCACAGAATAGTGTAGGAGAGAGAGAGAGAGAGAGAGAGAGAGAGAGAGAGAGAGAGAGAGAGAGAACGATGCAACATGGCTGATCAACAATGAAACCGTCACCATCCACATCAGATATTGAACACTTTTTACAGCCTCAATAAGTCATATACGAAGAAGATGATAGTTGGTTTAGACTACAGCGATATTGAAGACGTTCATTACGAGCTCATAGTTCGGCTGTTGGGTTCTGACTGCGACGGAGCCGCTTTTTCTTACGATAATTGGATGGAGTTTAAAAGCAGTTTTGGTGACATTGTAAAATATTTCCGTGGACTGTCCGACGATCTGATGGATCAGAAGGTTTACGGCTTAGGATGGACGTTGAAATTCACACGCAGTCATCAGGATAAAGCAATCGAAATCGAAGAGGATATAAGACCGATGACACCTGGTCTGAGTAAGCGGCACCGTCATAGCATAATTATGAAAAAAGTTACCTTTGATTGTTTGGACGAATACGTGGCAAAATCTATAGACGCGCGTCTCGAGTATCTGAAATCTGTATCGGATAATGTAAATTGTATCGCACGTGAAACTATAGAATACATTGAAAATTAAAGTTCTCTTATCCACGAAGCGCAAATTACCAATTATACACCGAATATTGTAAAAGATGTTGTAAATTTAGCGGACGACGATTTGTTCGATCTTATCACGAGTGCTCTACAAACACGAGCGAGCGAAACTAAGGGTGTAAAACCATTTAGAAAAAATACTGTTATCGATATTTTTTATCAATTAATATCTTTGCATATGAATAGTATGATTGATGTATTAAATATACGATTATCATCGAATAAATGAATTAAACTGTACTAACCTTGTATTTATTTACCCAACCTCCTTGTCTTTTCTATATGCACCTTTACTTACTTGCAATATTATAATATTATGAAATTAAAAATTTTTTCTGCTAAAAAACAAAATATTTTTCATTCAAACTTTCTTGCTTGCAATATTTTAAAATTATCAAATTAAAAATATTTTCTTCATGCGATCTTTCTTACTTACAAAAATTTTTAAATTAAAAAATATTATTTTAATCCACTGTTTATCATTCATACTCAAAAAGTGGGGGTAAAATTCATACTTTAAAGGTGGGGGTAAAGCGAGTGGGAATAGGGATACGACTAAAAAGTGAGAGGGGGTAAATGAGAGTGGGAGATCGGTCATGGGTGGGAGTAGGAGGGAGTAGTGCTAGCGATTGGGTAGCATATACTACTTCGGAAATTGCGCAAAGAAGAGTTATTTTAACTAATTATTTCTCGCATTTAATTTTGTAAAGAGTAACAATAAAAAATTAGAAAATTAATTTTCTTCACTAATCATACGTTTTGCTACTTTTTATTGCAAATTTGTTTGCCCTTTTATGTTTTGAGATGCAATAATACAAAATATCTATTTCATATTGATAAAGTGTACGGAGATGAAGAAACAGTTTCTATAAAAATTCATATGATGATATCACAAATCGATCATAAATTTTAATCAAATACTTCCCATAATCAAATAACCACAAGTAATGGACAAAAATAGTGTTACTAGTAAAATCTTTTCCGCTTTATGCCAGGATTCTTGTAAAGCAAATAATAAGTTGGTTGTTTTAAGAATAATTAGAAGAACTTAATTTTATATCCATTAATCGTAGTAAAACTTTCTAGTATTGATGATTGAATAATAACAAACTTGGTGAAACATCAGATTAGACTATTTATATAAGGCGCGATGATAACAATGATTTGTATTATTATTATTCGATCAGGCTTTTGGCGAACATTAATTACATGTTTTACTTAACGTTTGATTAAATAAAAATTAAAAACAATATTTTGTCTTTACAATTAAAATCATATAATTTTAAATGTATAGTTCAACTCCCAATTTACACCAACCAATGTAAAAACTTCAACAACAAGAAAAGAGCTCTCATAAACAAGTCCTACAAAGCCTTCTTCCTTTCTGAGCGCATCGGCCCATGCCTCCGACAAAATATCATAAGTCATCAAAATAACCTCGTTAAACCGCGCTGGCGGCTCCATAATAAAACCTTGGCGCATTTTTCCCATAACCCGCGTTCGCCTTCGAAAACCCATCGCGTGTAACCCTCGCCGCTCGCGCGCACCACTAAACCCCGATCGCGACGTTTACGATCCTACTCCAGCTCGCGTCGACATAATCGAGGCGTAAAAACGTCGAAGCCAAAAAGCATAAAGAATCGTCAATTATCGCGCGCGTGGTGCAGCTTCGAAAGTCAATGCATCCGCGCTGCTGTACTGCAGGAAGCGAGCAGAAGTCGGTCGCCCAGTGTATAAGATCAAGTTTCTCCCGCCGCGAGGCCGCGATTCAATGCACACTCGCAGGTATACGACGTATGCGCGCGCGTGCACATGTCGCGACGTTTTCGCAAGAGCGCGAGCAATAAAAGTGTTGGGGCTCCGCGTGCGGCGACTTTCTCAGCGGGAGCCGTTTACCGGCGAGAAGGAGGAGGAGAAGGAAAGATAAGCCCCTGTCTCCACCTGTGGATCGATAGAGATTGGATTTAACTTTGCTCAGCGGGTATATGTGTATACTATTTATTTGAAGAAACGGTTAACTGTTATTATTATATGCTAGCTAGCAATGGTAGCAATAACAACACTTGAATCACCGCAGCTATCATAATTTATAATATGATGTGTATCATCAGCGTAACCAATAATACTAGTTGTTAAGAGCTCGGTATAGCCGTGTCTACACAATTGCGGTATTCCTTTCTATTCCGTGCGAATCTCATTCAGTCTCATTATACCCTGTTTCTCGTAAATCCATTTTAATTTACTAGTTAAGGGTCTTGCACATTCCTGTTTCCATGCAGGCACTTTAAATACTGTTATTTTTTTAATTTTTCATTCTACATGTGTATTCTAGAGCACATTAAAATTTGAAGATTCTTCATTGTCTAGTAATCTCATATATAATCCCTCTGAATATCTTTTCAGGCCTTTATTTTCAAATATTCTAAATTTATTTTCTTTATGCTTTATAATAGCCTCTTCTTAATTCCTTTATTAGTTTAATTTTTGCTATCTATTAACATGCCAAGATATTTATATAATTGTCTATATTTTCAAGGTTTTGTTTTATTTTTGCAGGAAACAAAGCTGACATGAAAGCTCTTTTCGTCTTTTTTTATTTACGCTTGAGTAATTTTTTCTAGCGTGAAAACGTGCAGAGTTATGATCAGAAGTAAAGGCAACATTTTTTATAAAATCATTGCACAATTGAGATCCATTGATTGATATCTCGAGAATAAGGGCTCATTGGGAAAAAAACTAAAGGTGCTACAGTTCATTTTTAGGTATCAGAAAAGTTTCAGCAAATATCGGCTTCCAAATTTCTGACACTCACCTAGCAACTATTTAGTTTTCAGTTTTCTCATAGCTAATTTCGAATCCATTATCGGGGAAAAAATTACAAAAAAAACAAAAACTTGACTAATACTCTTTCTTCTCTACATATTCAAGGTAACTATATCGGGTGTATATTATTCAACACTGAAAATTTGAACGAGTCTCCGTTGGCAGTGCACTAGCAGTGCAAGAAGATAGTGCATAAGAGACAGGAATAAGAGAGAAAGAAAGGATATGTAAGGTAAAAAGTGAGAAACGCCTCCGTGAGCAAGTTTTAAGGTAGCTCAAAGATGTTTGGAAAGGGTGGAGATGGATTGCAGGCGACTGGATGAAAAATGGGAAGTTGGGAGAGACTGATTTTAGTACTTTGATTTGAATTGCGGAGGTATAGATGAATAGGTGCATGTTCGATGGTGAATTTAAATTCGATTGTATTGCTGATGGGGATTAAGTGTGCGAGCAATCTCTTATTTTTATTTTGAATATACTTTTGCTTCCTCATAGAAGAAACCTTGTGACTAGACCCATAGACGTAATATAATCAATATATGAAAATTTTATACTATTGCCTTTAAAATCATTATTATCCGACTTATAGAGAATGGAATATACAGAATTATTTTCAAAACAGCGGTACATCTTTATTTCCAGTTCTTTTTGCATTGTGTAGTCATAAAGAATAAACTAAAATGCTTTCTTCATTTATTTTTTTGATATGCTGAAATGAAGCTATAAAAGTAACATTAGTTGTATACATATCTATCGCAAGATTAAAGATATGAGGTGATAATCCAACATATTTATCTTCATAAGAATTACAAAACTTGGAATTTAAATTAATTCTTTTTCTTAAGATGTTTCTTACATTAAAATTTACTAAGCATAAATTATTATTTTCTATTTACATGTATATAGTATTTCAAACATTTTTTTTGTTTATTTTACTAATGTGCCTACAAAATGTCAGTTTTTATGCAGTCATTCACGCCTGTATGTATTATTATATTATAGTCACATTATATTTTTTATAGTTACATGTGCTTAAAAGTTCTTCACTTTATCGAGTCTAGATTTGTTTGTTTTTCAAAAAACATATATTGTAAGATGCATACGTTTGAATTAAAAAATAATAATTTATGAGTTACTGAACCGTTTATAATTGAGAAACAACGAGAATTGATAGTACAAAAAAGGAGATACTGATTTTAAAGACAGCAGACAGCCACTTTGTCTTTTAAGCGACACACTTTTTTATACTAGTGCATAGCGTTCCGTTAAGTATAGACTAATATCTGACCAAGTATCAAGTGTTTAGTTAGATACTGAAAAACATTTAGAATAAATATAATGTACTTTTTTTAAAGTCATACTTTCGATTACGGTAATTTCATGTGATTTTATGTTTATAGAAGTATAGATCTTGATAATTTTACGAGTAAAGTAAAAAGTTGAACTTTTGTCATATAATCTTTTTGAATTATTGTATAACAAAATAATCAAAAAAACGGAATTTATAATTATCATTCTCAACATACCGATAACTTTTACTTAAATGCATATAATTTTGGGCTTTTAACTATGATAATTATTTTTTGTTTATCGACACGTATATTGTAGACTGTTATAAAAAGATAACATTGAATCTCTTATTAACATTTATATGAATACAGTTTTAAAATAAATTACTTTTCTTGTCCGTTAGACAAAAATAAAATCCGAATTATTTACAAAATAATTTTAATAAATAAATTCAAAATAAAATATCTTTAATGAATCACATTGAGTGTTAGGTTAATTTAAACAATGCCTTTATTTTTAGGTCTCTTATTTAGGCTTAAAAGCAAATATGTTTGCATGAATAATATTCCATTTGCAATGCAGAATAATCTACTACTTTCAGTATAAGTAAGCATTCATGTACACAATTTAATAGTAACCTACAAAATTTATAAGGCAAGGTACATATGTGGCATACCATTATTTTCCATGGCTATACATGCTTCGTTCGCCGTAGTCATATTTTAATAAAGAGCGTATCTGACGTAATGGAAAATGCTCGTATGATGCGCTTTTTAATTTCATTAGAAAGATGATCCATTATTTTTTATGTAACTACTGGAACGTATCTAATGCTTAAGATGTAGCTGATGTAAAGCATACAGGATTTCCAAGTTAAACATAAAATTTATGCAACATATTTAATTACTTAGTATACGTATGTATGTGAGTGCGTGTGTGTATAGGAGTGCGTGTGTGTGACTACTGAGTGTGCATGTAAGTGTGTGTGTGTGTGCGAAAATACGTGTGTGTGAGTGTACACGTTAGTGCATATGTGAGTGTTTGAGTGCGTGTGTGTGTTAGTATATGTGTTTGTATGCTGAACATATATATGAGTGTATAGGAAAGTATTGTGAGTGTATGTGTGTACATTTAAGTTTATGTATGAAATTTTTTTCTAATTATAATTCTATATGTTATAGAGGTTTCGAATTATAGAGTTTCAGTCTCTTTATTTTGTCAATTTATACGAATATGCATTGGCTGCTGTCATGCAAGTACTGTTGCTGCTCATCGTTACTACTTGACCTTTATAATAATATAATAACAATGCACACAAATTCAAATATGCACAGACATTTTTAACACTTAATAATCCGAGATTTATTTGCATTTTTCGTTGATTGTAATGTATACTATTCTCACGTTGGAATGATACTAACCGATTTTTTAACCTAATTATTTAATTATTCTCTTTGAAAAACCGGGGTAACTCTGTTGGAATTTCGCATTATAGAAGTTATTTCTTTAGAAATTTCGAATTATGAAAAGTCGATCAAGAAAAGTTCGAATTATAAAGATTGGAGAAGTTTCCAAACTATATAGGATTATTTTTATATTCTTTTCGAATTATAGAGATTTTCTTAAGGGGCAAAGGTTTGACGTTGAATTATAAAGATTTGCGAATTACAGAGGTTCTAATTAGAGAATTTATGTGTATAATATGTATAATAGTTGTTATGTCAAATTGCGAATAACCATCTTTGAAACTAATTTTAAACCCAACAAATAACATGTATACAAATTAAAATGAAACGAGTAAGCATACGTTACGTAATAAATATAAAAACGATTTTTGTAATAATAGTAACAATAATCATGAAGATTGTTTGTAATTCTCTATAATACACAAAACAAAAATACGTATGAAAACGATCCTATTAATTTGTCTATTTGTTCCGAAGGAGTGTTAGCAAACAAGATACATGGTTTGCCAGTTTTTGAATAAAAATAAAAGTAAAGCGAACAAATTATTTATGTTCTTAAAATGTAAAACTTTTTTAATCATATCTCTCCACACATGACTTATTCTACTTAAATAATATCTGTATGCTGCTCACGTTATTTAATCAACTAACTTAGATCTCCTGCATTTTTTTATCTTTACTAAAAGGATTAATGCTTTACATTCACGTTTCAGACAAGAGATCTCGTATCTAACACAGCTCTACTTCTAATTCAAAATGCTCACGCCTCGAGCAGTAAAGCAGGGCCTTTCCGAATTTCTGATCCACATTCGCGACTATAGACTCTCACTGAAAACTCAGCCATCAACAATTTCTCGCAAATAAGAGATTCCTTCCCCCTCGGAAAAACGTCTACACCATATAACTCCTTGGCGGCGGCAAGTAAGCATCGAATCCGTTTGCATTTCAGTCGCCCGTTGATCACAGACATTACTGCCTTATCAGACTATATACCTCTTCGCGTTTTTTCCTTTTTTTCAGCTGTACGCGCTTACACACACGCGTCGGGCCCACTTTCACGCGCGAATATATAATCGCAAGACAGAACTTGCCCTCGATATAGCTCACATTTTCCATCGTCTAATTCTCTCTCTCTCTCTCTCCCTGTCTCTCCTTTTCTCGCGGCGCTCTGGATTAATATCGCTGGGCGCGGAGGCGGAATATGGGTTTCGCCGCGTATCGAGGTCACGTGCGCGCGCTCACGCCGAGATAAACAAATCGGACGGTGGCTTTTGTTTCTGTATCGTACTCCTGGGTGAAACTATCATCGGCGGGAGTCGTTTTCGTTCCGTCTGGCTTGTGGGACTGTTTCTTTTCCTTTTACGGATGAACGTGCCTCCTCGATAGAAATCAAAAGTGGAGGCGCCGCGGCGCTTTTTGTGTACAAGTGGATCGTTCGGCTTCGATATGCTCGGTGTTGCGGTTGCTGCGGGCCGCACGATTTTCTTTTTTTCTACTTTTTTGTAGTCGGTCGCGAGGTTCAGTGGCTGGAAAAAGCGTGATGAAGTATGTAAGTAGTCGTGCGTAGGAGAGGAGTATAATGACCGTGATAATCAATTTTTGGACGGAAGTGAGAAAAATTAGTTTTTTTTTCGTTGGTAATCTCTATTGTTGAGTTTTGAAATGTGGAGTGAAGAGAATCTTATACTTGGGTATTATTCATTCGTGATAGGTAGGAGTATATGGTTTTTGTATACATATTATTAATATTGATAAATGAGTAAATGATATTTTTAATGAATACTTTACACGTACGATAAAATATAAATGAATGACATGACGCAGCAGTTGTTGTATATAGTGATATTTTGTGTAGAGTGAAAGTTACTGTAATTAGGTGTTAATTTTTTCATTTCCGACTGTGAAAGTATTTAAAATTTACATGTTTATTCACTCTTGTAGTGGATTTACGTACTCCTTGATGTATGTAGTTATAATCGTTATATTAATCATATAATTTTAGTATTATGAGTTAAGGTTGCTATTATATTTATAACCTTGACATTTCTATAAACTTTAATAAAATGAAATTAATTAATTAATTAATTTCCAAAACAACAAATGTCTTTATATGAATTTAAAAAAAATAGTTTATTTTTATTAATTATAAAGTGTACTTGAATCTCCAATTTTAAGTATAAGTAGTATACTATCGAGATTACCCGACTCATTCAATAGACACAATCGCAGTAACAATTTAGAAATAAATTTATTTTTAAAACGAACACAAATGTTACACTTTTATAATTGTAGAAATTGCTTATAGAATCCGTGCATTATTAAATAAAATTATTACAAATAAGTTGATTAGTAAATTTGTTATCTTATTAGCAACATTCTCGAATTTGCTTTAAGTTTTAAAACATCCTTAGCTGTTGCTTAAGTCTAAAAATAAAAGTTAATAAATGTTTATATAGCTTTTTCCATTTTTGAACCTACTTATTATTTTTCAGAGAAAGTAAAGGTAATATCGCATCGTAAACTCCATACTCTATATAAGAGATTCTATTGTTATTACAACTGCTCAATTGGGAAGGATGACAAGTATTTTTCTAAATTAGTTCAGAACATTAAATGCTCTTTTCTCAAGGATGTTCTAAGTAGATCCAATGCGGGTAATTACATTTGTATTTACAAACAAATGAATTATTTTACAAACATAAGTAATTATATGTTCATTGTTTTCTAAAGAAACTATAGATTCGTTAATGTAATATAGTGAGAATGGCTTAGAATTCTCACACTACAATTCATTAAGATTTATCGTTACTCCATAAAAAAGTATAATAACAAGTTTATAGATGTAATCAATAATAGCGTTAGGTGCGTAACGGGACTTCTTATAAACATAGAAAAAATGTATGCACGCAGAAAATTTATATTAAAAATTCAAGTAGAATTGAAATAGTTTTGATATTACACAATTTTTTAATTTATAGAAATTAAGAAGTAATTTTCATTAGAAAAAATAAAAATAAATAAAATAAATATAAATACGAAAATGATTTATACCTACATAAGATGTATAATATATAAATAATGCAGATGTATCAGTATCCAAATATATACATAATAATCGTCTAGACGGTTTTGAAAACTCTTACGAATAAATATTTAAAGAACACTCATTCATAAACAGAAACCCAAGAATGCAGGTAGCACACGTGTGATCTTGTAGTAGCCGTGACATTGAGAGATACGACGAGATTTTCGGAGGAATCCGCATCAGCCACGCAAAATTGAGGTCACGGTCGACGGGTACGAGAAAAGTCGGCGCGCGTCGCGACATGCGTTTCGTCGTTTCCTTTTCGTTCCGATCGCGCTGCAACTCACGAACGGAGAGACAGAGAGATAGAGAGAGTGAGAGAGAGGGGAGAGAGAGAGAGAGAGAGAGAGAGAGAGAGAGAGAGAGAGAGAGAGAGAGAGAGATGAGAGAGAGATTGAGTTTTGTGATTGATCGTGCGTTATGCTCACTTTCTGAATAGATTAAGTTATTTTTATAGCGATCCGATGATTTACCTTCGGTTTGCGGTACTTTTTGTGCTTATGTTTACTTTACCAGGGAGCTTGTAATTCGTTAAGATGTACATTGACATTATGAATTAATTTTGAATTATATATAAGGAATAGTATATATTAGTATATATTATCGTATAGATTTATGCACCATGCAAGAGAAATAGAATTTTAAATCCAGTTTCTGGATTCCGCGTTTTTTATGCTTTTCGAGCGGAATCAAAATATGGTCGTTTTGCGACATGGTGTAAGCACGCTCCTATTAAATTGGGAAGCTAAAGTAATCGAAAGTTTTTAAAGAATGAAAAAATCTATTAATTTTACATATGTGGATCGTATATTTAATTATAATATGTAAAAAAAGTTGGAACACTGACCTCAATTTCACTGACTTATTGAATAGTGGGCAAAAAAGGATTCTAACGGGCAAAAACAGTTGGTAAAAAAACGGCCACTTTAGTTCCGAATTATAAGTATGAAAAAACATGTTTTTCGTACACAATGGACGAAACAAGGAAATGCGTGATCAATTCTTCAATTTAATTTAACATTAGAGTTTGTTATTAGGCACAAACAAGTAAATTGGAGTAATACTAAATAGCTTCTTAACATAAGTATTGTCAAATGTAGATGATGTAAATCTAATAGGAAAAAAAACGGCTAAAGAAAGAGAATTAGAATTTAACGAGAAGAAAAATGAATACATGGTCACATTCTGTTAGTTATATGACAAGGATGGAAAAGATACTATTTCATAACAACTATTTAAAAAGTCAAATATTGCAGCTTTTCAAATGATAAAGAATATTCATACTATACAGTTTTTTGGAACCCACTACTGTGCTTATATTAACGATTTGTATGCTATATAATTTAATTTGTGACATTATTTTCGTAAAAATCGTATGCGTTGTACTATCTAAGTCGATAACTAGTGTATTTATAAAATACACAATTTTACAATTATAAAATGTTATACAAACACGCAATATTTTTGAAGCTCATTCGTATATAATACAGCTGTCTCGCGTTATAATGCCAGTATTATAAAAGTTATGTTTGAATAATAAAATCACCATACATTATGAAATTTTACACATATCTACTGAAACAAATATTACCTTATCGAATCAGAGATACAGTCCTTGCTATTATATGTATCAAGATTTACGCATTAAAACTTCTCTTTCAATCAAGTACAAATTCACTGAAGAATGCTTTCTTTAAACTATTAGAAAATAAATCTAGCTACAGGAAATCAATTTCATATCAAACATAATGTGAGATATCACTCTGTTGATAAACTGTTCTTTGAAAATCACTCCTTGACCAACGTCACAGTCTCAAGAAAGTGTCCATTCTCGCAACCAGAAACATGCATACATACACATATGCACACAGAGGCAGACGTACAGATGCACATACAAACACCTATATACGCAAAACGTGATCATTCGAGAGAACGGAATGCGAAAAGGAGCGAAAAGAAGTTGCACGGTGCAAGTAGGAGGAGCGCGTTTCCTCGCTCGCATCTCCCTTCAACAACTCGCAACTCGTTTCTCAATTGCACACATACACACACACATGCATACTCACATATACACGCATACACACATACATAGATATGACGGTAAGAGGCCTGCCACACTCGATCGTTTTCTCGACTGCATGCGCGCGCGCGCTCAAATGTGCGTGAACCGGTCAGAGGGAGGAGAGCAAGCGGAAGAAAGAGAGGGAGAGAGAAGCGCGAGTTCTCACTCGCGATCCTGGGAATCGCGCCCGGAATGGACCCGGTGACCAAGTAGCCTCTTTACCGGGACCGGAAGCGCAGAGACTGCTCCGACGAAGCCGCGAGGATGTTGTGTTTGAAGGCGAGATCCCGGCTCGAGGGTGAAACTCGAGCGTCCGCACTGATGGTAATCTTGCTCCTTTGCTTTCGGTTTTTCGAGCTGGCGCCGGTGAGGAGTTTGAGAGGGAGATTTGATGAGCATTTCTGGTGAGTTTTGCAAATGACATGGTGAATCGTTTAATTAATCGTTTCAATATGAAATTGTTTGTTCTAGTATATAAATGAATGTTAGTTGTTTTTAAATAGCTCTTTCAATAAGTTACTATCAATGTGTAGGAATTTCGACTTTGATTAGTATGAGTGACCAACGCGGTCCGAATATTGAGATGCAGCTGAAAACATTAACGATGGTACTATATCTATATATACACTATTTCGAACACTGTAGTATAAGCGATGCCATAATATTTCTAACTGTATCTCGAGATTAGAACCTTGTTAGCCTCTGTTACTAGTCAAAATCATCACTTCTATATACCAAAAAACTTATCCCAAAGCTTAATCAAAATATTTAATGAGGAGGTATCATTCTCCTTGTAGGAAATAATATTTTACCAATTAAATTTTTATAAGTCAAAATTTGTTTCTATTTTTAATATTAAACTGTATACATTCTTGCATTTTTTATTTAGAAATTATCATACACTACATAAATCTACATTTTGAAAATTTCTCGAAAAATACTAATCTTCTTAAGAATCTTCTTACAAAACTAGCATTTTTCAGATGTATCCATTAAAATTATCACTTTTTTTAATTTCTTAAAAGGTGTTAATGTTTATCTAACTACTACTTTTTATAAGGGGCCTCTTGAAAGATCTAGTATATTTTAATAAGAAGGATAAACGCTAAAATCATTTTACTCAAATACATTGCATCACAACACCGTATAGATTACTTTTTGGGTGGCGAAATCAACATCCACGAGAAATTATCTATCTTTTTCCCTTTCATTTTTACTGTACCATGTTTACAGTTTATGAAAATAAACATGACCTCACATTTTTTTATATATTAGTACATATTTTATTTATTTCCGATAATAATTAGTCTAATTATTTATTTACATTATACATGAACAAATAAAGTTATTCTATGTTCCTAAAAGTTTCTCAAGTCTTTTACATGGCTAATTATAAATCTAAAGTTAGATTTCATTAATTCAACGTTATGGATTTAGCTACCATATAGGGGTGAATTATTATCAGTTCGAATAAATATGAGTTATTCAGTTGTTTTAGAGCGAGGTATTCAGTTTTGCATACATTGATTACGAAATAGAATTCGCTATTCCGAATTTTTGAAATCTGTCCTCAAATTCAAAATCAATAATTAAAATAAAAAATATAAAAAATAAAATACAAAATATCACAAAAGTTGGCAGAAATAATGCGCCACACACAATGTTAATTTTACTCCTATTGTACTTTACAAATAAATAAATTTATTTTAATATTTTTCCTTACAAACTAATATAAACTAAATCTAAAATTCAATTCAATAATAGTTACTAATGTCCGTTGGGAGGAGCAGAATAGATTGTAGAAATTTAAGCGAAAGAAAATAGAAACAGATAACATTGCAAGCGTATACAGGATGTTCAGTGGACGTTTATACAAATTTAACTTTGGCGAGTATTTGCTAATTAGTAAGGTCCTAATAGTAAAAGTTATTTATCCGTAACAAGAAATGCAGTTACACCTAATTGAGAAAGTAGTAACGTATATAAAGGAATGCATATTTATATCTACAGTAAACATGCATTAATTGTTAATACATTACTGGAAAATAATAAGGATGATTCATTTAAAGATAGCGAGTTTTCAGATTTCAAAAATTTAGGATTCATACGTATATCAATTTTTTAACTTATTATCTAATTAATACTTTATTAAAAATATTAGATAAAAGTTGAATAAAAATTAAATACTAGAAAGTGCTATTGAATTGTAAATATCCTAAGACTAAATTTTAGAAGTTTGAAATATCGTAGAACAATATAATCATTTGCATAATAAAACATTTAATCCAGTTATTCTTAGAAAATGATATTGTAATGTATAAGGTCTTCTAGTCAGCTAAATTGATTTCACTTGGTGGCCTAATTATCAATTAATTATTACTATTCTAAAAATCTTTTTTCAAATATTACGTAATGCGTAATATTTACATCAAATAAAATGTAGTAACTCCTAATATATATTATATTTCCTTGCATCATTGATCAGTTCAATATTTTGTTATATGGAAAAATACTAATTCAAGCATATCTGAATGATGTCATTATTGTGTAGAAACAATTGTTTTTTACTACTATGAAAATAACTATAAAGTTTTGAATAGTCCATAACTACATGGTAATATCATTCAGATTAGGAACAATTCTCGGGAAACAAAAGGAGACATTTCTCCTATTTGCATAAGACAGTTTCATCGTTTCATGTGAAACATTATCAATTTACATACGCACAGAAACTAGTTTTAGCATGAAATTAAATGCGTTAGCAAAAAAATTCTTTAAATACCTAAAAAACTGTAATGGACTCCTAAAGTTAAAGAATTGGAATTAACACACTTTCTAATAACGGAAATTACGCAGCACGTCTTGGACTATTCTATTTTATTCGTATGAGATATCAAAATCTAATGATGAGATTGTACTGATTCCTAAATGTTATATAGGTCATTTGAAAATGTGTTCAGCAAATGATTACATATTTCTTAAAATAACAGAAACGAAACAATGAATTGCGCGTATTTATGCAATGCATAGCCATGTAAAAGAAAAGTTTGGGACAAGTCTGGGAAAAGTCTGGCTCAAAAAGTCTGGCAAAAGTTTGGCTACGGAGACTATCCCAGACAGCATAGAGTTCAGATAAGTCTGCAGGAACCTAAATATTTGTTTCTTTTATTCCAAATTCCTAAATTTCATAGAAGTAAGCAATATTTAAACAAATTTCCGCGGGTTAACGAAAACTATTATTTTTTACGATTCCGGTCGATATTAACAATAAGTATAGTATCCTCTTTACTTGTATATAAAAATAAGTTTTCGTGACACAAGTCAACAAAAGTCTAGTACATACTTTGTCTTATAGTCTGAGACAGTCTCCATAGCCAGACTTTTGCAAGACTTTCTGAGCCAGACTTTTACCAGACTTCTCTCAGACTTTTTTTACGCAGGTGCTTCTATCAATACCGATTTATGCTACTTTTCTTCTTTTTTATATAAAAATGTGTGTGTATTTTTCTTAAACCATATTAATTTATAACTCAAAAAATATTGATGCATCCTACATGTCCTCCTTAACATACTCTCGGACATACTGCAACAAAATACAAAGCACTAGAAACAATTATATCATTTTTCTCAGTGTGCTCCGCGCAATATAACTGTTTCCGCAATTAGTCGGTACCTGAGAGGCAGAAAATAAGCGTTTGGCCATTATGCAAAAAAAAGCCGGAGGAAACGCACTTTCGTGTACACGTATACGCAAGGCGACTTTGACTTTTGTGCGAAGGTGCACTTGTGCTCCAGCACTGTAGCTTCGATTGTATCGTGCGCCATGAAAAGAATTACTGCGGTTAAGTCACGGAACGGCGAATAATTATTGTATTATAGCTGCTGGTTTATCCGCTGACGGGTAGATCGCTGCGCTGCGGTTTTAGGAGCCTGCGTAATGCCACTTATCAACGCGTTTATCAAATTAAACGAAACTCAATTAATATTGAAAAATGACCGTTTTATTAGGAAGTATAATAAATACAATTCGATTTGAATCGGGTACAGCTGCTTCTTTCGTACTTATTAAATTGTGTAATTATTCAAGGGATTCGTATGGTACGGTCTGATAGAAAATGTGCTGTTTTGTAAATAACGCCCCTGGTTCATGTCTTATCATTAGCATGATCATGCTATATGTTGTACTATTAATGGTAGTGTAAATATATATATGGGTGGTTCTCTGACAAATCGTGCGCGAAAAAAAATGGATTTTCCAAAAATATTTTTTCATATTCCTATAGTATGTATGAGTATCCCAGAATCAGCATTTTAAGGTTTAATTGGCATATAAGATAGTTATAACATATATATATGACTTCGCAAGTATTTTTAATGCAAACTACAGAAAATTTTACAAAAAAAAAGTATGTATACGTTTTTTTGTGAAAAATGCTTCCCTGAGGAGTTATAAATTAATTTGTATGGCCAAAAAATGCAAAAAATGCTTAGATGGCCAAGTTTGACCCTCTGCAACTCGGAAAATAATGATGGAAAAAATCTGAAAAAATTCAGGGATACTCATACATACTATAGGAACATAAAAAAAATATTTTTGGAAAATCCATTTTTTTTCGCGCACGATTTGTCAGAGAACCACCCATATATATATATATATATATATATATATATATATATATATATATATATATATATATATATATATGAGATATCGGCTCTTTTATCGTGTCATAGGTGTTTTATTACTAATTTATAGAAAGTAATTTCTGTGTTTTTCCTTAATCGATCATTTCAAATCCTAAATTAGTAAAGAATAGCAAAATGGGATTTTACGCATTCATTGAAAATCTTCAAGACCAAATGAGATATCGACTTAGTTATCGTTTAGAATGCTTACTAGTGCTAACTTATAATCATAGTTTTTCCCTAATCAACAGCTAAGTCGGTTAATTGTTCGAAATTCAACCCCTAACTTCTATATATCTTGAAATTTGGATGGTATATATACAAAAGTTCAGTCTTGATATTGCTATTGTGTAAAAAGAGCAGGCAACGCCGCGACGGGGAATGCTAGTAACTCGAAATTTGGACGTTATAGGAAAGAAACGACGTGGTTGGCGTAGCGGCTTTGATGGCGCACCGAATTATCTTGATACCTTTTTTGTTTTTTAAGATGAAAAGTAGCTTATTCGATTGAGTAGTACTAAAATAGCAATCATACAAAAAATAAAAAAATATTCACAAAAGTCATTAAGAGAAACAGAGAAACGTAATTTTGAACCAACTTTGGTTAAGAACGTTACACTAGAGAAAGTTCAATAAACATCTTTATGTTGATAAAATAATCAATTAACTTTGTAGTATTTATAATTATTAAATTAAATACACAACCACTTTTATTTTAATCTCAACATTTGAAAAAAATTATTTTTTTTATGAATTTGCTCTACCGTTTAGCGTAAAAGCCGACGTCTTCGAACTGCAATGCTCACTTTTCTCTTCGCAGCCGAGAAGAACGGAGTCCTGGAGGACGACGACGACTAGCCGAGGATGAGCAGCAAATGAGTGAGGTAAGCCTGAGATCGAACAGCAAACCGCCGTTCTTACGGTGATAACGTAGGAACTTTTGCTCGATTCTCCGCGCTTGCCTCACAATGCGTTTTAAGACGAGATATAGGATTAAACGAGGTTATATATATATATATATATATATATATATATATATATATATATATATATATATATATATATATATATATATATATATATATATATATATATATATATATATTACTCTTTCATTCTGCTTTTTATTATAATGAAAAGCACAATTGTAAAGTATAAATAATACGCGTAACAACGATATATTTAAACATATAGAATATGTACTTTTAAAAAATAATTCTAAACGTTGGAACAAACATTGTTTTCTTTTCTTCTTCTTTATTATATTTTATTTGGAAGCCTATAAACGAGCGGACAGGTAGCCAGTTTTTTTATCAGTCTGTGCTGTACTGTGGACGAGGCAAGATGCTTAAAATGCGTAACATTATAATTGTTCGCCGACGAACCCACCAGATCGTGCTGGAGGATTCGCCACCGATGGTGTTCCGCGAGGTGGACGGCATTATGGTACGTGAGGGATCAAACCCCGAACTGGAGACTACGAGTCAGACAACGACGGAGTCTAGAGCCGAGGTAACAACGGAGTCGGAGCCGAAGAGTCACGTTGACTCGGACATGAAATACGAAGTTGTAGTATCGCCGGACGAGGTGATGATAAGGTGGTCGATTTGGCCTTCTACACCGCTTTTCAGGAGGGCATCAACGCCTCTCTCACCGCTTCCCACAACGTCTCGACTTGTGAAGAAACCATCTGCATTTCATTCACCGCTACCTCCAACACTTCGCGTTACAGCTCCATCGACTCCTCTTCCTGAGACATCTCGATGTCATTCTGTGAACGGGCGAGTGAAGAGATGGAAACGGTTGGTTCCACTACCAGCTCGCTTTCCTACTGCAGAAACTTCGAGAGATCGGAAGCGTTCGCCATAACGCTCGTCCGTTCAAGAAGATCTCGAAGTGTTTTTGCAGAGGAGGAGAGAGGAAGCTATAGAACGGCGTAGTCGTCGAGAAGGACCTTCTAGGGTTCCTTCTCGACGTTCTGTCGAACGGCGATTGATGGACCGTCAGCTGCTACGGAGGCCACGATTTCAAAGACCATATTGTGTGCCTTGTAAGATAGCTGACGGACCAGCACAGTTGACGTTCATAGACATAAGATCGCGTGGTCGCCGCTCTTATTATCGGCATACGTAGAGTAGACTATGCGGACATTGAAATAAACCTGAAACAATCGGCCCTTTTCAGGGCCAAAAAAAGTATTTAACGTCGTAATAAAATGTATATATCACAGTAGATAAGAAGTATGCAAGTTTGCTAATAACTCTCTGTCTCTCTCTCTGTCTCTCTCTCTCTCTCTCTCTCTCTCTCTCTCGGTAATCTCTGGTAGGAGTACCAATCTCTCGCAGCCGAAGCAGAATAACGCATTAAAACCGCGCGGGAGACTTACATGCAAAATAAAATTTTTGAAACTCTAGAAAATAAGAAGGATATTTGGAAAGAACTAAAGGGCTTGGGGCTCCTGACAAGGGCACGGGGAGGGAGGTTGCATGGCTTCTCACCGGGTGAGATGAACTCGCACTTTGCGGGGGTATCCATCTCCCAGAGTGAAGGTGACGTTGATTTGAGTAGCATCCTGGACTCGGCAAGCGATGACGGCTTTGTTTTCAAAGACGTTACAGTGACAGACGTAGTCATGGATGTTGCTCACTTATCGTCACAGGCTAGGGGTGAGGACGGTATTCCCCAAAGCAGTCGTAGCCAAGGCTCTCCCGTATGTAAGTCATCATATAGCGAGGGTCTTCAACTCCTCCTGTCTGGAGGTGTCTTCCTAGAGGCTTAGAGAGAGGCTCATTTGGTGCCCCTCAAAAAGATTTCAGTGCCATCTTCTCTATCAAATTTTCGTCCAATATCACTATTGAGTTTTCTCTCCAAGGTGCTGGAGAAGATAGTACACGATCAGATTACCGATTTCGTAAGATCCAAAAAGATCCTGAATCCTCTGCAAACCGATTTTAGACAGCATCACAGCACCCAGACAGCACTTCTAAAACTGACTGAGGACATACGAACTGGGATTAATGACAATAAGAAACTGATGATCATACTGCTACTGTTCGACTTTAACAAGGCGTTTGACACTATATCACCATCTAAATTACTTCGTAAGCTGATACGCATGGGTTTTTCCAGGAGTGTTCTTCTGTGGATCGCATCATACATTTTTGGTCGTAGGCAAAAAGTCATAGCTAGTCAGAGATTCTTCGTACTCCTCACTATCCAGATATTTTTCATCCTCCTCACTAGTTATGTAGGATGTCTTACAAGTGTTATTAAAATTGTAAAATTTAGCTTTTGAAATCTCAGGAGTTATTATTGACTCGTTTGACATAGAATTCAATATCATATAATTGGATCCATAATTCTGATCTTTAATCGAATTTTCAAATAGTTCTTTCTTATTAGATTTTCTTTTGCAACGAGAACCATATATTGCCTGTGATTTTGATGATGAAGCATTGATGTAATTGTTGACATTTCTGGATAAAAGAGATTCATCTACACTATTACCAGAGTTTTATAGAGAAGCTTTAACTAGAGATTCCTCAAGTTTCTCAGATTGATCGGGAAGATCAGACCTAGAATTTCGTTTAGATTTCAGAATTTTAGCTTTTGAATTCTGAATGTTTATTCTTGTATTAGTCAATAGATTTTCTTTTGTATCAACATAATTAAGTGATGGTTCTTCCTGATTTTGAACCAGCAGCTTACGTCTTTGTTTAATCGCTTCCATTAAAGTGAGGTTTTTGTTATAAACATGTTCCTGTTGTTGAAAATCGAACGCAGTATCTGATGATACAAACTCGAGCTCTTGACTTTTAACTTGTATAAACTCTGTAGAAGCATCATTCTGTGGAGTGCAACTGATGAGCTCGATACCTTTTGTAACAGCACGACTCGAACATCGACTATATTTAAAAAACTTGCATTTCCAGTATACTTTTTCAGGTTGAGATCTATCTTTGAAGAAAGTATTACCACCGAGTAGAAGTTTATCAACTCCATTCAAACTTTTCTTAAATTCGACAAGCATTTGGTTGAATATAAATTTATTTGTTGTGTCAAGGTTCTATGTATATATAGATCTAGAGGGTTAAAATCACTTGCAGGAAACCGTTTATACACAAGGATGACAATGACATATATATTGTATATTAGAATCTGGGGAAGGGGCTCGCCCTTTGACGAAGTTTAGCTAAGCGATCAAAGCCCGGAAATTCTCGTAATGATTGGTTTAGAAATGGTCACGTGATTTGCGCCTCCGTGACGGATCACAATAGCTATGATATAATGAGTTGGTCAAGTGTTGACTCAGCGACATAAAGTGCAACTCTGTGACATAAATGTGTCGAAAGGCGTTGACTCTATGACATAAGTATGTCGTACAAGTGTCAAAATCTGCCGAACAAGTGTCGAAATCTGTCGAACAAGTGTCGAAATTTGTCGAACAAGTGTCAAAATCTGTCGAACAAGTGTTGAAATATGTCGAACAAGTGTCAAAATCTGTCGAACAAGTGTTGAAATCTGTCGAACAAGTGTCGAAAAGAATTGATTTTATGATATAATATGATGTAAAATGCCAGTCAAAATGGCGCGTACAAATCCACCTGCGCACTTCATAACGTCAAGCTCATGAATCAATTCTATCTCGAACACATCTACGTGGAGTGGGAAGACATCTCACAGACCGTAGAATTTGCTTAATCGATATAGTAGGGAGCAAATAAAAGTGTAGAAGTACTACAGTGCAAAATAAATACTTAGTGCATGGTAAATTGCCCCGTCAGTCGCGGCAAGAGCCTTGCCTCCGTGCGGAAGGTTTCGGGTTCGATTCTCGGTTGGGGCAAATTTTTTTTCTTTTCATTTTATACACAAAAAAATAAGGAAATGATAGGGGCCGGGAGGGGGGGGGGTCCATCAAATGCACGGGCTGGCGTAGAAATGTATATATATATATATATATATATATAGGTCTCCTATCATATTCACGGGTTGGCCTATGTCGGGTGGCAGCAGCCGAAGAGGGGGTACACTGTTCTATGCTGCTGGCCTATGTAAGTGGCGCCTCTTGGTGTAGGATGGAGGTGGCGTAGGAAGGAGGTGGCGTAGGAAGTCCCTTGGCGTAGGATGGAGGTGGCGTAGGAAGCTCCATGGCATAGGAAGAAGGTGGCGTAAATTTTCGGCCCACCCAAGTATACCTGTATAGGTGGCTGTGAAATTATCGGCCTGCCAAAGTATACCTACATAGGTGGCTGAGAAATTCTCGGCCTACCCAAGCATACCTATATAGGTGGCTGAGAACCCGCCTAGCATATAGGTAGCTGAGAACCCGCCTAGCTTACCTACTATTTTTCTTTATTTATTCGTTCTTGTTCGACAATTTATCAATGATAAATAAACAACAAAAACATGTTAATCTAACATTACGTACAGTTTCACTTATCATTAATGCTTTTTTCATTTAAATAATCGATGATCAAGCTTAGGTGCGCCAGTAATGCCCTATATACGAAAGTTTAGTCTTGATTTGATATTTTGTAAATATCGTGGGCAACGCCGTGACGGGGATGCTAGTATATTTATAAAAATAGATAATACATTTTATTTATTTATAAAAAGAATAATACATTTTTATACGATTTAATATACACTTTTAAATTTTAAATTAATTGATAATACATTTTAAGGTAAAACTAAGTCACTCATCATACATTACCTGGATTTTCTCGGTAAATTGGAACATTTTATAAAAAAAAAGTAAAAATAATTTTTTTAGGTTGTTTGGTCCCTTTGATTGGCTATAATGAAAACCTCTATATTTCTTGGGCTACCATAAGGTTTAGAGAGCCAATGTGAACCAATTGATGCTTTCAAGATTTTATCATGTTCAAAATACATGTAGTTATGGTATGAGTGGGAAGTTGTATATAATATAATTATTGACCAAAGTGATAGTCTATTAAAGCGAAAATTCTTTGGTTTTTTAAAATTTTATTATGAAATATGATGGCTTAAATAGGCGATAACTTTGGTCAATAATTTTGATATACAAATTTCCACACTCATATGATACCTACATGTATTTTGAACATAATAAAATCTTGAAAACGTCAATTCGATCACATTGGCTCTCTAAAACTTGCGGTCGACCAAGAAATATAGAGGTTTTCATTATAACCAATTAAAGAGATGTAACGACCATAAAAGAATAATATATTTTTAGTTATATTTTGATAAAATGTTTAAACTTAACGAAAAAGAAGCAGGTAATATATGATGACTTAGTTTTACCTTAAAATGTATTATCAATTAATTTAAAATTTAAAGGTGTATCTTTCCCCTTAAGTATTTTTGGGAGTATTTAGCAAAGATATGGTGATCTACATAAAATAAAAATATCTTATTGGCCGATCAAAAAATTTTTTTCAATAATAAAATTACTTCAAATTCAACATTGACTAGTAACTAGTTTTTTCAATTAGTTTAATTTTTTTAAGCTCTTTGCAATTATTTTAATTTTACTTAAATATTAATTTGCTAGCAAATCTCCCTTTAAATTTATTACAGCAATTAGAAAAATTTGTTATCTGATGTACATAGGAATTCGTACATGATAAATGGTTGATGCATAAAAGCCAACAGTTATTCTATTTGGCTACTTTATACTCGATTTCACTCAAATAATTCATGATACAACTGCATCAATTCATTACGCGAATGTCTACAGATAATAAACCGTTAACAATTAATGATTACTCTTCTGCGACTACAGTGTTTAGAAATACATAAACCGCCTGAACTGCCTTCTTCTAAAAACTATAAGATTCTATTCTCGCGAATATCTTTCAGCATCTGAAATTTAAAAGCTCGTAACTTTTAAGTGATAATATTCCCGCGCCTCTTATAAGATTTGCAGCTCTCGTATTAATTCTACACTACTAATACTCGCGCCAATGCTACAAATATCCTCGGACGTACATTTTCCCTCGTTTAGCGGTATACATACACTCATACAACCACTGCAAACAACCTCCTTTTAAAGTCTGACGATAATCGCAGGCCTGTAAGTAATCTCTTGTTACGCGCGCGGCTTGCAGTGGGTTGACGAAGAAAAAAGACAATAATCGGTTTCACTCGGAATTGAAATAAATAGTTGTTTCCGATATATTTAATTTTAAGGAATGTATATATATAGTAAAAGTTATTAAATAAGATAGAATTTAGTATAAAAATGTATGAATATCAACTTACCTGCACCATAGTCAGTTCTTTGAGGAATCGTATGGTTTCTTCATATTATTGTACCATTATATAGTGTTGAGTTATAATTTAAAATATAGACTAAAATATTAACGTGTAAGATTCTGGCAACTTTTGATCTGGACCGGAAAAAAAATATCCTACGTTCCTGAATGAGATGGAATATTTAAACTCTGGACCGCAACTAAAAATAATGGAACCGTAAGTGAGGGAGCACTTCCAGTCTGTATTGGATTAAATATCCTGAATATCTGGGTATGAGGAGGAGTAATCCCGACCTGGATCAGGGGGGGTCCTTCCAATCTCGACTGTAAGTATATATCATCAATCCCCGGATGCGGGGGCGGTTTTTCAGTCTGAACTATGATAGACTCACGATATACGGTCGGCCGATATAAGTAAATTCCTGCAGAAAATCAAAATTGCATCCCTCCTAGAAACATTTTTTATGATCTAAATTTATACGGAAAAAATTTTTAATTTTTGTGGAGCATATATCGAGAGTCCACTGTACAAGTAAAATCATTGATTCCTGGATGAGACGGAGCACTCCCGTTATGGACCTGGAGTAGAAATCCTGGATTACTAGATCGGAAGTAAATATAATGGATTCGAGAAAAGGAGGAGTACTTTAGATCTGGATTGAAAGTAAACCTAGAGTTGACCTAGACCGGAAGTAAATATCATGGAAAACTGTATGAGGAGAATCATTTCCGGTCTGAACAGGAAGCAAATAGCTATGCTATTTCTAGATGAGAGGGGGGGGGGGGCTCCTTCTGGTCGGGACTGTAAGTAAATATCATGAATTCCTGGTAAATGGAAAGCATTCCCAGTCTGGACTACAAATAAAAATCATGAATTGCTGAATGAGATGGAGAACATTCGTTATAGACCTGGAGTAAAAATCCTAGATTCTTAGACTGGAGCAGTTCTGATCTAGACCAGAAGTAAATATAATATATAAGGGGGAGCACTTTAGGTCTTGGCTGATAGTAATTATTGTGGATTTCTCGATGAGGAGGGGGGCGGGCATTTACGGTCTTAACCGGAAGTAAAAATCCTGGATTCCTGAATAAGGAGGAGCACTTCTGGTAGTTACGGGCAGTGAATATTATAGATTTATGGATAAAGGAGAGCAGATGCAGTGCATTCTTGACACAGTGACTGTAGCGATATATCCAAACTATTTATTGCTTTAGGTAAAAAAATGGTTTAACATTTTTAAAATAATAAAAAATATGCATTGAAAGTTTTTTACATAAATAATTTTACGTAATTACATAAGAATAAGAAGGAAACAAATTCCGTTAAAAAGGAGCATTTTTATTTCAATTTTAAGTAAAGCCGATTCTTGTCCTTTTTTTACTCGAATAGCCTATAATGCGGGACACCAAAGCAGAAGGTAAGTACTTGTCACTTTTGTTCAAGTTTACAAGGCACGTTCTTTACATCTCATCGCCTGCGATTCGATGGTGGTATATATGCACTCTGCGTGCAAAAGGCCGTGGCGCGAGAGCTTTAATTATCTAATTACCCGCGTGACTGTTGGTCGGGTTGACTGACAAGCGGGGAGTCTATTAACCGACATTCACCTGCGGCTCATTTGGGGTCATCTCGGGAGATCTTGGTGCGGTCGCATTTCTGGAATTGTGAAAAGATATTTGCTGTTATATGTGTATAACTATATGGGAGGTTCGAACGTCAGGAGTGGAATCTACGATATGTCGTCTATAGAAATTATTAGATTTATTTTCGGTGGTGTTGAAAACCTGAGTGGTAAATTATACCTGGAAGTGCATTGCATATACATTCCGAGGTAATTTTAAGTCGTTTATTTTAAAAAGCAATGAGTCTCAAAGAAAATTGTGCACATAGGCTTACGTAGTAGTATTGTCTTGTTATTTGCTGAACTAGATTTCTTACTAAAATTAGAGAAGAGTCCCCGATCAAGCCTCTCTTAACAATCCTATTATGATTCATGTTTTTGGCATTTGAAATAGCCTGAAAATATCTCGACGCTCCTCGCTTCTTACGAAGACTAGCACATTTCATACATCTAGAAAAATAATAGTGCTTTTCAGGTGCCTCCTATGAAAATTACCTATTTTAAAATCTTTATTAGAGAATCTGAAAATTGCTAGTGTTTATGAGGGACCTCTATATACATACACACATACAACACACGATATATATATATAAAGAATTATAATAAATACTATTAGTTATTTCTTTTCTAAAAGTATCTTTATAAAAACAATTTCATAAAATCTTTTAGTATATTAGTTTTATTTTTATTAAAATTTGTTATTAATAATCTGAAAGTTGATGCTTCAAGTTTAAAGTTCAGAGAAACATTATGGGCTGTAATCAGTTTTGTTAATGAATAATAACAAAAATTGATAAAAAAAATAAGAAATACAAAATTTATTAAAATTTTTATTATAATAGTTTTTTTAAATATAAAAAACTAGATTGTGTCTAATTTTTTAAATAAGTAAACTATGTTTCCTATTTTATATATAATTAACAATACTAATTTATTCAAATGCGATGTATACATCAATATTAATAAAAACGAACGGTGTGAAGCCGAGTTCTAAGCATCTTAATAAGTCTCATATACTGTAAGCACTAAATCAAGAGATTCCAAACACATCAAGTAAAAAAAATTCCAACGCTAAGCGAGCGTGTAATTTATTATCATATTAACATCTGTACGCGGGCGAGCAGATACCTAAAATTTTTCTAAAATCCGACTACGATCTAGGACTATCATTGACCCAATATCTATGTTTCAGTCACAAATTCGGTTATTTGAGCCTTTAAACTTTATAATTTAAATTCTTTCTTTCTCTTTCTCAGTGCCCTACTCTGTTTCATTTTTTTTAATATCTTTTGTCTCTTTTTAGCAACTACTTCTTTCATTTCAACTTTCACTCTTGCTGTTTCTTTGTGTCTTTCATCGATTCTCTATGTGTAATACAATTGCTTTTGGGTTCGTTTGAAAGTTTGTCATAGAAAAGAATTTTCATATAACAAGATGGTAGTATGCATTCCCGTTCTTAAATACGCAAAACTACTGCAATATGCTCTTAATGAGGTAGTTTTCAGTTATAAGTACTTAATTGCTGTGCATAACTCAGTGCTTAATTCTATCACTAGATAACGTATGTGCAAACCAACGTTACGTGCCATTAAAGTAGTGATTCAAGTTTAAATAAGCATTCCCATGATTAAAATTATTATGTTTCATGTGTAATTATTCGCAGCAATTTCAATTATCAAAACAGTATATACCTTCAAGCTAATCAATTGTAAACACGTCATTTGGAACATGAATATAATAATTAATTATAAATAGTTATTCCTGATTGAAAATTTGTTGTAACTATAATGCCAAAATATTTCAGCACTTTCATTAATAGCATTTTTATAAAGAAATTTAGGATCCGGCTCAGTAACGATAAATCAAAATGAGTAGAAAAGATTTAATTTTTCTAGTGTCTACAAAAATTGTATTCAATAATCACTCAAATAAAATATTTTTCACAGTAAAATATCATATACATAACAAACGTTCGTCTGACTTGACGTATTTGAATTTTGATATTTTTACATAGAAACATATTTTAAAATTAACAAATGACGTTAACGAACAAAAATAACCAATATTACAAATTCATTTATATGGTACCTAGTGGACGAACAGTTTATTTTGCTTCAAGCATAATTTGTCTTGTCATAATTTGTCATAATTTTTACTACATAATTTTCCTTCATGTAAATATTTTAAATTCACACGTCTGATCGCTACCTGCAAGAAAAGATAAACACAAAGTTATAAATATCTCCCCAAAGGTTAAAATTAGAACATGGCATAATCGGGAGATAAATTAAGTCCCTCTTGCTTCCCACTTTTTCTCTTCCTCATTCTTTTTCCGTCTTTATTCGCTCGACGGACCTTTACACTCGCGCATTTCGGTTCATTCGAGTCGTGGGCCGCTGACGAAACGCATCCGATCGGAATTCGGGTATAACGGTGTACAGCGTTCGTTCGCGCGCCCGGGGGACCAAAACATTGCCGCGCAGCCTCGACCTCGATCATGGCTGGCGGAGAGTTGTGACGTTTCGGCGATGCGCTTGACCTGCTCAAAGGAACGGACGCGACGCTGCTGATGTTTTCGGTGTTTATTTTCATATTTTGGACTGAATGATGATATAGCTTTAATATCATTGTTGTCATATTGCCTTAATTTTTTAATTCCTGTAAGGTAATTTTTTCGATTCAAATCTATACCATTAACCCTCCTGCGCAGAAGTTTATTTTCGTGTATATGGATTAGATCGAATGTAAGTTTGCAACAATATTTTCTGCAAATTCGTAACATCTTCTAAATAATAGCTATACTATTTAGCTTCAATTTGAGAGGTTGTAGATGTCTCAACAAAGTAAAGATTTAAATTTGTGATACAAAATGTATACAAAAATGACGTGCGGTTTGGACGAGTATACTCGGCTCTCTGCGCAGGGGGGTTAAAAATTGACCATAGTATGACTAAAAGCGTGAATTTTAAGTTTTCTATTTATATTTTGATTAGGCGGAGTACTGAATAAAACAATTTTTTGAGTCTTGGAATGTTTAACACAGGTTTTTATGGCAAAACTGATATTTATGAATAAAACTAAAGGAAAATCCACGCTTTCTTAATGAAATTTCCAGAATATCGTACTATTTTGTTCAAATTCTGACTATCAAATGCCAGGTCATTAAAAGAATTAATTAATAACTAAAGTGAGCACGTAAATATGTACATTAAAGTGATTCAAAATTTCAAAAGTTTCAATTTTCCTTCTTGTAACCCTTTCGAATGTGGACATATGTAAAAAAAATAACTTTCCCGCTAGGCAGGCCCTATACATTAAGATTTAATGGTCTCTACCTTGATTTTAAATTATTCTTAATGCATTTGTGCACTTTTTTGATAAAATCGTTTTAAAAAATTAATACGTAATAAATCGAGGTAAAAACTTTTTTAGTACCTCACCATCCCTGTAGTAAAAGAATGATTGTAATCACTGAAACCATATGACAAAATGCTAGAAGGGTCAATTTATAGATCATGGAAGGGTACGTTAGCATAATGGGAAAAAAATAGGATAGGTAGGAAAATTGGGGAGGAAATTTGGAAGGGTATTGGGGTCGTGTAGGGGGTATTTATCTTAACAAAATAATGAAAATAATGATATGGGCATTGTAATGCTACACTCAACATATTATTATTTTAACATAGTGCTAAGAGGGTCAGTGTCGAGATGATGGTTGGGTGGGGCAGCATAATGGGACAATATTAGGATAGGTAGGAAAAGTGTACGGGGGGATGGGTGATGTGAAGGGGGTATGTTCTCTTAGTAAAAGAATGATTGAAAATGCTAAAAGCGAGACGCAAAATTAACTCTTCATTTTCTATGAAGTAGTGCATCGACGAATAAAGTGAAGTGGTCAGAAAGAAAGACCTGTAGCGTAAAAGAATTAAGAAAATATAACTGGGTGGAGTATGGTAAAAGAGGAAGAAAGAGAGAGCGTGCAAAATTGCATGCACTCGGGTAGTTATAGTTATTCAGAAGGATAGCACGAGGTGGGCTTGAGAAGGGGCGGAGGGATGCGGTTATGCCTACTTGTACATCTGCATGCGCAGTTGTGCCCATGTGCACTTAAGTATGCGCAGTAATAACTGTGGGTATACAGGCGTCTGCAGAAGTTATTGCGTATGCAGAGGTATGCGCAGTAGTGACTTCGTGCATGCAGGCATGCTCAGTAGTAATTGCGTGCACACAGGCATACACAGAAGTGATTTCATGCACACACGCATGCGAAGTAATGACTACATGTGCGTAAAAATGTGTTTAAATTTAAAGTATTTTTGACTCCATTTTTTATTCAGAAATCATCTGACGTTTTTCATCAGGGATTCTTTATTCTATTATTTACATATTTTATCATGGCATCATCATCTTATTTTTATGTAAACATATATGTTTGATACTTAAGTTAAAACTATCTAATAACATCAACAATCATATTCTGTATATTATAAATAATACTTATAAATAATTTTATATACAAAATGGATTTTAATATCTATTTTTTATAATTCATATTAATATTTATATGTCAACAATCGAAATTGTCTGCGATTCCTAAGTTTAAGAAAAATAATGTTGTGCCAGACTGTGACGTAGCGAACTATAGAAAGTTTTAAGTGGAACCTGTAATTACGAAGGTTCAGTTTAGATGTTTCCTGTTTAGGGCTTTGAAAAAAGTGCTGTGTTTACGCTTTGTCTCATTAAACGTAGATTTATTCGTTTGTTAAAGAGTTCTAATAAGTCAAGTTTTTTTCTTATTGAAAAATCTATGCATCATCAAATTAGTTAACACCTTCAGTAAATTATGTACATTAATATTTCAATTAGGTATGAAGTATAATGGTTCAATATCTTTTTAAAGATATACGGAATGTAACTATGTGACTATCAAATTATTGTAATGATTGAACACATTTGTTTGCATGATTGATGATATAGAACAATTATGAAAACAAACAACAAGTTCTAATATTGTATGTACTTCGTGCTGGTCGTCTTATCAGACTCTGACGTTATATACTTACAATGACATTTTCGATCGCGGTATTTATGAGTATATAATATTACAATAATTATATTTATCTATAAATTTGTATATAAAACATGATTAATTATTATTCAGAGACTATTTTTTAAAAATTATACAAATATTAAACATGTTTTGCTGGATGTGAGAAATTGAATTTATAAATGTCACTCCGCATAACACAAAAAGTGACAAGAATTAAAGCTTTCTGCGAAAGACGAAACTCAGGCATTATGCGGAGTGTCTCTTGGAAAGTCGCCCTCGAATCCGGTAAACGGAATTACAGAACTTTGCGAGGTAAAAAAAGGCACGTGGAAGGGAAAAGAAAAACGTCGCGAGCGTCGCGATATAATAGCGTTGCGTACCTGTGTCGCGACTTTCCTCGCGCGTCCGTGAATGTCGCCGCGCTACAAGTACGATGCAACGTCGCAGTTCTAGATTGCGCTATTTTGGAAAGTATATGCTTTTTAATCGCGTTGTCGAAAATGTTCTCAATCGTAATAATAGTTTTGTTAAATTACTTTTAAAATGGTGTGCCAATTATTTTATATAAGATGTCAGATAAATTTGGCCTGCCTATATAACATTTCATTTCTTTAAGATGATCGACATACTTTCTCGAGTTTGAGCTAAGCAAATTAAAACATTTTTTTCATAATATTTAAATTTTTTTATACGTAATGACCATAACTGCTTAAAATCATGTCAAGTATTAAAAACTGTTTTATGAACGTATAAATCAATCAATTGCTTTGACACTCTTAACATGTAGAACACTTTTCTTGCCCTATGGATATTAAAAACTAGTAGAGATGAATTAACCTATATTCAGAAAAGTATAGTTCTTAAAAATTATAATATATTTTTTTGTACCTACTTATGAAATTTAAAAATAATTTTTCAATTATTTTTGAAATGAATACTTATTTGCCTGAAAAATATGAAGACTACAGTCAAAATATTTGTATAGTTTTGCATGTATGCAGTCATTAGGAAAAACTCGATCGGCTATAGTTATTAAAAACTATAATAACTAGTAATTTACTGCAATAAAAGGCAATTTATTTCAATTTCTAAATTTGTTGGTAGTTAAATATAATATTTCACAAGAATGTTAAATAAAATTTAATTGTTGTTAGTAAAACAGTTTATAAGAGCAGCTTAAATAAATTACAAAATAAAAATTTAATTAGATTCTTATTTTCATGATTTTTATCTTCAACATTTGATCACGCAAAAAAAAACGTTCAGGCATAAACTGACTAATTCCGAAGTAAAAAATGCTTCATATTTTGGGTCAAAGTTCGCCTTTTTCATTGGTACAAGAAACAATTATGAAATCATGATTATTGACTAAAATTATTATATTCAAGTTAGCAACCAATTTCCTGCTTAAGATTTTGCTATAACAAATTGCAATGCTACTGTTATTGTTGTTATTCTTTACCACTACTTATATGAATGTTGGGTTGATGTTATGATGTTATATGCAAGGGGGAACTTTACTGATTTAAAAACAAATCTATTCCTTTCGCACAACAGTATTAAAACTTTGGTAATTTTCTTTGTCAGGATTGAAGAAGGTTGTCAAAAAATTTTGAGAATTTTTCACTAAAATTTTGTTTCTTCATAAGGATTATTACCTATCGTTCTGTAATTTTAGTAAAAAATTATCTTTTGTCAAATCATCAATGATAAAAGAACAAATTGTTTTTGAGATAATATTTAGAAAAAAATATAGCAATTTAAAATTAATTTATTAGAACAAAGAATTTCATATTGGAACAATTAATTTAGTTTGAGGAAGCTAAGTGCTAGTTAAATGGCAGCGGTTTTTTACAAGTTATTGAAGAAAATGCATATTTTTGTAATGCAATTAAGAGTTTATTATAGTTTATAGTTTATGATTTATTTTAACTAGAAGTTAAAAATGATTAAACAGTTACTCGCGCATACCTATTTGACGAAATCTATTTCTAAAAATTCAAGAATATTTTTGAATTAAATGAACAATACTTTGAATATTTTTGAAACTGTTTAAACTCTTTATATGGTCTGAAATAAATAATAGTATATTACTCGGGTGATGATTTTGAGCACTCATGTACGTCTCGGGCGTCTGCGGCGCCCTCAGTCCAAGTTGCGTACCGTATTTTTTATAACAAGTGCACAAAGAAGGCCATTTTTTATCGTCTACAAATTGGATTGAGAATAGAGTTTTTCGAGTCGTCCACTTTATTAAGAAAATGGAGTATTTTCGCTACCAATAAAAGGTAGCGAAAATAAGTATTAAGAACAAAACAAACTTCACTTCACTGTTTAATATTATGCATGAAATTTGGAGCGTTAAGTATTGTTAGGCACTTTTTGGCTTGGAGTTGGTCAGATTTTACTCAGCATAAAGCAATCGCTACATCATACTTCTCGAATTACGATTGATTCTATGTGTACGTATTCTAAGTCAATTGAATTACTCATAAGAAAAATACGTTTTCTATAATTCTGAATTCTGTATATATAGTTAATAAAATACTACACAGAAGTATTTTTTTAGAATACGTTATACCCAAATGTTTTTAGTGTTAATGGAAACATTTAGTTGTACAAATTTTATAGCATTTTCATGTATTTTAACACCTATTATTTGGAGGAACGAAAATAAACAAGAGGAATAAACTAAACGAAATAGACACCCTTATTAAATTGTTAAGTATTCATTTGTAGACTGCGGAAGTTAATGTAAAATAAAAATTTCAAAGTTAATTAATTAATATATAATAACTAATTAATCCATTAATAATTACTTAATCATCTCCAAAAAATATTTGCAATTTAAAGATTAATTACTAATTGAATTATTAGTAATGAAGTATTAATTAATCAACTTTGAAATTTTTATTTTGCACAAACTTCCGCACTCTACTCATCAGTTATTACATTTCGACTAAAAAGAAGTTTTAGAGCGCCTAAACTCAAAGCAAAATTTCTAGCAAAACCTACAACATTTAGGTTTAATTTTAAAATTTACGAATTACTTAATTAATTAAACAACATATGCGCACTTGAATCTACTCTTAAAGCTACCATACTTGCTATCAAAAACCCTCACACCTCCGCATTTCACCAAATTCCACATTCACCGCAAGCACCTCGATTGAATGCCGCTAATTACACGCGGACCTCTAGTAGTATTAAACGCGCGCGCTTGTCGCGCCCACGGCCGCAGTTTTCCGTGATGATTCCTCCTTCTATACACACACATACACAGCAGCTCGCGCGCGAGCCAAGGAGTTTAATAACCGGCCATTAATATGCGCTCGGCGGCCGGCTAATGCAGCGTGCCGCGCGCGCGCACGATGGACTAGATTGGAAGATGCATGTGTGTGTAGGCACGCCCGGAAGAAATTTTCTCCGGTGTTTTGTTTTTCTTTTTTTCATTTCAAGGTGCGTTTGAAGGAACTGTGACTTGTTTTCGTGCCGCGCCGCTCTAAACAGGAAACAGTGCAAGGGGGGAGGCTCTTCTTTTTTTGGATGTGAATGTGGATGGGAGATCACGGTCGTTATCGCGCTTGCGTTCGATCTCAGCTCATTCATGAATGGCGTTGCGAGCTGTTCTTTTTTAAAGAGTGGTGGAATCTAGGAATGCTTGAAGTATGGTTATGGAGATTGTTTGCTGGAATGATGTGTTGATGAGAGGATTTTATAGGTACAGTCTGGAGCATGTTCATATGTGTAAACATTTTTCATATTTGTGAAATGTCGCAAAGTAATTGATGATGTTTATATTTTAAGTGTTTGTATTGGATATATATATATATATATATATATATATATATATATATATATATATTAGAATTATATAGATAATTATATAGATTTAATTATATATATATATATATATATATATATATATATATATATATATATATATATATATATAGTATAATATTAGAAAAAAAATTGTATAGCTTTAAATTTGTATATATATATATATATATATATATATATATATATATATAGAGAGAGAGAGAGAGAGAGAGAGAACGAAATAGAGCTAAAAAATAGAGCGAAATAAGAAAAAAATTTGTATATATATATATATATACAAATTTAAAGCTATACAAATTTTTTTCTTATTTCGCTCTATTTTTTGGCTCTATTTCGTTCAGATAGCCTATAATAAATTGCTATGTATGCGATCATAAAAAAGAGAACGGTATACATAAATGAAAAAAAATTTTTTTTCAAATATATGTGGATGACTCTGACCTGACCTAGAATGTATGAAAATATTAAAATTTGATTTAGTGCATGTTTGAAAAAATTTTACCGAGAAAGGTTTTATTTTTCATAAAAGAAATTTTAAATAGTTCTATCGACTAAATGATTTGATTGTATATGATACGAATCTATTTAGAAATTAAACGCATGATGAATATTTGGCATAACGTTTTTCTTACACATAAGAATTATACACGTAATTATTGTACACAATATAGCATTGGTGAAATTATATATAGATATATTTGACCAATGCTAAATTGTGCACAATAATTATTTGTGCAATTCTTATGTGTATAAATGCACTATGCCGAATATTTATAATCAGTTACATATACATTTTCTAAATCTTGTATATTACCGCTCATTTTTTAATTTTCAAATAAAAAGAAAAATTGAATTTTTATCTGAAATAGTTATGTTCAAGTTTTTATATAAAAAATTGCCATAAATGCGTTGTTTTTACACATCTTCGTAAGATTGTATCCTCAAAATATATTTGACCAAAAAGCTAATTTTATATATTTGTATCCAACAATTAATCTATCTAAAACCGTTTTTTTATAAAAATCTATAAAAAATAATTTTTCTAAATTGATTTATGGGGTAGACATAATATTATTTTTCTCTTTTTATGTTTAGATCAGTAAACGATAAGTGGCACTGCCGGTTAGCCGTTAAGCATGACGGTGATCTCAGCAAAAAGTGACCATGGGTTGACTGGACTATACAGTGGTATTTGTGATGTAAAATATATATATTGTTTTGAAGACGTATCATTTAGGGAATGAAAGTTATGCAAGTCTTCATATTCATTATATCATATTAATATTTATGATGCGCATTCTTTGTTTTTATTATGCTTTGTATCTTCTTTAGGTATTCTATATGTACATAAAATAATTTATTTTAAAAATACTTGTTATTAAAACTTTCCGCGTGGCGCTCCCGCGCCATTTGATACCAAAAAAATATGGTGTCGTTTAAATATGAATAATTGAAAAATTAAACACCGCTGAATAAACGTAGTATAATAGTATTGCAAGATAAATTTACAAGTAGCTGTTATTCATTTAATCAATTTAAACATAATAGTAATTGTATAAATATCTGTTTAAAATAAAATATATTATTATTATTGTTATTATTATTATTATATACTATTTTTAATAACCCTTTTTATGCAGACTATCGAAAATTCACCATTTAGAAAGACTTTTGATTTAAGATACTGCAAAATCTTCCATTTCACCAACTCCATACTGATACATCAATCATCCTAAAAATTAAGAACACCAATAAAAAATCGATATCTCCTTTCTACAACACACATACCCAATTCACACTCTACTAGATCAATAACACAAAAGAGAAAGCTCTGTCACTTTTCATTCACAAAATTATTTCCACGTCAACAGCCACGCGAACCTCCAGCTCGGCACTTCCCTCGGAGCTCACGAGCGAACCGCCTTCGAAAACGAAAGCGAGATCGAAATCCCTCGCGTGCACTCACACACATAAAACGCATTCCGCGAAAAATGCATCCGGGGGAGGAAAGCCGTGCCGATGCCGCCGCGCGTCATAGAAGGCGTGTGTACGCGCTGCGCTCCTGCTGCTCCAGATCCATGACACGGTTCTCGCGCGCCACAGCCCGAGAGGCGCCTGTGCGTATCGCTGCTGCGGGTACAGTATTATAGAGCTATGTATCCGCATGGTGCATGTGCGTAAAGGATCTGCCGATACGTTGATATGCATATATCCGTGTGACTACTCTCAGTATTGGTTGAGAGATGTTCAGGTGTAGGGATATCGGCGAGAGAAGTATTGTTGTCGATAATGAGTATTACCTGCTTAGTAAGTACTCCTTCGAAAATTCTAGCTATTGTTACGGTTTCTACTACTAAATTATAATTAATAAGAAAAATATATTTTTATCAAAAAACATATATCACACGAAAGATTATAAAACATATTCTACCATAAAACAATGATTGTCAGTACGATTCGCATGCATTTATTTGGCTGGTCATTTAGGCGCGAAATTCAAATTTAGTATAAATGTGTATCGACTTGTATTATTCAATACAATTTCTAGTTGTGTAAAGTCGCCGTTGACGTTGTACAAACGATTATTTTTGAATCATTAAGGATAAATATATTATAGCGATGTCCACGTATTCAGATCGACTAAGATAATGTCTCAAAGATCATCGCCGAGGCTTTTTGCATAAATATGATATGCGTGATGTTCAGGTCTGTAGGATCGCCGATGATGGTGTCTTATGGGTTCTCTACGATGATTTGTGCATAAATATGATATTTGCAGGATCCTGGTACGTATGGTCGTCGATGATGGTGTCTCAGAGATCCTCGCAGAGGCTTTTTGTATAAATATGATACGTAGCAATGCCGATGATGATGTCTCAATGGTCCTCCCCGAGGATTTTTGGAAAAATGTAATATACGTGGTGTCCATGTATTAGGCACGACGATGATGATGTCTTAGAGGTCCTCTCCGAGGCTTTTGTAATATCCGTGATGTCCAGGTATTTAGAGTTACCGATGTTAGTGGCTGAGAGGTCCTTCTCGAGGCTTTTTGCATATATATAATATGTGAGAGGCTTTATGGATAAATGTTATATGTGTGATGCCTAGGTATTTTCGGTCGACAATGATGGTGTCTTGCGGGTCCTGTTCGAGGCTTATTGCATAAACTTGATATGCGTGATGTCCAGGTCTGTAGGGTTGAGCGCCACGATGGGTTATCCCCCAAAGTTCCCTTCGCTTGTCGCAGTCCTATTGTGTTCCTCCACGTTTTGTTCAACTCTTCCTTGAGCCAAGCCTTTGTTCCTTGTTCACCGTGCAGGTTGGGATCGCCACCTTGCAGTGCTTTGCCCTTATTCGGCGAGAGTCCTTACCTGCTAATCTATCCGCCTTCTAATTGCCAAGGATTCCCGAGTGACTCAGAACCCATAGCAGTCTCACTTAATTTCGAGCAGACAGTGCCTTTAGAGCCTGTCTGCACTTTAGCATCTCTTTTGAGGTGATGATAATAACATTTTGTACAAGCAGAGCGGCTTTGCTATCCGAGCAAATTGTTATTGTCCATTGCTCGGTGCAACTGACCGTCAGCTACTCCGTGAATTTCTCGATCGCCCTAACCTCCTCCTACAAAACGGTCCCTTGTGGAGTAAGTTAGCACACTATTTTCTGTATGCCGCCGCTTTCCCACACTCCTACTCCTACTTCCTCCTCTTTTATCGAGCCGTCGGTAAACCAGACGACATCTACATTTATTAAGCGTGTGACTTTTTCGCTCAGTCCATCCAATCCGGGATGCCGAATTTGAATGGTTTCGAGAACAGGAGCCTCTACGTCATTCTATCACAGCCCACCTTTTCGATGTTTGGCAGGATCTCTGCCATTAGCTCCTTATACGTAAAATACTTGCAGTTTCTCTCTCCATTGAGCCTACAGTAGGTCTTAAATGCGCTGACCCTAATAACCTTATTTAATGGTTGGATGTCTAGTAGGATCTCCTGTTCGTGTTGGTGTGTATACCTGTTCCCACCCGTGAAGGCGCAGGTGGAGGTAGGGGGCTCCTGGTTTACTGATGCTTTTGAAACGTCATTTTTCTTATTTTCCATTTTTTTCATTTACATATTTTATTTTACGGATGGTTAGTGTTTGTGGGCAGGATAACCCTTTCCACCCATGCATACCTAGTCCCCGGAAAACAGTGCCCACCTGAGAGGAACAGGTTGGACACCAATGGCATCAGCGCCTCCCCCCCCCCCCGCCGCCCCTCATTACCCTATCCGGTCACCAACGAGCACTGCCTAGGTTGGGGGGGGGGGGGGGGGGGAGATTTTTCGCCTGTTGATAGGACAGGCCGGTCGTGTTAGTTAGACCACCGACTTGGGCCCCTGCACTATCCGGCGGCCTAGGATCGCCAGCCAACCCAGTTTTCCCACAGTATCCTCTAGCGGTCGAGCCTGATTCCCCACTGGGGCGGTTCGGGTAATAAAGTGCGCAAAGGCTTTGTTGTATGCCTGCAGTGTAATATTTGTTTATGTATGTGGATTTGAGTGTTATGTGTTGTATAGTGTTTCTCAACCGGCACTACCGCCTTCATCAAGTTGGGGGATCGCACTTAGCCTCTAGTCGAACCGCTGAGCCATTCTCATACCCCCCTCCCTTCATAGTATTGTTTTTAATTATAATTATGAGAAAGGTTCGGATTTAATGATACAAATTTTCGGATTAGATATTATTAGGAAGGTGCAAGCCCTGACACTTGTTTATGTTATAATCAGAATCAAAAATAATAGCTTTTGTTTTTTCAGTATTAAGCCGCAGGCCGTTCTCGGAAGCGCATGCCGGCAGTGCTATAGCTACAGCTGACATTCACTCCATATAGTCGGTATACTCGCTATACTTTAGTGTCGGTGTTCAGATTGTTCGCACATAGAAAGTGCGCGACACTATCCATCAGTGTACCCTTTGAAGCTTTAAAAGCTGCTAGTATACCACAAAGGTCGTTAATGTAATAGCTGAACAGTACTGACCCCAAGATTCAGTCCTACGTTACGCCAAGATTGGCTTTTAACCAATCTGATTCCCCATTAGATTTGGTAACCATTCAGAAAATCAGTCAAAAAGTCGATATAATTTTGATTTTTTATACTAATTCTTAACCCCTTTTCTTAATATTGAAAAAGGTTTCAAAAGAAAACTTGATTTCTTTAAGCTGTTTTATATTTTCTTTAAATTTTCGTTTTTATCGAAACTTTAAAGTTTTTTAACATTTGCGCGATAAAAAAGTTAAATAAGTGCGCCCTAAGCAAGGCTAAACGTCAAAAAAAGTCAAAATCCTATGTCAATGGTGGAAAAAAAATGTTATCTCATAAAACAAAAACGGAATCATAAATAATTACGAAATTCCTTTATTTCATTATTACTAATATATTAATTTAAAGTCATTTTTCTCAATTCTTTATTTTCATAACTTACAGTTGCGTTCCGCGCATCAGGCTTTATTTTTATGTTTTAAATAAAAATGTTTTTATAATAATCTACTTTTTAAATACATTTTTTATAAATCTATGTTGAATTTATTGATAAAAGTTTAAATATAACTTTTGACTCGACAATAATGGTAATAAAATACATGATTTTTGTGGAAAAAAATTAAAAATTTAATTTAGCTGTAGAAATTTTTTAGAAACATAAATAAAATAATATTGCAACATAGATTTTTAAGTTTTACTTAAAAGAATACATACATTCAAGCTGAACAAAATTCACCGATGCCTGTTGCGCAAAACGATAACCAAAATAATCTCGTATTTTTGAAGACTTTCTGACTGTTCTGATATTTTGTGGACGGTTTAGGGGGATTTTAACTAGTACAAATATGTTCATTTTACCTATTATTATATACAAAAAAAGAAAATATATATTTGTCAATGCTTAACAGATTTTGTCTTCTTTTCTGTAGCTTCTTCTCTTGAGACATAAGACTATGGCCCTGGAAAAACTCATTCTACACAGCTTACGTAGCAGTTTTGATGGAGAGATTGTGTCAAGCGCTTTGCTAAAGGCAAATAGTACAATAATGATCAGCAACTGCCATTAATCGTCTATTCCAGTTAGAATGTCCTCCATCAGTTTTAGTAGTGCTGTCTACGTATTGTTATATTGCCGAAAATAGGACCTTGGAGAATAAGCTTAGGACAGCAATGGGATAAAAATCCTAGGCAGAAGATGAAATTTTCAAGAGATACCAGATGAGCTCGCTTTGAGGCCCCGGGAAAGATCCACTCGATAGGTAGGAGTTAAAAGTTGTGGCGAAATGGTGACCTATAACCAGGAGGGCCTTCGAAACCAGACTTTGGGGTTGTGTATGCCACCATTCTCCTTCGCTTATGGTGTGAAATAAGAAACAGCTAGGACTATATCCGAAAAAGTGACTTTACGAAAAGTGAAGTGATCATCACTACTCGTCCACAGAATCTTACCCCAATCCGTCTCGCGCCCAGTCTGGCAGGTTGATACTCTTGTAAATTGGTATTTAGCTTATTCAGAAAGAAGTCATGCAACTCCTCTTGACCCTTTGGTAGGAATCAAAGTCCCCGAAGTTCTTTCCAGACGTTTTTATTGTTTTCCATGGCCTTAAGAATTTTGTTTTATATAAATGCCTCCTGCGCTATTTGCATGCTGCATGTTCTGCTTCAACAGAGTGAGGCTGGAACTCCTACCGTAGTCTATCATCTTTAGTCCGCATCTTCAAGTGTGCTGTCAACGTCAGCGCCCGGATAACTGGCAAATACATTTTTCATACATATTAACCATTAATCTTTACAAAATATAAGTTAATTACCAAAGGTATTAAATTCGAATATTCGTAAAACTAACCTCAAATATCTGATATTTCGTCTACTCGTCTTCGGGGCACGAGACATGCTAAAACTGCCTTGTTCTACTGTGTATGCCAAACGTATTTGAATTTCATTTCATGGGCAAATGATTTTATTTTTTAATTATATGAAGGATTTTCTACTCTACCGTTTTCTGATCCAGAGAAATTTATATTTTATGTAATTAAACTAGTGAACTTGTATTTCGCCCACGTTATTTCCTTGTCTAAATCGGTTTGTGGATTTAGGACTAATGACTAATTTATGTTTTAAGGGGGAGAATACCTATAGTACTTTTTTGAAGATTTCCATCTGTAAAATAATAGGAAAATAATTAGAATATAAGTATGAGTAGATCCTTAAAGTTGAATAAAATTCTTATAAAAATCATCCCTGATGAGACCCTGCCACCCCTTACAGGGGGAGATATGAGTCTATGAACATTTTTTTCTTGCACGTAACGTACAGACTCAAGCGATGCATTAATTTTGGTCATGCTGGTCTTAAATTGTTCCTCTTGTTTGTCATTTTGGACTGAAGCTGGTTAGAAAAATAAACTTTAATTTATTTAAATTTTTTCAAGACACCAAAATAATTAGCATTATTATTAAAATTGTCATTCTTTCACACTTAGACTAAAGTACTCACATGCTAATCAATTTTTAGATATTTGTAAATAGCTTCAGTCCAAAATAGCATTCAAAAGGAACATTTTAAGACCTGGATCATCAAAGTTCATGCACCGGTTCAGTATGCAGGTTACGCGCAAGCTCTGAAAACATAGTTATGAGAAAATTGCGTTTCAAGTTACACTTCACTAACGTTACAATTTCTTAAAACATTACATCTCAGTTCATATTATAACATTCTGATCCACTTCAGCAGCTGTTCTCAAATACGAAACATGATTTCATCATCTCAATCATACAATACGTGCCAATTGTAATCTTCTGAAATAAATTAATGTTACTTCAGTATCAAATAGAAAAATCACGCTTAGAAGTAAAAGTAGTTTACATACCAGTGATAGATTTGAATATCTTTCTAGATGTCATCCCTTTGACTCAAACTTATTTTTTCCTCATGAGCAGTTAACTGAGATCTTTCTTTTTCCTTGGTACGGTATGCTGATTTACTGAAAAAAATATCACAAAGTAATACATTAAAAAATTACATTAGCTACTGATAAAATAAAATAGCTTATCTGATTGAAGAAATGTATTGCAGTAATCGATTTTTAATATTTTTTATGATCTTGTAAATACATATACTTCTTGACAGCTTTAGAAGTAAACATACAAGAACATACGATTAGGTTGCGCCTTTTCAACTTAGTAAGGCGCTATGATCTGTGCAACTACCAAAAAATGACAGAAAAATTTTGCAGAATTGTCTGCAGGATTCTTTGCAGAAAATTTTGTAGGACATTCTACAGAGTGGCCTGCAGGTTTTTAGATCCTGCAGAATTGTCTGCAGATTTTTTGGCAGGTTCTTTGGTTTCAATTATCAAAAAATATTAAAACCGCTTGTTGCATCGGTGACACGTCCTATTTGGGTATTATTATCTGGATGATAGCACCCAAATGGGACGTGTCACCGATTGAACTAGAGGTTTTATTATTTTTTATTAATTGAAAAATTCCGCAAAATATATCTGTAGACAACCCTGCAGGCAAAAACCTTCCAAAGAACCTGCCGAAAAATCTGTAATCAATTCTGCAGGTTCTGAAAGCTTGCAGGAAACTCTGCATAATATCATGCAGAATTTTCTAATTGAAACGAATGTTTTGATCGTTTATATCTCGAGAACAGCGCGGTTATTTTTTACCAACTGGGGCTCATTTTGTTCGTATTTCAATAAAGACTCAGAATTAAATAGAAATTTTAAAATTCGTCGACTTATTTTTGTTTTATAACGACTATTTTATTTTACGATATTCGGAAAACAATGAGGTAACTTTTTTTGGCATGTAGAAATAATATGGTCGCTTCAGTGTAAATGCATTTGGAAGAGAATAAATTATATGTCTTTCCCAATACGAAATTTTTTATAAGCTATTTTTTTCCTTCTTTTGTTATACAGAAAAACGTCATTCTTTTTAAAACGTCGACATTTTGGAAACATTTGATAGAAAATCTTTAGAAATAAATTAACAAAAGGTTTCCACTATTTTTTGGAAATCTTTGATGAGCTCTTTGACCAGAATATTAAATCTTTTATTCTTCAAGATATTTAAGGTTACATTTTTTGTATTAATTTTGTATTTCCTCTCTTGGGTATTATACGATAATGTTTTACGAATCGCTCATTTTTTTTTGTTTTTTGATAAAAAGAAATATTTGTTTTTGAAATTTATTGACTCATTTTTGTTTTATAATGATTTGTCATTTTTATGTTTTTTTTTTATTTGGTCGCAGGTTCTTAATACTTAAAGTTATGCAGAATATTCCATGTATTTATATAATTAATTTGAAAGATAATTATTTGTTTATTAAACATACGAAATTAGAAAAAAAAGATTCCAAGATTCGTTTTTGTTTTATAATGATTTTTTAATCTACGATATTTTTAAATCGATACTGCAATTTTTTATCATAAGCTTATAATTTTTTGTAATTTATCTTTTGACAATAATCAATGATAAAAAACACACCTTTTTAGAGATATCAATAAGAAAGAAATAGAGCAATTTAAAAGAAAAATGTATTAGAATAAAGAAATCCATATTGGAACAATTTATTTAGTTTTAGGAAGCTATATGCCAATGAATTGGCAGCGGCTTTTTAAGAGTTTATGGGATTAGAGTCTATGAAATTATAGGCTCAGGGATATGTTTATTATATTTAGGATTTAGGGTTCAGGATTGAGTTCAGTTATAAATCATTAGCTAAGGGCCTATTAAGGCCAGGTTACTCCAAAAAACGTGATTTTTTTCAATAAATTGTATTCATAGTACAAAACATGTTGAGTAATCAATTTTTTTTACATATGAAAGCACATATATTACTTTTATTTTTTCAAAAGTCCGACATTTTGTTTTTTTTTCATTGAAAATGTTTCATTCTGCTTGAGGCCATAGCCAATTCGATACAGAACATGAAACCGTTTTGTTTTTTGCTTTCAGATAATTCGTTTCAAAGAAATGATGTCATCCATCTACTAATCAGACGGGTTTCAGCAGCCATTTTCAAAACCACCATTTTGAACAAAAAAAAATTTTTTTCAAGTAATTTAATATATGTGCTTTTATATGTAAAAAAATTGATTACTCAACATGTTTTGTACTATGAATAAAATTTATTGAAAAAAATCACGTTTTTTGGAGTAACCTGGCCTTAAGTTAAAATTTTATGGATTTAGGGTTTAGGTTTTGTGAGTTTGGATTTCATAAGTCCAGGCTCTGTGTGTTTAGGGTTAATAAACTCTAAAGTTTATGAGCTTAGAGTTTATTGGTTTGAGGTTTATAGATTTGGTATTCATGGGATTAATTTTACTTTCGCATAGAAAAAGCTTTGTAATAATGTAAATTGTGAAATCACAGATTTAGATGTATTTTGACGTTTTCGCAATTGCTTTAATTAGAGAAAAAAGGGTCATTGTCAAAGTCCATCTATGTATATTAATTAGGGTATCCTGCATTTCCGAAATTGAACTTCATTGTTTGCTCATCCTAAGTTTGGTACCTCAAAAAAATTTAGTTTTCTATGCCGAGCTCCTAGGCACTGACATTTCCCATTTAAATAACATGCGAATTTGACGTTTTTTTGTTATATACATCTTTAAAACATGCGTTTACAAATCAGTTCTAAAACAAATAAAAAAAAACTTCTTTTTACAAATACGGATGTGTAAACATTTTCTTAGACCTCTAGATTTTATTTTCTACACCTGTATAATGCTTGAATATTAGCTTACATTTTTATGTAAAATGAAAGGGACATTAACGTATATCGATATACTTTAATATAAGTAATTTACGCCACAACTACTTACTTAGAGTTTAATATGAAAACTGAAATCAAGACCTTTAATTTGAGAAGCATAATAACTTTTATGGATAAAGTAGTTAAAAGTTATGCCCATTTTAAGATTGGAATAAATGTTGGAAGTTTAGAAAAACGTGTCTTTATATCACAACGAATAGTTCTCAATTTATCACCAAAATTTACTTAACTTAGAACCCTTTTAATTTCTTATCAAATTCGTTCATTGTAACAGTATGACTGATCTACAAAGATTTTAAAATGTTCTGTTCATTATTCACTACATTTCATATAATCTTAGATCTATGATTTACATTCTTGAAAAATTTATCCCAAAAATCATTGATGTACTTATAAAAACTTTTGCTGAATGTAGTGATAATCATATATGCTAAATTATATGCTTCATTGGATAGCTCTGTAAAGGAGAAAGTTCTGTATAAACCTAACGGTATTATGAGCGATTTAATAGAATTGCTCGTGAACTTTCATTGTTATTTCATTACGTCGAAAGTATTATTACAACTCATATAATCATCGCAATACTTCATAATAAGAAGGATTTGAAATTAATGATAATAATTTCATTAGGTTTCTAGGCTTATCATATTTTAGCTTGAAAATCCATTATTGTTATATTACGGTAATAAGTAGTTTTATATTAATAAAATATTAGTTATTGGCATGAATAAAATTTGAATGGACTAAAAACAAGGTTAATCCCATATATGTAAATGAACGAGTTTCTATTCAGTGACTTCACGAATTCGCGTATAGCGTACACTTGAACTTGGAAATTTGTATCCATAATGAGGACTCGAGTACAATTCAGAACGCAAATACTAATAAGGAATGAGATCAAGACAAATTCATTAATGAATAAAATGTAAATAATGTATGGCATAAATGTAAGCTATCAATAATTTGAATAACTATAGCTTAGAAAAAATAACATTATATTTTGCACGTCTCAATATAACAGTATAAGCCAATTTGAATACATTTAATTCCTATTTTATTCCTGGAATCGAGATCAGCTGTACACGACACTACGATGTGATCCTCGTCTCCAATCATCCGAACAGGTTACTGCGTCCTCCTCCTCGTACGTAAGAAAGCTTTGATGCGTTTTCCCTACTTTCCGTGAAAAATATTTGATTCTATATTATACAGAGAACGTGATAAATTCTTGTCTATAAACCTCTCCCTGTAAAAAATGGACACTTATCTTTAAAATGTAAATAAACATGAAATTCATTTTTATGTGTAAACCCCTTTAATTTCTTATCAGATTCGTTCGTTGAAACAGTATGACTGATCTACGCAGATGTTAAAATGTTCTGTTCAGTCTTCCCTACATTTCATATAATCTTTGATTGATGATTTACACTCTTGAAAAATTTATTCCAAAAATCATTTATGTACTAATAAAAACTTATAGTTTATTTTAAATGATTTTTATATTGTATTTTCTATACAGATAATTCTGATAAATAAACCGAATTGTTCCTATTATTATTAATAAAAAGTTTTTATTTTAATTATAAGCTACTTAAGATAATGAAGGCTTTCTAAATTACTTTCTTAAACAATACAATTGTATCAGATGTTCCTTAAAAACTGTTTTTCATGAGCATTTCTATAAAAAGAATTAAAATTAATTAGAGTACTTAAAACTACTTTAATTATATTACATACTCATGCAATTAGAATGTTATAGTCAGATAGCATTCTTATGAATGTGACCGGAATGAGTACGTTTTGATCGGTATTCAACTGTAATCCACATTTTATATTCACACACTCATTTTATTGTTGATAACTGTGAATATTATTAGCTAATGTTGTACACATAATATAAAAAAATTATTCTTAATCTTGTCTCTTAATTTCAATTGCAAAAAATGATTGAAGATGTAAATTTTCACATTTAATATTTAAGTAGGGTATTAAAGTATTATACGCTAAAATTTATTTATGACCACCTTAACAAAATTTTTTGAACAAACATTGTAGAATAAAAATCCAGACACGCAAATCATCGAAAAATAGATTTTGGCACATGAAAATTAATATTCTTCAAATGGCATTTCACTATCCTCTGTACATCATAAACGTTCAGTCACATACATAAAACCTTAAATTATGGTTCTTTTAATTGTTTGCGCCGTAACGATTCTATTAATTTCAATACATTAACGATGGTTTCTTTTATGGTACTCGTTAAGATGGGATTTATTACGTGCTGCAAGTAATAAAGATGCGTATACAAATTTTATGTGGGCAAATAAATATGAAAATGCAAAAGATGTGAGTCCTACTTTGCCTATTTAAAGATCATTATTTATCAAAATATGAAAAAAATTATTAGGTGTAATTGCAAAAAAGTACGACAAAGATTTTTAATAATAATTGATGATTAATAGATTGATCCTAATCTATAATATTTTAAATATGAATATCTTGAAAGCTTAAAATTGATCTTATAATTTGTATGCATGAATTATTCCAATGTAATAATCTGATTATTGATTATCAATATGAAATTAATTTATATCATTTACAACTAATTTGTTTTAGTAGGTCGAGATTATTTACGTAGGTACACAAATTATTTAAGGAAAGAGAAAGCGTCTATTTGATCAGTGCTGTATACTAAATTTACTACTATTTTATTTCATATTAATGAAATCGTAGAACTTTAATTAAGGTTTACTATAAATAAATTAAATAAATGCGCACAGCATCTATTGCCCATAAATAATCACAATATTTGTAATATTTCCTACTTTCTACTTATACGCCAAGGATTATAATTCATCAAGTCATAATTTGATAACTTTATGAATCATTAGAAGAACGAATGTCAAAGGCATATCCTTTCTATTCACAAGTAAGTCTCCATTGAAGACGCAACGAAACAAAGCCTCCAGCCCAGCTTCACTCTCGCGCCTCTAACCCGAGAAATTAGTACACATTAAAATGTGACCAGTCATTGCGATACTCATCGACGATAACCCGATTACACTTACGAATGTGTGCGAGCACAAGCGCATTAATCACGGCCCGTGTATATACATTAGCCTCAGTCACTCGGCGTGTACATTACACGAAAATGCGCTTTTATCGTAGTTGACGTAGCGCTACAAACCAGTTAAAAAGTTGATTTGACTTCATAAATCTTCATATTATAGGGTTGTTTGTGTGACACCAAGTAATTATTTTATTTATAATTGTGAATAACTATATATAAAATTATATATGATTATATATAATTATATATATGGGCAAATTCACCGAACTTTTAACTTTCTGGATAAAATAAATATTGAAGGCACATAATATACATACTAAATCGGTTATTTTTGGGCGATAATATATTTTTAAACGAGCTAAATATTCAAAACTTTTGAATCTCGCAAACGCTGCTTAGTTTATAATATATTTATGTAGGATAATAAGATGTGATCACACATGGAACCAAACCATTTTAGATAAAATTGTAGATGTGTCGTGGTCAAAGCTGAATTTTATCAATTAATCACGTTTTTAATAATTGTGTATTTAACGATCTAATTTGAGTATATCAAGGGGAATAGAAATACGATACCAAACATTTTTTGTTTTGTTTTTTAGTCAACAATAAATATTGATTTTCAAATAGACGATTCTCAATTCGGCGTACCTGCTAAATTAATAACTTTGCTTTAATTAGAAGATTTAAAAAATTCCTGGACACATATTTAAGGTGCCATAAATTTATTTCAGAACGAGGCATACAAATAGGTTCAACTCAGAGCTGAAGTTTATGTTTCATTTACTTAAGCAATTGAAGTCAAAATGATACGTTAACGACGTACATGTTTTATTAGTAAGAAGAAAAAAATTCTTCTCTTCGGACATAACAATTTAGGCATTCTTTCATCTCTATTCGACTTAGATCATTGGATAAAAGCCAATTACAAAGTCTATGATGTCTCAACTTATTGCTAATGATAGAAGAAATATAAGAAGATTACTTCGGATATGTTAGTAAATAATATTAAAATGATCAGCAATTTTACAGTTCAGACATTAAAGGTTAAAAATTTGGAGGATTTGCCAATATATATAAATTATATATAATTATATATTTTTTCACAAAATCCTAAGAATATTTTGGAAGTTATACATCAAAATATATCATGAATACGCACGTAGTATATAGCTTACATGTTAAATAGTAAAACTTCAAACATAAATATTTCAACTTAGCAAATGTAAAACTCATTTAAATTTTAACCATACACTTATTATGTTGTTACAACGACAAATTAACAATTTTAGAAGATTCCTAAGCTGGTCTTAATTTGCTACAAACATCTCAAGCGATTCCTAATATATATGGGTGATTGTCAAATAAAAGGTATTTTTAGTGTCGCCGATTCACTGAGTAGAAAGAAAATATTATTACGGTCTGGTAAACGTTTGAAGTTCTTATAAACGATGCATTTGAACACCTTAAATACAAAACTAAGATAACTATGCTATATTTTTAACACGCAAGTGATATATATGTATATATATAGCCTAAAAATAATAAAAGTGGCATGTTGCCATCGAACAATTCGTGTAATTCTGAATTTATTAGACAATTAAATCCTATAGTTATTGTCTAATAAGACAATAACTTTAGGATTTAATTATATTTAAACTATGAGACTTTAAAGTACGTCATACGTACAATGTTTTAATTTTTTCATCATTTTTTTTAAACTTATCTGTCTACACGAGTGTTACGAATGTTGTCGCCAACTTTTTGAGTTTTAAAATCCCAGCTCAATTTATCGTATTGTAATGAGTACATCAGCTTAATAGCGTCATCTAACCTATGAGGTTATTCAGTTCGAAGTTCAAAGAACTACGTAAGAGAGCGACCTGGTTTTTATTTGCAGTTTTTATAGTTAGTTTCAACGGTTTTCGTTTTAAAATTCCAAAAGCTAAAAAGATATGTAATTACAGTGGTTATCAAAATTATTGGTAAGTTACATATGAAAAAAAAAATTACTATGTGGAAAAATATTTTTGTTACACTAAAATAAAACTACAGCATTTTTTTAACAAAAAGTAATTACCGTGGCCGATCTGGTAAAATTCCCATAAGAAATACATGTACAAACTTTTTTGTCACCTGTAGCTTTTTACACTAAAAGTTTGTCTCATTTTACCATAAATAACCACTTAAACCCTAAAATAGATTTTTAGTTTGGTCCAAAAATTAGGTGAAAAACTACCGTTTTTTTGACAATCACCCATATACGATTGCTCATCGTTCCGTGTGTGCTTCTCTAGGCTAATCGTTCGCTTGTCGCCTACGCACACGCATGCGCGTGTATACGCGAGTCATGTACGCGCAGTTGGACAGTGGAGAAAGTATACAAACGCTATAGGAGTCCGGCGAATTTCCATCTCCAGGCTCGATTAATATATTTCCTAAAAAAGGAACGACCGAGAGCTAAGAGACACAGTGACCCACACTGAAGGATTTTTATGTATCGGAGGATGATGATGGTCGACGCGTGACTAGCCACTGGCTGTGATTTGTGGAGCTGATTTTTTTTAGAATCATGGAATCGTCTGGACGATAGTCTAGAGAAGTGAGAATTTTGGAGAATGACTTCGTTACGAAAATAGGTGCCCGCATATCTTGTTTGATCATTGATAACAAAGTTTAGATGAAAATTTTATTTAAATTTCTTAAGTGGATAAAACATGAATAAAGTCTAGAGAAAACATGAGAACATATTTGTTGAGAAGCTTTTTTTTAATTAGGCATTATAAGACTTGTTATAATTAAAAATCGTGAATTCATGAAAATTATAAGCAAATCATCAAAAAAGTAGATTAAAATTAATTAGTTGTCAAACTACCTAGAAAAAGAAAAAAACAAGGATTTTTCATTTCATGTTACAGTAGATGTTTTAAATATTCCACTATATACTGATTTGTTATGGTTAAAATATAATATTAGACTGGCTAAAAGAATTTGCTTTCAACATATTTATGTATACCTATATAAGTATACATAAATATACATTTGTAATTATACATATAGTCCTAATGTTCTGCATGTTTATGAGGGTCAATTGAACTGAGATTTTAAAGTGTTTCTACAGCTAATTTTTATTTTTACGTTTTTTCAAGTACGCGCATTCCATTGAACATTGGGTCCGAAATGAATAATATCTTATTAGATACACTTTACTCACAAACATTTAATTAAATTATTTTAGCAACTATATACGTGTAGCGGTACACAACATTTGATTAAAATCTATTTGATAATGCCCTTACCGATAGAACTATCTTAATAGATATATTAAAAATTTTAGGCTTTAACTGTGGCTTATCCCTTATAATGAACTAGTAATTGTAAAATACTTATAATTTACTTTCCTCATTATACATTTAGTCCACATGAATTAATTACTTTGATAGGGAAGGGATATGGATGCATACTCTGTTAGCACTAAATGTCTACAAAGATCCATAGAGTATACTAACTTGATCGTACAAAAAGATCATAAAGTGAAAATTCGAAGTCCTACTTAAATTTATTCATGTTGCCGTACAGCATGCCTGCATTAAATAAATTAGGTGGGTGTTTTTATTAAGGCACTTGATGATTCTAACATCTACAAATAATCAATGATTTGTTAGTATCAGATCATCGATAGTATTAAACATTGTTAATAATGAGAGCTATCTGAGCTGTTTTTCATTAAGAGACATTTAGCTATTCGACCATGAATAACGTTCGAAAAATACTAAAGAGCTGCCTCGATAATATATCAGTGAAAAACGTTTAAGTGGAGTATATAGAGAGGTGTAATAACGTATATTTTAAGAGAAATGAGGTTTAGTAAACGGGTGCAAAAACATGCAAACAACAACTCTACTTTAAACACTTCTAAAAGTTTATAAAACACTTACAAATACGAATTTCATAGCTTGAAAACAAATATACATAAATACTAATCTTCTTTTTACAAATATTTCCTTTCTATTTTCGACCAAGAAACTCTAAAATTTCTAGGATATCTATTTTCAGACTTATTTAAGAAGATGATAATTAGACAATGAATTGTAACAAACGTAATTGTTCACGCATGTACGAATATGCACAAATAATAAAACATTATTAATACTATAATTAATTAGCATGTTTAACCGTTAAGTTATTACAATTAATTAATTAATAAGCTCAGAATTCCAAATTTTATTCAGTGACATGCGAAATCGTTAATAGACGTTGAGTTGTCTTATACCATTCCATAAGAGAGATGTAGGTAATTACAATGAGAAAACACGTGCTATATCTTGCCGGCTAACATACTGCAAGATGAGTATTTCTTAAGAGTGAAGAGTCTAACTTCCGAGTGTCTCGTATTGTAATTGACGATCTTGTTACGTTCCACGACATTTAAAATAAAGCTTGGGTAACATACACTTGGCATCCTTCATATTTCGAAGAATAAACTTTGAATGTGGGTATTAAAGTTAATACTTTTACGAATGGTATATTTTACAAAATGTGCATATTTCATTATTGAGTAGTTATGACAAAGTCCAAATATATAATTATGTTAATCACAAAAGTGCTAACTTCAACTTCCACGTTTAAATTTCGTTCAGCGAGATATGAAGTGCATCTGGGGTAAAAAATTACTTATATATTTGTCATACGAAGTTATGTATAATTTTATATAGTTATACGTTATTATATATGGATTTTGACCTTATCTAACTATATATACATATATCCATATATAATAATATAAGATTACATATGAACATATACAAGATTATATGGTTGTATATTGTTATGTAAGAGCGTATACCTATATACAACTATATATATATATATATATATATATATATATATATATATATATATATATATATATATATATATATATATATATATTTATATAAGGTCAAAGCCTATTACATGAAAAATATATAAGTACATAGGTTATATATAAGTAATTTTTTCCTAGTATGTACAATGGCAAGTTTGTCTTGGATAATGTCAAAGCACAATGCTTAAAGTATTATTCTTTTGAAAGGTGTTGCTCTTTTAAATATCTTGATTGTATACGTTTGTATAATCAATTCTTAAAAGAATACTTTTTTATCAAACATTTGTTCTAACAAGCAAGTGTCACATCTCCGGGTCACGAATTTTGATGAAACTTTGGGAGGTGTTTTCTGGTACCTAAAAATGAAGTCTAGCACCCGTAGTTTCGTCCCACAGGCCCTTGAGGACAAAATTTGACCGTTTGTATTAAAAATATGCGTTATTACAGTAAAAAATGATAACTATACTTCGTATCATAACTCTGCAAATTATTTTGCTAGAGAAATGATGTAATAAGGTAAAGAAAGTTGGCTAAAAGAGCTTTAATTTAAGCTTTAGTTCATATAAAAATATTATTCTGTTGCAAGGTTACGAACAATCAAAAATAATGACAAAAATGCATGTACTGAATTTAAAGAGCTGAAAATCCTAAAATTTTTATGAATTTTTCGTGAATTTGTAATTGTTTGTAGCTATGCAACGGAATAATATTTTTATATGAAACAATTCTGAAATTGAAGCTCTTTTTGTCAACTTTCTTTATCTTATTATATCACTTCTCTAGCAAAATAACTTACAGAGTTATTATACGAATTAGAGGTACCATTTTTTTATAGGTACCAGAAAACACCTTCCAAAGTTTCATCAAAATCCGTGACCCGGAGGTGTGACCCTCTCCTTGCAAGTTAAAAGCGCAACGAATTGAAATCTTCGGTATTTTCTGTTCAACTTTCTTCCATTCTTTCAAACGCAAATCATACCGCACACAAAAACTTCCAGAACCATACCGACTTCTCGAATACAATCCCATACTCCTCGTGCACATAGCCCATCATAGAAGATGCAATCTGCAAAACCACGATACTATCGCAACGGAATGAACATGCGAAACGTGCCAACAAACAACAAACTCGACTCTGTGCACACTCGGCTTTTGCTACACATTCCACCGGCTGCAGGAGAGGGAGAACCAGTTCCTCTGGCCGTACACACGTAGCCGAGGATTTCGACTCCTCGCCCTGGAGGATCCGTCCTCTTTCTCTCTCTCTCTCTCTCTCTCTCTCTCTCTCTCTCTCTCTCTCTCTCTCTCTCTTCCTTCCTTCGATACCATATACACACACACACACACACGCACACACTTTTTCCCCTACCACTCGTGGCGTGGGCCCGCGTGTTCCCTCCCTTCCAAGGCACGCGCGCGTGGCCTTGCCGATCTGGGCCCGTGCGCTCGCGCGAGATCTACGTATATAAAGTGGCCGGGGCGAGAGAGGCGCCTCAGAAGCGTAGCTCGCTCGCACCGTCGTGGACACAAAAGGGCCTCCTCCGCGCGCGCCGCAGGCTGAGAGAGAGAAGAGGAAGGAAGGAAGGAAGTTGGAGATCGATCGAGACGGCTTTCCACTCAGGAGCACTTGTTCTTTTTCACTGCCTGGTGAGCTTTTGACTTAGAGTTTCATTCTTCTGTGGGGTTCCTTGAGTTCGGGGAGTGCTTTGGGACGAAGTGAGTAGTTTCGGGGATCGCGAGGAAACGCCGCTGTGACGAGTTTTGTAAATCCTGTGGTATGGTCGCGGAGTTTGGAATTCTTTTTGAAGTACAGTGTAGTGGGTTTTGATACTGTTCGGGCGAATTAATTTTGAGATTGAAGTTACAGCGCTTCTTAAATTTACGGACGTTTCGGTAGAGTGATATTTTAATTGCTGATTATCAATAATTCATTAGTAAACGATAACTGGAATTTATAATTGTCTGTAATTGAAAATAGGATATATTTTTTTATTTAAACTATTCATTTTATTAATATTAATTAGAAAACTAATTATATTTTAACGAACAAATTACCTTCATAGATGTATAATATTAATGCTTATTAAATAATTTTCGCTTATAATATTTTTGATCTTCCTTGAAAAGTGTCACTTTTGTTATTAGATGTTTTACCGAAATAAATATTAAGTAATAACTGTAGTCTTATGTATTTGGGTAGCCTCTTATATATTCACGCACATTATTTTTTCTCTGAAAGGTAGTGTTACATTTGATAACGTTTCTATGTCAAACAGTAGCTGAATTAAAGTCCTTAGTAATAAGCCGAAAAACGGGACATTTAACTTTTCTTATTATGTTAAGGAATGTGTGATAATAAAATTAATTGAAACTCTGTTTAAATGTGGTTAGTATTTAAGCGTAATTTTTTCACCATGTCTTATGTTTAAAGAAAGATTTTTTGGGCTTTAATAATAATTTTATTTGGAAATAATTTTTAGCAATATAGATATATACTTATTTTTAATAATATTCGTATGTGAAAACCTTAAATTAAAGTACATATATTTTTTAATACAATCGACAAACAAATACATTTTTTTATAAATATTCTCTGTTATTATTCCCAAACTTTATGGTGATAAATAAAATATTATATTACGTTTGTATATTCAAAACTTAATGTAATAAACGATACATAATAAACATGTAATAAACAAAAAATCCTCTAAATTTTACGGAAGTTCTTAGTTTGTTTGCTAATGCAGAATGAGTTGTAGAGCATGTTTCTTTGCTTCTGTTTAACATTGGTTATGCATTCGTTATAATTGTGTTCAAAGGTCTTACAGTAGTAAGGAAAGCATTTACAATGTATATTTACGCTAAGAAATCTTTTTCTTTCTTACATTTTACTCAGTTACTGTCACCGGTTGCATGTATAAATATGTCATAGATACATATATTAACATTGAGTATGAGTCTAAAAGTTCCGCTAGATTAATTTATTTTATTTCAAAATTAAACTTAAAAGTGTTTCAGTGCTTTTGAAAACGGTTTTTTAGTGAAAACTGATTTAACGTTTTACGTTTGGTTTCTATTCTGGGTCGTGGAATTTATAGTGCGTAACGCGTGCGTATTAAGGGGGAAGCAATCGACTGAGACCGTTATTATAAGTATGAGAACAAATAATCCGTGTTTATAAAATTTAGTAGTAATTAACTGAGCTAATAATAATTTAATTGAATAACAGTTTTTTTAAAAGTTTCCAAAATATTTTTTTCAACTATAACTACGCGTTTTACTACCTATTATACATTATTTTGAATACTTATTGACAGATATTTCAAATAATATTAATTTTTGTTTATTGTTTTAAAACTTTGTATTTGTTTCCAACGTTTATTAATTAAATTATGTTTAAAATTAAAAGTAGATAATGAAGTATAAATTCAGTAATAACTTCAGATATATCTAAATCTTATCCTTTGAACTCCTAATTCATAACATTTTTAAGCAATCAATAAAATAAATAGATTATCAAAAATATATAATTAATTAAATGTGAATTATTTTTTTCTAATGTAATTATTTCAAATTAAACATAAACGAAAAATATTTAAGAGATACATACATTCTTAATACATTTCTACAATAATTTTATTTTTAATTGAGTTTAGTATTATAAAAATTGAAAATAAATAAATTAAATCAATTCAAAAATTCACCTTTTTACTTAACTTAAAAAGCTTGCTTACCTCCCTCGATCAAACAATAGAATTGTCACCCTCAGCAAAAAATTGAACAATCCCAATCTTTCCCCCCACAGCGTAAACATGAAGGCCATAGTCGCACTAATCGCCGCGTGCCTGGTGGGCGTCGCCCTGGCCAGTCCGGTCCAGGAAAAGCTGACCGAGAAGATCAGCGTCGTCGAGCAGCAGTCCGTGACGAGCCTGACCGACCGCGCTAAGTACGAGGAGGAGCTGCTGCGCAAGCTCAATGTCAAGTGCTCGCAGAACGACCTCAGCAGCTGCGTCTTCCTCAAGCTCGTCACCTACATGAACAAGCTCCTGAAGAAGGCCTCGATCGAGCTCACCGACGACATCGAAATCCGCAAGACCAGCCAGGCGACGGAGGAGGTCGTGAGCTTCCAGTCGTCCGGGCGCGCCGCCGATGACGAGTCCGAGGTCTTCGATTTGATCGCCAGCAAGGTCTACTCGTTCGTCAAGTCGAGGAGCATCAAGTGGAGGTTCCTGCCCGAGGACGACGTTGTCGTTTCCGCCAAGGAGGACGACACCGGCTCGCTGAATCTGGGACTGTCGATCGAGCGCTCCGAGAACGCCGTTCAGGATGGTAATTATCGATGTTATTTTCACGATTTGATGGTTAATTTGGAGGTTGGAGAGAAATATTTGAGAAGCCCCACTGAAAGAAATCTTAAATTTAAATGAACGTTCATTTGAATACTTTTTAAAAGAATGATTTATTTGAAAGAAGTAATATATAGTCTATTTTAGTCAAATTTATTTGAAATAAATAAATCATAGCTTAAAACTAATAAATATTTACTACTTTTAAGTAAATTATGTTTTACGGAGTATTAAAAAAGATATTTATTTAAACTGATTACATTTTTTCCATAAGTGAGGAGAGACGGAATTAAACTAGATCATTTCATTTTTTGTTTTTGACGCAAATTTATCAACAAAGAACTTATGCTTTGATGAATAATGTTATTTTGTTTGTACCTTTTTTGATACAAGTTACCATAAAACAAATAAGTACAAAAAATGACAATGTATACAAAATTTACAATCAAGTTCAAACAGAAATTAAGTTATGAGAGATCGTTTTGCCGCTCCTTAAATAAGAAATATATCATTACACTTATATATGATTTAATGTTTAATTTATGAATGAGAAATCATTCTAAAAGTAGCCATAAAAGGCATAAAAAGAAAATTAACACTTTACTTGATATAATTTGTAATTTTATCGTTCATAGAAATTTATCAGTCTCAAATATTTAAATCAAAACAATGAAAAATTAATAAGGAGTAGTAATAAATGGCTAAAAAAGAAAACTGCAAAGAATTTTGAGTAATGACATTTTTCGCACACAGAATTCATTTTAAAATGATATCAAATAAATTAAATACAGTAAACAAAAATCTATCAGACTGCCTTGATATGGTAGAAATAGCTTAATGCATAAAATCTCTTAAACAAGCGGAACTTACGTGGTATGATACGTAACTCTTTAAAGTAAAAGGTAGTTTACGGGAATCTTTTCTCTTTTGAGAACACTCGCGGCGTGATTAAATTTTTATTCAGGTGTTGGTCCAGACTCGAGTAAAAACTGGTTTTGTACTGTAGAGCTTAAGCGATGCCGGCATCTTAGATCTTAACAGTTCATTTATGCGTCTACGTGCATACATATATGCAGTTTATTAAATTGTGGAGCAAAATTCCAAATAGGTGAGAAATTTATTGGTTGTTAATTAATTGCCGATATTAATTAGCACTGATTTATTTTTTACATTTAAACTTACATAATTAATGTCGGACAGTTATTTTTTAAAAGACAAATATATATTGAATTCCTTTTGCATAATATTTTACGTAAATTTATGTAAACAATGGATTATTTATGTAACGAGAAACTGTTGGTTTCATTCAAGCTTTTTCTGTCACAATAGTTAATTTCTTCATTTGCTTGTTCTTATTACGTGTTCACTCGCTACGGTCGTAAAGTCGTAGTGGCCTTGAACTTGATCATGCCTTTGATCTTTGTAGAAATGCAGAAAGTGGAGTTCTACTTTTACCAGATCAATTTTTTCTTCCTTGCACGGTAGTCCAACTTTTCCCGGAAATTTTTTTCCATTGTACTGAAAAGTTATTGCGGCCTTTTACGAGAGCGCATGTAAATAATTAGCATGTGGTCCCGTTATTTCAAAGATTCAGTGCGAGCCTAAATTACTTCTGATAGCATCTCGTAACACTGGCTTTTTTAACTTCCTACTTGCATATTCCGGTTGCATGCACTCGTTAAAACACCGTAATAATTAAGAGACACAGTTGTAAACAATCGTAAATAAGAATGTCAACAATATACTAGATATGCTGTATTTAAGTATTTTTAAGAATACCAGTGCATTACATTATTTATAAATTTGTGCAAATTCTCTTTATTTTCATCAAATCTTATTGTCTATATAATATAGATATTTTATTTTAAATTAAAAAATTTAACGTCTTAAAATTAAATTAAAATGTAGGTCAAATATGAATAATACATATACGTAACACGGTTTCACATAAAATGTAAGATTTTTTCATGCGGAACACTTATATGCGTTTGGCTATGCTACCAAACCTATATAAAAATGTATTAAACAAAGTTAAATAATCATTGCAAACTAATTTTTACAAAGACTATTTAACAATTTATTTATTTATTTATTTATTTATTTATTTACTTATTCATATTTAATATTCAATAAATATGCTGAGTGAAAAAAAGACACTAGAAGATTAAAACGATATAAACCGTTACACTAATTACAAGTCAATTGAAGTGAATTTTCTTTAAATAATTGATCGTAATGGCATGAGTCAATGGATAAACACTTAAGTATTGTTGTGTACTATTTGATAAATCAATTACTTATGGCTAATAAATATATTGTATATAATAAAAAAGTAAATAAATAATTAAACAAATAAGTATATAAATAATTCAATAGAAAAATATCACGAAAATACTCCATTCATTGATAAACATTTAACACCTACAAAATACCTAGTGATATAATTCCTTACATCTTAAATTCCAGGTCGTGGCAAGAAGAACAACATGGGTCCGCTCCTCGCTGCGGCCGTCCTCAAGATCGGTCTGATCGGTGGCCTGGCCTTTAAGGGGCTCGCCCTGCTGGTCGGCAAGGCCCTGCTCCTCTCCAAGATCGCCCTCCTCTTAGCCGGCATCATCGGCCTCAAGAAGCTCTTCTCTCACCAGAAGCATGTGACGTACGAGGTGGTGGCCCACCCGCACCACAGCGCCAGCCACACCATCGAGAGTCACGGACACGGCGACTACTCAGGCGGCGGCTGGGCCAGGAGCTTCCAGGAGCGCCAGGCGAATGCCGCCCAGCAGATGGCCTACTCGGCGCACGCGCCCCAGTGAGATGCCCGACCCTCTCGTATCTCGAGATCGTGAGCGGAAAGGGGACGAAATGACGGGGAGGCGCGTCGCGACTCATTCGGGGCGCGGTTTGCGCGACGCCGAGGAGGCCGTTTGGATGGATCTGGGGGGTGGTCGGACTCGACGGGCGATGATTTTGAAACGCGGAGCAACGGGGCCTGTTGGCCGAGCACGCGCTCTTGGAATCCGGAATCCTGGATCGATCGGAGTAGTTAAGACGCGGGTCAATTACCGGCGCTGGCCGCGCTAGCCTCCTTCTCCGCAAAATCGATAAGGAAATCGTTCAGCTCGAAGTGAGATTATTTTTTACAAAACTTCGAGCGCTTTCTTTTCTGTTAATGAACACGTCGCTCCGTGGAACGGAGAGGCGTTTCTTGCTCTAAGGACAAAATTTCCCGAGTGTGCCGAGACGCACGCTCTACTCGCGAACGCCCGATTCGGTATCACTTGATCGCTCACAGATCCATTCAAGGCCTGCGAGGCATCGACCTCCACGCGCGAAGAAGCCACGAAACGTCGACGTTCTCTCCGGTACTTTCGTTTCCGGTAATTCAAGCATCTCCTGCCGTAAAAGGGCATAACTTATGTCAATCCTCATCCCCCCCTCACTAGCTTTAAGAGAAAAGACCCTTTCCCCAACTCATCGTCATCGTTATCATTCCATTACGACTGACTATTAACGTTGACTATCTTCACCAAAAAGAAAAAAAAAACGAAGCCAATACACGACTCGACGCACTCGACTTGAATGCACGTGTACGTACATATACATCCTTCTAATTTATCGACTATATACGGACGTGGTGGTACCTATATTACCTTGCCTGCAATCTCGTGCGCACGGTTTTTCTGTCCCGCACGCTAAGTTATGTAGGGCAACGCAATTTCCTTGCCCATATACGTATGTATTCAATGGTACATGTACATGTATATATATATCTTAACCCACTCCCAACCTACTACAGGCACAGAACGCTCCAATTTATTGAGAGAGACTCGACTACGTCGTCTAAGTAGCGAGCGCGATTTGACCCCCCACACACACCGGAAACCGGACGATCCATGCACCCCTGAATAGACGCAGGAGCGTTCGTTGGACCGAACGGCATCCACATTCTCATCTTCATCATCTGCATCATCATCATTATCATCATCATCATCATCATTTTTGACGCACGCTGACGTACACATACACAGACACGTAAACACGGACACACGAACGACGATGCGTTTAACGGAACACAGAACGCCACGGACGCTGACTACTGCTGCTGCGAAGCTGTGCGTAAAGGAAGCCACGCAATCGACACACTTTCGAGGGATCGGTTGAGGAACGAGAGGAGAAAAAGAAGCAGAACAGTCAATCGAGATGAAGGAGTGCACAAAAAATGAGGAGAAGGTGGAGAGAGAAACTGGTCCGATCAAGGTCACTGCCGCAGCAAACGTCGAACGTACGCACGCAACACACGCTGGACTGGACACTGGACCGGAAGTCGACCGATCGACCGAGACCACCTAGTTGATATCCCCCTTTGCTTTCTCGTTGCTTTTTCGATTCTTCCTTTTCGTTTATTGACGTTTGCATCCAACTGTACTGAGATTAAGACCAATGACATACTCCTACTACTTACTACAACTTACTACTACTTACTACTATTACTACTACTACGACTAGTTCATGGACTGTAGGACAATTCTATAAACGCGTTTTCTTCTTATCTTTCGTCTCTTCATCATCGTTCTATCAGATACTATACTTATTCCTTCTCTTTATCTATTTCTATACCGATTTTTTGTACTGTCATCGTAGGGACGATATCTTCTATTTATATATGAACATGTTAGCGCGGTTCATCACCCCACTCTGTTTTTCTATCCCCTATTTTATTATTGTATAATTAACTTATTTATCTCTCTTCGATGAGAGCGATCGATTGTATAATAACGTGTTACTGTTGTCTAATGTGAGAATAAAATATTTATTGTTTTGTATAAACTGTGGTTATATCATTAATTTCTTACCTCTCCATCGTCATATATACATCTATCCCTCATACTTAAGAAGCAATAAATTGTCAATCCGTTTACACGGCTATAAAGCGCAATAACCGCGATAATTGAATTGAATTACACGGCGCATAAAAGCGCAACCGCGAGAGAGACATTCCATCCGCGAAACTGCCATTAGCCTTTATATATCGCGAGTTAAAATTCGCGTGAAATCGCCTGATGAATTTGATTATGAAACTGGAGCTCGGAACTTGCATGCCGCAGCGAGTAAGTATTATGATCCAAGAGCAAACCGGGAGCGCGGAAAAATCGAGCCGCCACGCAAGGCTCGCGCACATTTTCTGGAGCTCGCCGAGCGTAAGAAAGTAGATAAGTAGAGTAATTCCATGTTGGGTCGGTCGGGCAATGCGCGCCGTCTGCGATTTATATGTATATACATATACACCTGCGGGTAACTTTTTTTGCACTAGCGCGTGCATTTTCCTTCATCCGTCACCGCCTCGTATATATGTATTGGACTTGAAATGAAATCACGCGAGCTTTCGTTTCCGCGAGCGTGCGAACATTGTTGTTGTTGTTAATGTCGGGTTTGGCCTTATCGCGGATACCACCACTTATACGGCAATGAAAACCTACAAACGAGAGAGATTTCACCTTTCAATTAATCTAACAGTACTCTGATCCGTAGCCTAGATTTACGAATTTTTGTACTTGTTGCGGGATACGCGAGACCAAATAATGACTAGTTTCACTTTATAATCAAGTGATCAATCAATGCGAGGCTTTTTTCGTTTGTATGGTTTTGTTTACTCATTATAGTTGCATGTGTGCTGCGTTTTATACGTTTTCATACCTTTGATGACTGTTGATGCCGTTAAATGAAATTTAATATCGTGAATACGAGCCTGAAATTATCCGAACACCTACAAAATTGTGCTTTTATTAAGTATTAGAGAGTAACAAGACATCTATTTGGAGTATAACGAGGCAATATTTAAAACATCAGAATAGTATAAATAAAAAAAAACATTAATTTTTTACATGCAAACCAAAAAGCGTATAATATAAACTAAAACACTTCAAGAGTAATGTTCATTTAATAAACGGCAACATTACGTGGATCTCCTAAAAATATTGACTTCTTTCAATATTCATCCTTTGTACAGTATACTACGTGGTCTTATCAAGCACGATTATTTTTACTTTGTTTCAGATCAGATCAGATTTTAACCAAATCAAATTCTATAAAAAGAAGAATGAATAAAAGAGAAATAAATAAATAAATAAAATTGTAAAAACATCCTATGTAAATATATTTATTTGATTCTCGTGTTAAATTAGTATTATAACCGTTCCAGGCATCTGCCCTCTCAACTTGAAATTTTCAAACGATTTTTTTTTCATTTCTTTGTACTCTAAAGTAAAGAAATTCGTTGGTTTTTAATTTTTTATTATTCCATCTAAGGGGGGACTACTGTGATTTTTAAAAAATTTGTCAGTGACCCTTATACTTTTTCAAACTTCACTAACTTATTAATGATGCCATTATATGATTATATATAAATTCTGACCCCTTTTTATCAACCTATCTTTTTTAAACCTATTATTGATTAAAAAAAAGGATTATACAAAAAGTAGTTGGTGCATCCCTTATCGACCAAAGGATTCAAAAAAATACTGACACTATTCTGAACCTGTAATGAGTGAAACTTTTTTTTTAATTTGTATATTGTTTTTGACCTTAAGAAAATCAAACACTTTTTAAACAATTTTTTTGTTAATAATAAGGCATTTTTGCATTAACTATGATTTGTTATAATTTTTCACTTTCATTTAACCTATTAAAAAATAATGAGTTTTATTTGAAATGCTTTAAATACTAGAAAAGCAAGCGAATTTCTTTTGTGTAGGGTATAAGGAAAATAATAAAATTTGTTTGAAGACTTGAGGTTAAGGTGGTCCTATAGTAAATTTTGAAAAATTTGCTAGTACATGATAACACTTTTTTAAATTGGTGGTTATATTTGTTACCTAAACAAAAAACTTTTTGGAAATTCTCATAAATTCTTAATCAGTTTACGCATAGAAAATTGATGTTTTTTCAAAACTGTTCTTGCGCATATGAATGGAAGTATAGCATTTGAAAAAAATTATGCAATATCTAACACCTGTACCACACAGAACAGTGAACTCCAAAATTTAGAAAACACAATTATAAAGAAAAATCAAATTATATTGAATTTTCATTGTCAAAATAACCTAAAAGACGACATTTTTAACTCTATTCATGGGTAAAACTTTCTTAATAAACTTTTGTTGAAAAGTCAGAATTCATGGTTGTAATGCGAATAAGGTGAATAAGATATCCTTAAAGTTTCAGATTAATTCATTGTAATCTTATGCGCATAAGACTTGTTGAACATTGGAAAACCATAAATGAAAAAAACCGCACTTTTGTAAAAAAAATAAATAATTTTCTGATGATTTTAAAACAATTTTTCTATCGCAGAATATCGATCAAAATATTTTTTTAATAATTTCTGTGTTTTCTGAAGTTTGTCTGAATAGTACAGAGTAGATTTAGACACGGGTTTGGATTCGGTTAGTGTAGGAACTAGGAACTCGCTGGATTGTGAGCAATAAAGGTCAGAAGAAAAATAAGTATAAATAACTATTAATTTCATTAAAATAATTTTTATGGTCAATATTGCCAATACAAAATCATTTTCTGTTCTAAAAATGTACAAAGCATCAGAATATGGAATAAAAAATAGAGTTTTTTGAGAATTCGAGTGTCCATTCAAATGCATTGCAAGGTAAAGGGTGAGCAATGCCGTTAAAAGCGGCGGTTGCTTCTTCAAAATTCCTAGGCCTACTAATTCCAAAATATCGACACTAAGGCGTACACTACGGCATCCTGCAGGAACTCTCTGCTAAGCTAGTCTTGACTTTTTGAAGCACTTACTATACGACTTTACCATAAGAACAGATAGGTGGCCACTTTAGCAACACTGTTGGTTAAGTGGCCAATTTTTAACTACTTAGAACGTCTGTAATTAAAATCCAGAGAGTAATTTTTTTGCAATAAAACTCATGAGGTATTAGAGTTAAAGGTCCAAATAACATATCTCAATAGTTTACAAAGCCCCAAAATCTGATATATATCTACTGGGAATCGAAAGTTCCTTAAGGTGGTCACATTACCTGCACCCGCCTTAATTTATTTAAACTATTATAATTTCGTTAATTTTTTGAATTGTACCGTCTACCTAGTCTCAAAATATTCCTCAAAATATCCTCTCATTAGAAGGATTAAGAAAAGTCAATAAAAAATTCGATTTTTTTGTCAAAATTCGGTAGAACTCCACCTTAAAATTTTGATTTTATTTTAATATTTTATTATCCGCCACATGGTAGAAAACCTATAGATGTACATTAACTCACGGCTATCGTTACAAAATATATTTCACATTCAATTTAATAGATGAAATTAATTTCAAAACAACTTTTTATACGAGTGCCTCATCATACCTTGTGCTTTATTATAATCATTCTAATCATCTTATTTCAAATATAGATTCAACGAATATTTGAACATAGAACATATATATTTGTTCACGTATATTAATAATTAGAATTGAAAGTCGTATATGATTTTGCAAACATTTGTTTATAAATGTTGACAAACTATAACTCCCTGGTAGAAATCTTCCCGGGTTTCTAGCCAGAATTCACCAATATTTTCTAGCTAAAATGATATTTGGATTATATAATGCCACAATTAAAAGGAAATTAATTTATGCGTGTACTATTATATTAAGTTGTTTATTTTTGAGGCAATAATCATAGTTTTAATAATTTGAATAGTGTTAAAGAGTAAGTATTAGCTAATGATGCTTCCATTTAATTAACACGTTAATTAAATTATTTTATTAAATTATTTTATGAAGAATTTACTGTATTTGCTTGGTTTTACAAAAACGTAGGATTTTGATTTCTCATAATCTTATTCTGTCGATGCAATCCCATACGAGAAAATCCTATACAATGCTTTATAGGCTTTTTCGTAAGCAATATTAGGTTCCCAAAGTACTATACAAAATGTTCATCATTGCATTCCACAAATTAAATCATCTTTAAGGTTTTGCAAACTAAAAATACAGACGGTTTCAGCTAATTTTCACTTATTCATTTGCAAAAAAAACGTTATTACTAAATTTTACCTAAATTCCTAAGTGTCTTCTAATTGATCACCACTAACTAATCTCGACGCGAACAAAATACATCACGAGGATACAACGCAAATAACACACGCCTTGGAGAATCTACCGACACCCTGCGCGTGCACACTGCTGCACAGTAGTGATTTGCGCGCCTGTATCCGGTCTTTAAATCCATTTGTCACGGCGTCTTGCCACTCGCAATTGTCATTTGCTCTGCGCTTTAATTAGCCGCGTTATAAGTAGCAGCATCTGCGGTGCACGCGGTCCACTCGCCGATGTCCGCGCGTGGTGTTTTAACGAAATATGAAGCCCAGGCTTTGTGGGCTGGGATTATGGGACGTCCTGACCATTCTGCTGCTGTACGCGAGTGGAGGTAGCGCCGAGGTCCTGCAGCCGCAGGAGGTGGCAGTGGCTAGGCGCTCGGATGATTTCGTTTATTCGGCAGAAAAACGTAAGTTTTTTCCGATTTTGTTGGTGCACGTGTTTTGGTTTTTCCGTTTTCTTTCGGCTTGTTGGGAGAATCTAGATTTCGGGGGTGTATGGGTTGCCATTAAGGAGATTGCTAGAAAACTGCGTTTTTTTGCCATAAGGAAGTGTAAAGATTTATTTGTTTTTTTATCTAATTTAAAATTAATTAAAAATTAATTCATGTGTAGCGGAATTGTTTGTAATATTAACAGTTTTTAGTACTTGAATAGCAAATTAATTTATTGTGAGAAATTATTACAATACACTTACATTTGCTTGTTTTTTAACATCCACCATCAAGAGATACAGTTTATAACATTCAAAATATAAATTTAAAAGTATGAATTTGGAATTAGTTTACGATTAATATTCGTATAACTGTTGTATTTTTCTCATAAAGATGAAAGTAACGATCGTATCTTTGAAATCTTACATATTTTTTTCCATGTTATACTACATAAAGTATCTACATCATATCGACTCACTTTCAGGACAAATTTCTACATTTCTTAGTAGTAATACAAAAGCTATAAATTCATAAATTCGTAGATTAATATTTAAACTTTTATTTCTAATAGCTTCTCTCAACTTGCCATCTAGGTTTGAAATACAGAGGTATAAAATTTTGGTAAAAAATACTAAAGAAAATTATTTATTATTTTCTTAACTAAAAATGAAAAGTTATAAGTTTAAAATTATTAATCAGCTGTAATAAATTATTATATTATAAAAGCATTTATTTATTTAGCTGAGCATTATTTTACTCAAAAGAATGTTTTAAAAAATGAAGTACAACCTCACCAATTATAAGAATTCCGGACGGAAAGGAGGATGCTCGCGGATGTGTAGTAAATAAGGGGATGTAGGGGAATGTACAAACTTGACTATTGTGGTCACAATGTGAACATTAAAAATATATTTAATCTGGAGAAATAAAAGGAATAAATCATAATTTTATCAGACATTCATTAATGAAAATTAAGAGAATTAATTTTCTTTATGGTTTTCACTTTATGCAGAAGGATATTTCCGTTTGAAAAATTAAGATTTTATAAACTATTCTTGTTGAATTTAGTTTATTAGGTATCCTATCGGTATTATAACTGGAGCTAGTACAGGGCATCAAGGGGCATCCTCCTTTCTTATCAATTTTGAGTTAGTATTTATTTTTCATATGAAATAAACTACGTAGTCAAATTTGTGAGGTATCACTGTAAACTAGAATCTTTCGGTTCTATGATGTAATAAAAATCTTTATAAAAATAATTGTATAATTATGTGTATAGTTCTAAAAAAATTTTTAAAATAAAACTTCTTATAAATAAATAGTACACAGAATATTTGATAATGGAAAAGGTATAAGAAAAAGTTAATATATGACCTAGATACAGCCCTGGTGCTTAACGCTGATTGGCTGGTACCCCAATTTCAAGGGGGCACTTAGTCCGGAATTTCTCATTTCCGGAAGCTTCCACTGTACAATAGAAACGTGCCATAAAGTCCCAAAAGTAGATCTGACACGGGCTCGATCAAGACTCGACTGAAGCCTTAAGCCCAAATGAATTCCGCTACTCCTATCTGTCTTTATCTCAGGAACGTTCCTTTTCGGCAAGCTAGTGCTGGTTCCCGTGCTCGCCGCGATCGGCCTCAAGTTCCTGGCTCTCCTGCCCATCGTCCTCACGAAGATCGTCCTCCTCAGCATCATGAACTTCCTCTCGACCAACCTCAACCTCCTCGTCTCCACGCTCTTCGGCCTCAAGAATTTTCTGGGCAAGCACGGCCTGTGGGCGCAGGAATATAACACTACCCGCCACCCGGACATCGAGACCTTCGCCGAGTACGCGAATCATCCGCTCCTGCAGCCGAGCTTCCGCTATCAGTACGCCGTGGACAACGAGCCGATGTTGGGGAGGATAGAGCCACCTACCAAGGCGCCATTCGTGAAGGTTTTCAATAGCTTCGTGCCGACGGAAACGGGCTCGTACAAGGTCATGTTCGATAGGAGGACCAGGGAGAATGACAGAAGGCACGTGGTGAGGGCGAAGGAGCAGAGGAGCGTGGATTCGGAACGGGGGAAGTACAAGTGTTACTGGACGAGTGCTGGTGAGGATTTGAGGACGAAATTTGGAGTGGGAAAGCAAGAGGAGGTTATCCGTAAGAGGAAATTCGATGTGGTGGATAATCGTAGAGTAAAGTCAAATCGATATGGACAAGAGTTGAATACGTATAGAGGTGAGCGAGTATGTTTAATTAGTATTTCTAAATAGACTTGTGATTATTGTTAATGTAAGATTGAATTAGACAAGTAACTTTTAGTAGAAGTATAGAGTCATATAAGTTGAAAATGAATGGTAATACATTTTTTTGTTGTTAAAATTTGTTTGTTAATATTAAAATATATATTTGTTTCTGAAGGAAACTTCAAATATTTCTCCAATTTAGATTTGCGTGTTATTTTTCCACTTACATATTTTATATTTATAAAATCAACAAACATTGTAAATCAACTAAGTATTTTTTTTTCTTTCAAGTAACATATAATTGTGTTTTAACTTAACAAACAAAGTATGTACTTCTTGATCGTATTTTTAATTACTTAAATCTGGGTCAGATAAAATATTGGTACAATATCACGTATTCTAATTTAAGAAAAATCGCATATCTGTACGAAGACCGACAATTATTTTCAATAACTTAAATCCTGAAAATAAACATAAATATTCAGCTAGGCATTAAGAAAAATTATATGCGTTATATGTTTTTTTGTATGAATTAGAAAAATTAAAGTTTTTATTAACCAATTATTAATGAATTGATCTTAAACTTTTAGACGAAGTTTATTGTATATATGACCTTATAGTTTGATCTAGAACAATTCTAAGATATTGACTTTAAAATTTTATTTAAAATAATTTTTAAGTGACATTACTAATAATTTTATTGATGAAATGAAATAAATTCGACAGACAACGAAAATGACAAATCCACCATTAAATGGGATTTATTCAGATTAATCGAATATTTAAACTCTTAAAACTTAAGGAACACCTTCTACTTGATGTGTTATAACACTCTAAAAACTTCTTAGTCCTGTTACATGCTTTGAAGTACATTTAAAGGTATCGCCAAAAGCCAGGCGCGTAAATCTCTTATTGATATAAGTATCAATTTAATACAAATTTAAATAAGTTTATTAAAAATAAAAAAATGCTCTTATGAATAAATTAAGATGAATAATGTTCTTTTAAATTTACGAATTTTATATAGAAGATTAATTTTGCTAAAAGGAAGTTCGAAACTACTGTGAAATAGAGCAGTTATACTCAATCATGCATACTACCTTATCGACATACTCATTTCACATAAATATTAACATAATTCTTGCACCGCGAACATTACACTTCTACCTTAAAATGCATACGTAAATAGCATCAAATAGTCATATAAAAATAAACTAAATAAATTATCAAACAAATCTAGAATCGATAAGGTAGATCTCCGGTAACTTATTCTAATCCTCCCGTCTTCCGTGATCCTACCACTCTTGCTTACCCACAAACTAAATCGCTAACCATCGTTACTCCACGCTACATTTCCAGAACCCGCACCAAACAAAATCGCCCAGCCACGGGACGTATACGCCTCGCTCCCAAATTTCTACGACTATCGGTCATTCGTAAACTCCAACTCCATCTCCAACAACAACAACAACAACAACAACAACAACGACAACGAAAGCAAGGACAGCGGCGCGGACTACTACCGGCAAGTGGCGACGCAGGTGAGCGCGGCGGCGAGCGGCGACGACGGCTCGGGCATCCTGCCTTTCACTGCGAGCGGCGGTCAAGTAAAAGTGGACGAAAATTACGGGATGCGGGTACAGCGGCAGCGACCGCTGGTTTACCTCATGCAGGAAGCCGAGGCCGAGGCCACGACGACGCCGGTTAAGTTCAAGGATGGAGGAGACGGAAATTGAACGGCGCGAGGTGGAGCGCCAGCGGCTAGTGTCAAGGTTGGAGGGTTTGTTGAGGAGAGTGACTTTTTTGCGAGGCTACACATGCGTGCGTTTGAAATAGCTCTATGTAGTTTCTGATGAGCTCTTGTTTCCTCATTAAAGTGATTTTTACTTCAACTTTTTACACTTTGAATACGTATTTTTAAATAGTTTATGAATATAACATTTATTTCTTTAATAATAAGTTTCGACGTAGCAATTTATTTAAAAAATAAGAACTGATCAGTGATTGGGTCTTGATAAGAAAATTAATCCGTTACGTTAATATTATGTTACAATTTTTTTTGTCAGTAATTCAGAAGAGTAAAGAATAAAAAGATTTATTTTGATCAGTAATATAATAAAAATATAATTTGATCATATTTAAATGTAACAAATTATTGCAATGATCATTGTTTTTAAAAGAAACAAAAATATATTTTTAAAACTATACTTGCTACAAGAAAACAAATTATTATTACAGTAATAAAATTATTACTTTATTATGGATAAAGTATTTAATTTATGAAACAATTAATCAAGCGCATACTATTGTAGAACTATATTAAAAATAAATTTTTTTATACAGATAATAATAGCGGAGTAAAAACACATAAAAATTTTAATTAATATTAATACCATTGAATTGCAAATATGAATAAGTTGATTAGTTTTAAATTGTTGTTATTAAGTAATTTTTATATTAATTTTTTTATTGTATATGCAAATGTAGTATAGCTAGATGTACCAAAGACAAGTTTAAATATATATTTTCTGAGAATATAATCACTTATTATAGTTAAAAAGACTTTCTCCTCAGCAATAAAGTAGGTAAAATTTGAATGTAGCAAGAAAATAGGTCAACAGTTTATAAAGGTAAGAAAACGGTTCTATTGATCTCTCAAAGTCAAGGTAATTCATACCATAAGTAGTGCCTTGTTTTAAGTTTTAAACCTTTTAAGAATAGTTTTATTGATTTCTTTTACATTAGAAAACCTTTAACTTTTAATTGTGAATAAACGACCAAAGAATCTTTTTTGGAAAAAAATCCAGTACTTTGGACTACAATATTAAGAAATCTTGTATCTACATACATCTACAAATAGTTAGCATTAAAGTTTGAAATTATCATATCTATATATCAAACCCGATGATGATCGAATAACGCAGGCAGTGCAACTACGTGTTAATTAGAATAAGTCCGGTATGGTGGGACAAGTTATTCATCTACGTGAACGTTCTAAAGAGGTATTCCGGTATTCGGAACATATATCTTTAACCGTTTTCTTTCAAATACTTTCAAATAACTAATTAGCTAGTGTCCAAAGTATTTAAATACGTACCAAAGTTAGATTTTTCAAGAAATAAAACGTAATTATAAAATATACAGGGCTCTTAATTTCTTGCTACTTATCAAAGCGTTAGAATTCAATTGATCGAATTCCTTCTTGAACTATTATTTTACTAGCAAATAATAGTATTTTCTTAACAATTATATTTACTGCCCAAGCGCAATTGTTAAAAAAAGCAGATTATGCAATTTATCTTATATTTTATCTTGAAATCATCCATACTCTAACATAAAAGTAACCATACTAAACAAAACATTATTTTCTAAAATAATCTATTATCTATTAACGATAAGATTTAATCACTGAAAGAATTTTGCAGAGCTCATTAACTTAATTTCATGAGTAATTTTCTCATGCAGTTAAAACATGAAAATTCCATCGAAATATTTTGAAAATGCCTAATTTTCTGAAAAAAAACCTTAGAACATTAAAAAGTTAATAAAAATGGCATAAAAAAACCCGTTTCATTTTCTACCAGCACGATCTTCCCAAAGTAGTAAACTCACCACGCTCACACACACTTATTCACACTTACAAATTCACATCCTTACTCATACCCACAGTTACAAACCCACGTGGCTCGCTGAAAGACAGACGCGCGGTCCAGCCTGCGAGCTCCCTTGTCCTCCTTTCCGAGCCCGAACGCTTTCTCTCTTCTCTGCGGTGCCGAGGAGACCGGATGAAGCGGACTCTCGATCGTGGGAGATAAAAGTCCCGCGAAGAGAAAGAGAAACGGCCGATACACACACAAACGTGTATAGCCCTCGTACGTAGGTATACGTGGAAGAAAGGACGATCGGAGAGAAAAGGAGGAACTTTCGATTTCTCACGCGAGCTCGGCTGTATACGTACCGCGTGCTTGGGATAAATCGAGTTCGACGCCGAAATTGACAGTTCAAGGTCAAGAAGGCGTGTGTGGGAGTGGATAAGCGATCGATACGTATGCGCGGTGTCGGTGGATACGTAGGAGAGGCAGGAGCTGCGAGGAGAAGGATGTAGGTTGACGGGAGAGAGAACACTTTCTTCGTGGCGATGCTCGCGGGCTTTCTTGGGCGTTGTTAGAATGTTCTCTGCGTATATTTCTTTTTGTTGATATTAACGTTGGTTGGTGTGTATAGAGCCAATGTCGCGGGATCAAAGTTATTGCAGGATTGGATATATACTTCGAGAATGTAATTTTGTGCAATTATTTTTTTATTGTACGAAAACAGAAGTTAAACGATGTTACTATTTGAAAAATATATAAACTGTTTTTCAGATTACGTTTGATTCATTGTCCTTTTAAATGCAATTCTATTGCATTGTTTTAAAGCAAAAATATTAAGAGTAAACTTTCGACGATTCTACGTAAAAAGTGAAATTAAAGTCCTGATACTGATTGCCTGACAGAGATTGATACTTTTATAATTAAATTAATCTACCTATTGTGAAAAACTTTAATTTAATTATTATAGTAGCTTTTATTTGTATGAAATGCAATCAATGAAATTATTAAATTTACTAAGAAATTATGCATTTATGCGATTCAATTTTATGTCCTCAAAATTAATAATACATTATAAAATTTATTATATATATTAAACATACGTAAATCAGCACGCTGTATTTTAAGTGTGACCTTATAAACAATTTTAGTTTTATGCTATTAGTTTTTTAAGAACATTTTTTGTCATTACGATTGTAATTCATTGTAAATTGCGATTGTTAAAATAGTTTAATTGTTATTACATACAATTTTTAATTTATTATAGGTTCCTATTCGTAGACGATCTAAGAATGTAACGGATCTTTTATGTATTTCGCTATAAAATTTCATGTTGATAGGTTATACAATATACCGTAGCGTATTGAATGGAATGAATTGTAATAAAGATTTGTAAATATTACTTATATTTAATTATTGTATTAACTTATAGAGAATAAATATCGTATATTTTTTGCAACATTTTAAACTATCTGTTTATCAAAAATTTTAAAGATATTTTCTAAATCTTTAATTAATTTTGACAATATCAAGGTATGTATATGAAGACACCCAAGTACGTTTTCTCAACAAAATAATTCTTAATAAGATAATTGTTATTACACAGTTTCATTACTTATAATACAAAGTCGCCATTAGTTCAACTGGGCAATCGATTTAAAAAGCATAAACGATTTTTTTTTAAATTATATATACTTAAAGAATGATATTTACATTATGTGAAATATTGTTAATAAACGATGATTATCATCGCGCATTCTTTTAGTTTTCTCAGCGATCTAAGAAACCTTGGAGTATGAAATTTTAAGAAAATAGGCGCAATAGGTATGTTATATTCGAATTATATTCGAGACAAATAAATATTAAAGCATCTGAATAATAGGTTCAAAAATATGAAGGGGCGTGGCAGCGCCCGATGGTAAGATTTAATCTTACGCTAAACTCGTAAAATAAACCAATAAATAAGGAAGAAAATGAATTGGAAAAAATCATTGGACACGGTGAATTTCTCGTAGTGAAAATATCCCACTCTTTAAAAATAAGTACTGGCTTAAATTTGTGTATCGCATTCGAAAAAAGAGTAGAGATATCTAAAGATATTCACGAGTAAATTGCATTGAATGAGCTGACAAGTATACAATATAGGTATGCAATTATGATTTAAATTATACTCTTTAGGAGGGCGAATTTTAACTCGAAAAAGGTCGGTTATAATTTCTCTTGTCACAAGACTAAATAAATGATCGCCACCTGAGTGGAATACATTCTCATAGAGTGAGATCATACTCTCTTCAAGTGAAAAAAAGTAAAGTGTATTATTTTAACTCCCCGCGGACTAATTTCTTGATATTTTTTAGAAAAGAAAACATTTTTACAGCTATAGAAACATCATACACTTTTCTGATTGGCAACAGTCAACCAGAAAAACGTCAATCAGAGAAGTGGAGGGTGTTTTATTATTCATTTCCAAAATATTCTCATTTTCTAATAATGTAGAAATCAACCGGGCGGAGAGTACAAAGAATGCATTATACTCTTTTCAAGTCAAACGAAAATCATTCATCCGATTCCACGTAAAATCCACTCGTCAAACTGATAAATGTTAACCCAAAAAGTTTCGATTCAATCCTCTCATTAGACTGAGAAATCACTTCTTTCAACTGCAAAAGACTGATTCACTTGTGCATCTCAAGCGGGAGCGAGCGAGACAGCGAGAAAGCAAGAGAGAGACAGAAAGAGAGAGAGAGAAAGATCGACGTCCGGCGCGGTAGCGCAGTAGTCACCGCGGCGGATCCTCCTTCGCGAGAATGGGCCAAGTGTGACGCGCCGGCTCGGGTTATATCCTCGCGGGCCGGAGCCGCGGCTCGTATTATACATACGTCGCGCGGCGCGGCGCAGACGTACCACGGGAAGTGGCACAGAAGAGAAAGGCATATATATGCGGAGATGAACTAGATTGGAGAGAGACTCTCTTCTCTCTTCTCTCTTTCACCCGTCCTCGTCGTCGACGGCGTTGGCTTCTTTTTCTCGCGCAGTGCTGTGGCCGCCCTTTTCTCTTCGGCGCTTCTTTTTGGATATGCGCACCGAGGGTGAGAGACCTGAGTTTAAATGGAGTGATTTATTTGTTTTCATAGTATTTTGAGAAATTCATTTGTCCACGAAACATCATTGCGTATGCACTATTTCATCAGTTAAAATTTTGTATTCTTTTAAAATATAGAAATAAAAATGTTTTCAAAAAAAAATTATATTTTGTAGACATTCTTCAAACGAGATTTAGTTTTGAATCATATTCTTGTCACAACGCTGAATAAAATGTTTTAAAACCCAACATAATCACGTATAAGACTTGCCTTTATATTTGAAATATAAAGAACCTTATCAATGTATATGTTACTTTCTAGTTGGTTTTCAAGGACATAATATTCTATGGAATGTTTTTTTAGCGCATATAAAATAGTCAATAAATCCTTTATTCCCGACTCAACCGTAATGGCTACTTTATTGACCTTAAAAGCGGGACAAAAATAGCATATAAATGCCGCAAATCTACATATTTCCAGAAAGTTACTTTTTTCTCGCATTTGCGGGAACATTTTGCACATTAACTTCTTGTACATTCACACCTTGCACATACACATCTTGCACATTCACATCTTGCACATTCTCATCTTGTACATTCACATCTTGTACATTCGCATCTTGCACATTCTCAGCTTGCACATTCACATCTTACACACACATATCTTTCATATTCTTGCACATTAGCTTCTTGTACATTCACACCTTGCACATTCACATCTTGTACATTCACATCTTGCACTTTCATACCTTGCACATTCACATCTTGCATATTCACATATTGCACATTCACATCTTGCACATTCACATCTCGCACAGCAGTAATCCGCAGGTATTGCCATTGTAAGTCCAACGATATGGACTGTGTATATATGTAATTTAAAATTGACGCTAGTCTTACTAAAGTTAACTGACTTTGTAGCACCTATAATAAAGTATGTGCAATAATGTTGTTTCACGAAACAATTAATTTTATGTCTTGAAAGTTTATATGAATATTATATAAAAATGACATTAAGAAAAATTTTATTAATTCCGTTTTCGAGTTACAGAGTTAAAATTTTTTTTTTATAAATGGTTATAAATGAAAACTAATTGACCAATGTTGCTGAAACTATCAAGCATACACCAGGTTGTGATAACAAGCATCTGTGTAAAGTTTGAGAAAGGTATACTACAGAGAAAATAAACTGTGTGATATGCCTCATACTAACATAGTAACTTCGCGTTAAAATATAATTTAAAAAAAATATCTGAAATTCCCGCTAATAAGTAGAAAAATCCAGATATTTAATTAGACATATTTAATTGCATTAAATGGGGAATATTTATAAACATTATCTTTTATCATTTTTCCTACACTGAAGAGGTCAATTTCTTTTTTAATCATATTTTGACGTAAAGGAGGATACCCATGGCGGCCTCCTTGACGGAAATTATGAGAACTCCACCATCATTTAAAGCTCATTTAAATATGAATTTAAAAAATATGTCGATACCCTTAAGTGCGGGGAAAGCTAAAGAAAATAATATATATGGATTTGTTCCATTTAAAGCAATGTATAAAATCTAATCGTACTCGAGAATATATACTTACTTTTCCGAATTTTCACCACATTTTTCTAAACCTACCCCGCACATAGAGGGATCATTTTTCTTTTTTTTAAATCATGTTTTGGTGAATTCTAAACGATTGTATTAATTTTGTACGTTCCTTTTTAAATGATAAAATACTATAAATCTGTGGGCATCCTCCTTTTTAGTCTTTTTTAGGATAAGTAATATGTTATTGAATTATAGCTGTATTCATGTAATAAAGATAATATGTTAGTTGTACGTTTAAAAACAATAAATTATCTTAATTATTCTTCATATTTAGAGAATAATGGCGTATATTTAAAAAGATTTTTAATAATTATCTTAACAATACTAACCTAAATAGGAGATTACTCAATTAGGCAATATAATTATAGTAACTTCTACATGTGATGTGTGTAATTTTCTATAGAAATTTAAAATGTTTCCGTGCTTGATGACTTACTTAAAATATAAATAATATTTAATAATATTTAATAATATTTAGATTACAAATAATTTAAATAACCATATTGAGGTCCACTATAATTTCTACAGTAAAAAACGTCTTCTGTAATATTCGATGAAAATAGATAATACACAGTCATTTTCCAGTTGAGAGCAATACCTAAGATACAGGTATCTATATACGTATCCAAGTCAAAGTTATGTAAATTTTACTTAAATATATATAATAGTCATCTGTATTAAAACATCTCTAGATGTTTTAATTTTAATTTATTAATTATGTATTTCAAGACCTAATATATATATGAAAAAATCACCGAAAAAAACACCCAAAATTATACCTAAAAGAACACCGAAATCAATACCTAAAATAGAGTGTGATTTCGTACGCCCAAAGAACACCCAATTTAAGTGTACACCAAAGTTTGGGTGTACCTAAAAATAAAGCAATTCATTATTTTTTAAAAAATATAAAAATAAAATTTTAACGTTTTTCAGTCATACTTGGAGTATTATTATTAATAATTTGGCATTAATAAGAAAAAAATTCATTAATTAGTAAATATACTAGCGTGACTTTATAATTGCTAACAGTTTCATAAGATTAACGCAAATGCTTATTAAATACTAGAACCGTATGCCCTACTGATAGTAGGATGCTATATTTAACTTGTTAGTAATTAGTAAATAGAGCATAAACAATTTTATACTTTTAATTGTGAAGATACCAAATTATATTTATACTTGAGTTATAAAATATTTATTATATTCTCGAACGAAGTTAATGAAAACATTTTTAGTTTAGGCAGTATTACAGTAATGAGGTCATCAATCCTAGATGAGAGCAGTTGGAACAAAAACATCGAGGTAGGTAAATATATTTTAGAATCCATCGTAGAAATGTTTGGTTTAAAAATAATCTTGTGCAACTGGTTTCTATGCGAGGATCTATTATTATTTTATGGCATCATTGGTATTAACTATAGAATTTGAACTTTATATAAATCAAGAATGTACAAACAGTATATGATGATCTACAATAAACAAATATGATAATTACTACTAGGTATAGCGATTTATGAAATCATAATATATTTTTTCAACCAAGAATAGAACAGTCATTTCCATAAAGATTTGTACAATGTCAATAGAACTCTTTTGTGTCATCAAATTTGTAATGAATCATCGTGACATTTAAAGCTGTTTTTTGTATCCCACTCTCTACAAACTTTCATGTTCAATGTCAACATCGCGATCTATAAAAACTGCGATAGAAATATGTTGGTATAGTTATGAATTTCAGAGGAATATTGTGAATGTCAATATCGTTCTTCTTTGTTGTAATATTTTTAAGAAATTCATCACTGACATTTAACTATTTTTATATATCCTGTATCAAGTGCGCAATGAATCTCTTATACAGTTATTAGTACTATAAAAATGAATACAATAATTAGTCATGTGTTAATTCAAAATATTTATTTATTTTTATCGCTTTTCGTAAAATTAAAACTATCAAAGTAACTATTAATTGCTGTGTCTTTTTTATGAATATGAAACCTCAGTTATTAGGATACCAAATAAAATAGCACGTTCGAACTAAATACCAGAATTGTAAAAAATTAAATATTCTAAAACACTTGAACAACAAGAACTGTTGCGTGCATTCAAACGGACCTGCTACGCTACATACAATGGACTCCGCACATAATAGACCGCAACAAAAACAAAACACAGGAGAATTTCACTCTAACAAAACAAGAGTCACGCTCGACTGCCGCCAAGAATTTCGGAAAATTAATAGTTTGAGATATTCCACAGCTCACCCCGAAAAAAGAATGCAATCCCACTTGGTCAGCAAACCAACCATCGTACCTTCTCCTCGCCTTGACTAATCCAGCCGGCCCATTCACAATTGCCCTCGCATCCGTCACCGGAGAAAAAGCTCATCCTCGGCGTCATCAACACCATGCCGAGAAACAAAGCGAATACAGCGGCGAAATGACTTCTATGTAGGTATCTAGGAGTCGACGCGCAAAAACACTCGAGCAACAGTCCTCGTCGCCTTTCCAACTCCGTAACGCTCTGTAAACGCTCCGCAGCATCTGTAACACAACGATCCTCTGTCTTCTCTCTCTCTCTCTCTCTCTCTCTCTCTCTCTCTCTCTCTCCCAAGAGGCGCATGGTACTCCAACAGACAATCTCCGTCGCTGGTCCGACGAAAAATCCGACGAACCTCCGTTTTAACTCCAGGCAGGTGTTTTTGCCCTGTCCTGCTGCGGCGAGTAGGAATATAAACCCGGGCATCCTCTGGCTGCTCTTCATTGTCACTGTCTCGCGTCACTGCAACGCCATGAGGCCCTCGCGATCGCTCCCGATCGTCCTCCTCGCGATTCTCCCGGTGATCCTTGAGCACCGAGGGGTCGGGGCCCAGGTCAACGACACGGTTTGGAAGGGTTTCTCGGTGACGTGCACGAACGAGGAGAAGAGCGAGGTCAGCAACGTCTCGGTGTCCTGTCATGGGATCAGGCTGGTCAGGAGGATCGTGCAGAAGCTGCTGGAGGAGGCCAGGAGAAAGAGGAGTCTGGAGATTCTGGACGGGGTTAGTCTGGTGGAGAGGGATGATAGTGAGGGGACTTCGCAGAGGGGTGGAAGAGTTCTGAGGGCATTCGGCCAGATGGGATCGGTGATGAGCTTTCTGGAGAACAGGGAGCTGAGGATCAAGCTACAGAGTCTACTGCCCGGGAATTTGGAAGCTGCCATAGAGAAGAGCTTGCCGTCCGCTGAGCAAGGTATTTGCGTGTTGTAGTGATATAAAGAGTAAGAATTTTAGTACTTTTTGACATCTTTTGTCAAATAAAATTGTTTTTAAGAATTGTATATAAATATTGTAACTTTAATTATAAGAAGAAATTATAACTGCTTGTGAAGATACTTTTGTTAATCAAGGGCAATAATATCAAATGAAATAAAATTTTATATAGTTAAAGTACAAGTATTGATAAAGCTTTTGATACTACTGTCAAGCGAACTTTAAATAACTAGTTTTAAACTTGAAAATACTACCTATCATATGAGAGAAATATACTGTAAAATATATTGTTCTATTTTCTTAAATTTTAGCAAGAGGCGGTGGCGGCGGCGGAGGCGGCGGCGGTTTCGGTGGGGGTAAAAAGGGTGATCAAGGAGTTATGTTGATGGCTTTAATGATGGGTAAGTACTATTTATTTTCATATAAATAGTTTAAGTTAAATAACTTATAAGTATATAAGGTAGGAGATCATTTCAATAGCTCAGGGCTGGACAAGACTGCAGCGACATTGACATTGTACTTCTTTATATTGACTCTACAGACGATTATTCATTAACGTTAAAATACCGTGACTGAACAAAGAATTTAAATTATAATTTTAGACGTTCTTCAGAATATATAAAAGGAGTAGGATAGATTTAAGATTAATCTTAAGACAGATGATTGCACTTACTAGTTTACTACAAGCTCAAATATTCTTCTTATTTATTTATTTATTTATTTAATTATTGATTCATCATATACGGGCACAAGTTTAATTACAAAAATACATAACGTATAAACAGATTAAGAGGTAATACAAAACAGTTTGTGCTCTTAATTATTTGTTTACTGTTAATTAAATTGTAATATAAACGTTCTAATGCAAAATTATGATAATTATAAATTTTGGCATCAAGTTTTAAGTCGTGATGGTGATCGAATTCTGATCAGGTGCTGAAAAGTGGAATGATCGCATCTTTTGAACCGGGTCCCTAAGATCGCTTTCTAATAGTGAATTTATTATTGAAAACGCCCTGAAAGAAGAATGCAAACGTGGGATAAATTAATTACCTCGGAACTATATAAGTTGATATAAATTCTGATTTCATACCATTAGATTAATAAATTAAATTAAATTAAAATAAAATAATAAATTAAAATAAATTAAATTTGTACGTCCACTAGAATGTTATTTACTAAACACCTATTATTTCTGATATCTCGGTTTTCACATAAACATTTTATTCGGTAATAGATGATACCTGGTATCATATATTGCCTAAAAGAATCATACTTTTAACATGAGCGCACAGGTCTCACGCATATTCAGAGCAAATTCTTAACATTAATTTATGGGTAAAACGTTATTTTCGTATATTTTTAAGACAGTTAATATGAAAAATACTTAAAATTAGTATCTTTAAATTCTGCTCCTGCATTCTAAGGTAATACTGCATGTAATAAATGTTCTTGAAAGTTATATCTCGATATTGCGCATAAAAATTGTCTCTAAAACAGCATAGCCAGCAAAAGCGACGTTAAAACATTGATTTTCGTAATTCAGAGAATTGTACGAAACAAAATAATTGCCCCTATAATAGAAGTACTCACGAGGTGTTATATTTTTTCCATCATAAATCTAAAGTATCCAGCTTCTAACAAACAGATTTAGCAATACCTTATATACTTCTATTCATTCGTAACATTTACCCCACACTCACCACCTCGAGTGACTCAACAAAAGCCTACCACCCTCGCAATATCCAAATCTCACTTATCACAACCACCACCAGGCAAGACGATGGCGGCGATGGGCTTCGGCGCTCTCGCCCTCCTATCCATGAAGGCCCTGATGGTCTCGTCGCTGGCCCTGATGCTCTCGCTGATCGTGGCCGCGAAGAAGCTCGCCGGCGGTAAGGACGACGGCGACAGCCGCACCGTCGTCTACGCGCAGGAGGTCGTCAGGCCTGATCACCGGCGGCGCAGGAGCCTCGGAGTCGCGCCGCGCGACGCCCCGCTCGCGAATCATCCGTACCGGGGACACGCGAGCGGCTTACCGGCCGAGGTGCGGAGAGCGCAGTGACGCTGACGACGAGAGCGAGCTGCTGCCTTGGGTTCCTACTTTATCGATGGTCGCGTGATGAGCCGGATCGGGAGATGTTGTTTTTGTTGATTTGAGGGATTCACATCCTGAATTCTTTTTAGTGAGAAGTTCGTTATGGTTATTATTGAATTATGTATGTTTTACTAGGAGATTGTACACCGAGAAGGGAATGCGTTTGCTATAATTAAAGTGATCCATGTTTGGGATATAATGCGTTTTTATAATATATTATAAAAATGAATTGTAATCTTTACCAGATTCTTTAACTTGTAAGAAATCAGCATTCAACTGTCAAAAAGAACGCTAGAGTCGGAGGTTTTGAATCTCATATTATACCAGCTAGTGACTTAACAGATCTAGACTTATGTTAAGTATAAAGAAACTCTTTTCTTGGTGTATAATGATTATATTACTTTTTTGCTTAAAGCTTTTGTTTTACTATGATTTGGGTACATTAAGATTTCTAATAGAAACGATATTTTACGAATTCCGATTGATAAAGTGGGAGAAGTATTGCATCGGATGAAGACTGATTAACGACTGAAGCGACAATAACATTGTAGTAGTTCCTACTATTGACTTTACGGATGACTTCTGATTAACATTAACTTTACGGGGCTTGCATACATGACTTGAGTTTCAAAGTTTAGACAATCTTCGGAAAAAGAAGAAAATACGTACATGACATATACAAGATTAATGACAATAAAAACCCAAAGATTCTTCTTATTATAACTTTACATTAAGCTTGAAAACAAAGGAATCGCGCAGTGAATTTGATCAAGTGCCGGAATAAATGACTGTGAAGAAAGTGACAGTGACGAAAGAATTTTGCAGTGACAGTGACAGTGACGGAGACAGTGATAGTGACAAAATGCGAACAAAAAATGGAAAGTGAGACACTTCTTCGAAATGACTGAAATCGAAAAGCGTTAAGAGACTTAACGTTGACCAAGTGAAACTTTTCGAGTTTACCGACACGATATACTTTGTTTTGTCGACTGTTGACGACTTGCATACATCAACTGACTTACGATCTTCTCTTATTTCTTTGTATTTCCGATTCCACTTAGCAAGAGCAAGATAATTGTAACATAGTACAAATGTGATCTTTTCTATTTATTCACGTCGATTATTTATTTATATGTTATATTATTGTTGTTAGTGAATTTTTGTTCCAAATAAAGTGAAAGTTACTAAAAATCAGTCATATTGTTAATGATTATTTATGAAATATAATAATCCGAAAATTTATAGGCGAGTAATTAAAGGAATATTACTTTTCAAACGTAAACTTTGGATTCAAATGTTATAATAAACAATTTTATTATTTAATTACTTGATTAATTTAAGCGTAAGGTGTACATTTTAGCGACATAGTTTCAATCTAACGACATTCACTAATGTATATTATGCTCTTATTTCTTAAAATAATAAATCAGAGATAAAATACAAATTTAAACGCGAAGATCGTTGCAAATACATCTTGTATAAAAGTTACAAAATTTTTTAAAAATTATAAAACAATTTCATAAACAAAACTCTACGAAAGATAACACGTTTACCTTTTTCGTTTACTATTACTTTAGAAAATTCAAAGTGATTCAAATAATTCACAAAGTACAATTATTAAAGAATTTAAAAAACAAGTAATTTGTCAAACTCGTCCCATTGCCAAGCACAATTTCCGTACGATCGATTTACCAAAAGTGGAAATTATCCGATCACAAAGATAGCGGACACACTGACCGTAAAGCTATCTATGTGAGTTGGTTAACTCGCCGGATCCGAAGGCGTGAAAGAGGAACGGATCGGCGCGAGAAGAAAGTGTGCCAGCCGATCTCTGATGCAAACGCGCGTTTTTACGTCTCAGCGAGTGAGTGAGCGCGCGCATCCCTTCCGTCCCACCACGTGCACTCACACGGACTTCGGATCTTATGCTCTCGCGCGGCACTGGGTCGTAAAAATTTCTCTCCGTATTATTAGTTCATAAAGCTAATCAACCTGCTTTTTGATTGAATAACAAAATTTATTAACATAATACCGTAATAATTGCTTCCAAGAATATCACATTACGGTTTGGTTTTATTTAGGAGATCCAAGAGTATTTGTAATTACTTTTGAATTATAGATACTTTAAGGGTTGATATGTATCTAACGAATAAATAACAAAGAAAATAATTTTCGTATGAAAGATTCGGTACTTTTGGAAGCATTTCGGTGATCGATTAAAAAAAACAGAGCTCTAAATATACCCAAAATCTATAAATATCAATAAATATTTTCTACAATGTAAAATGCAAAATAAGAATGACCAGCAATTTAAAATTTGATTGGAATAATATCTTCCATTACGTTTAAGCTGATGCTAATCTTACTCGTCTCCGACAATTACAAATATCCACTCTTTTCATTTAATTTTCAATTTTTAGTACATATCTCTCCGGAACGTTATTGTTCTAATAAAAAATAACAACGTTCCAAAAATATATTTTCTCAAAATTAAAAATCTAATAAAAAAGTAATTGGTGGGTTTAACATCACCTTAATATATTAAAAACGTAAGATACTTTCAGGTACAGACATGGAGGGAAAAGAGGACAATATACTCTTCTTTTTCTTGTTTAAATAAATTTATTATATATTTAAATTAAAATATATTAGTTTTGCAAATGGATCATTGAATAAAAGCATAATAATTTATTTTCAACCTTGTCAAACTAATTTCTTCTGATTTGAACTAGAAGTATCTATAAAAATTGCTATTTTAATTATTAAACATTTATTTACAATTACGATTGCTTAACCCGTGCAACAAGTTTTTTTAAATTGAGATGTAAATATATGAAGAAGACGGGGTATTTAAAATTAATTGTAATAGAAACAAATTATATCAACAATGCATCTTCTTAAAAAAGTCTCACAACTAAGCAATACATTTTGTAGATCCAAAGATAAATATAATGAAATAAGCTAAAATTGGAATACCTACCGGTACCTTGGTTTAATTAATTTTAAGAAAGTGATCTTTACAATATTCTTATAAATTTTATGCAAATTTTATAATAACTAAGTACACAAATCCCAACATAAATAAATAATATTCAATATAATAATAATAAAATCATTCAACATATTCTTTATAATTGTGTTTTGTCAATAAAATCATATTATTAATAAAATAAATAAACAATAATTTAACGAAATATTATATTTCATTTGCATTTACTTATATCCCAAACGAAATCCGTTAAAACAAAGTATATCTTCCGCATTCGCATCCTACGAGTCAAACAGTAAAGAACAACACATAAAACCTTGACTCCTCGCAAGGCCTCAGCGCGCCGGGATCAACGAACGGCACGTCCGTCCCTCTCAATAGCCTGGAAGCGAAAAGGCGCCAGCGCCGCGAACGCGTTGTGCGCCGTCCCCCCACTCTCGCGCCCAACCGTCCCCTCTCACCAAGACCCAACGAGATCGGCGCAGAGTGGGGGGAACATGTCTCGGTGGGAGTTCCGAAGCCACAACCAACACACTGCGTGCGCGCGCGCGCTCGCACACGGAGAAAGAGAAAGAGAAAGAGAGGAAAAAAGAAGGTCCCGAGAGAGAGAGAGAGAGAGACCGAGACCCACTGACCTGGATTTCGCGGCGCTTCCTTTTTTACGTTTCGAATACCATAAAACGCGCCGGGCCCGGTTTGCTCGCGCGCAGACGACGGCGGCGCTTCCGCGCACGCGGACGCATCGATCAGAGCGCGCGCGCTATGATGTGTGGGCGAGCGCGTGCGCGCGCATTTTCGAAACTGCTGCGCTTCGGCTGCTCCTCCGGGAACAAATTGTCGAGAGAGATATGCTCGAGCGTTATTTATCGATGTCTTTTGATCGTTTGATTTTTTCTTTTTCGAGCTTCCTTTTGGGTCGATTCAAAGGAATCGTCGAGATGGACTTTGCCGTGGGCTGGATGCGGAGATTTTTCGGGAGATATGAGTTTTATTGGGCTCGCGTGGAATCGCTTTCTTTTACGAGAGGTGTACAAATGTGGGTTGGCATATTTTGCTTAATTAGGAGATCGGCGTTTTTTACTTGTTTATTTCGGTAATTTATTTTGTTTTGTCGCGCCCTGGATATGTTTTTCGTACATAGTGCGTTTTGTTTGAGGCGATTTCTTTTTTGCTTTTACCGGTAACTAAAGTAGTAGTTTATTTTTTGTTTTAACATATGTGTTGCTCTTCTCGTGTTTACAGAAATATTATCTCTACTAAGAAGTTAGTTTTTTAATTATGATTAAAGAGTACGCGAGAATAAGGTATATTCAAACTCAGAATACAATCCAATTTTAAATGGTTATCATTGTTTAGAGTTTACATTACTAGTGGCAACTAAGCTTTCTACGGGTTAACGGGTTGCTATTCTTCTATTTTCAAAGATTTAAGAGGAGCAGACCCAAAATTTAATTTAATTCATCAACGGCATTGAATCTTTTATTATTTTATACATTAAAATCAAATATTCCTTATTCAAAACAAAATTTAAATACTTTCTGATTTGTTTGTACAAAAAATAATGACAATAGAATATGTTTTTTTATAGAATTAGAATAACGGGTTTAACATTTAAATTGGAACATTCTAATTGTTATCGTTAATCTCTCATTTACATTATATTTAAATTTATTTTAATTTATTTTATTTTAATCTTAAGCGGGCGATACTGGGTTAAATACTAAAAAACGTTTCTTTATGCGTTTATGAAACTGCTTCCTTTTAAAAGATATCAAACTGAAAAATTTTTGATTATAAATATTTGGTAGTACCTTCATATTTACCAATGTAAAACCTTAAAATCTTGACACTACGCGTCACAGTCTATTGTCATTGTCAATACATTATTTATTGGTAAAGCCAATAAATAAGTAGCAGGTAAAACGTTGAACAGTTTTACAAAAGAACTATAAAACTGATATAAGCATCAAATATTTATAAAATCTTAAGCATTTCAACAAAAATGTCCTTTTGTATAAAGTGAATAACATAAAAAAGAATCAATTCTCTTACTTTTTACTACTTAATATCTGATACTATCTGGATTTTTACACTTACTTTATCGGATTTTACTCTTTTCTTTTTAAAGTTTCCATTCACTTTACCGGATAACTTTTTTTTACTGTTCATATTTTGATAAACTCAAAATGACAGAGTTAATTGTTTCATTCCCCTGCATCCCCTGACATACTACGCATCCGTGGACATTCTTCTTTGAAGCAAGCACGATGCTAGGTGATATGATGAGCGAAATTTCTTTTTTGTATGGTTAGGTATTCGACTCTTTTTAACCGTGTACTAGAACTTAAATGGTAAAATATTTCTTTAAAACTTTTATTATTATTATTGTATTATCATATAAAAAGGAGTCGAAAACAAAATTTTCGCTCATCATGACACCTAACATTGTGCACGCCATTTGATTACTCTAATAAATAAAGTATTGACAATGACAATAGAGTGTAACGTGTAAGATCAAAATTTCGAGGTTCTTCATCGGCATTACAAAAGTATTCCCAAGTATTTGTAGTTTTTTAATTTTATTTTGTAATTTTTTTAGAGTTTAACCGAGTCTTGTTTCCTTAAACAACTGAATTAATTATGATATTTTTATACATGTATTTTTTAACATTATATATGCAATAAATAGCTAAAATTTTACAAGATTCTTATTGTTACAATTTTTTAGTCTAACAAAGAAACATTATAAAGTTTTTTGAGATGAACAATATTTGAACTATTTAAAACTTGTTCTACAAATAATAATGATGCACAAAAAGTATTGTGTTAGATTTTCGTCTACTTCTACTGTCTCTGCAATAATTTTACATTAAAATAAAGGTAGAAAATAAACACCAATTTAGCAATAATCCTGCGATAATAATGATAAAGTTAATATATATTCAACAGTTTTCATTAATAAATTATAATAGATCTTCTAAACTAGTTTTATCATCAATCAAATATTTCAATGAAACTGAAACTTGAAAAGTATCTTATTATCTAAATCAATAGACAAAGTGTCTTAAATTACTAGGCATTCCTTGTAATATAATTTCAGAAAATCGATGAATATTTTGATAGATTCTATAATTTATTGGCCTCATTGTCTACCAATTATGAAGTTATGGCACTAACAAATCATATCTGTTGATAATTTAAATATAAGCATATCTACTCAATTTAAATAGATTCAAATCGGAATATTAAAAGAATCAATTATTCATTTTTCCAAAATCCTAATTAAGAACATTGCCAATTAATATCAATTTAGTATATCAGTAATAATTATTAAATAATATATATATATATATACATACATATATATATGACGATTAAAGGACATTCAATACAAATATGCTATTAAAATCATAATGCAGAAAAAAGTCAAATTATTTCATAAATATCTAAATAAGTTTCGTATTTAGTTTTTGTGTGATTTTTGCTGAAATTTGACCATTCCAACTCTTAACTGTGAAATATACTTTTCTTAAGTAAATTTTCTTAATCTTATGAAAAATATGCAGTAAGTATACCATCCCGTTAATAAAATTTGTTCCTTCAAAAACTGATGCATAAAAAGTCACATAAACGTTCTTTACAAAATCTAAATCCATCGTAGCTCATTTTTCATACTCACATACGTTATGCACCGAAAAATTCCATGCCACGCCATAAAATTCCTCCATGAAAATTCCACCGACGATCTACAGCCTCATTCGACAAATACAACGCTTTATTAGAGCTGTATCTTCGATCGCGTTGGTACCGTAACTTCGATAATTTACGATTGCGGATCAAGCGATCCATGCTCAACGACTTGGACTCATGGGAGACTACAGGAGGAAGACGAGAGAGAGAGAGTGAGAGAGTGAGTGAGAGAGAGAGAGAGAGAGAGAGAGAGAGAGAGAGAGAGAGAAACGCTGCTAATTATTTTAGCAGATTGCGTTCTCAAAGTGCTCTAACTTATAAACTAGAGTTGTTTTAAATCGTATTACTCTTTTAACAATTAATATACAGTTAATTGTTAGACATATAAAACAAATTTTAATCATACGTTTATTTTAAGATTATATTCGTAACCAGTTATTAAGAAACGTGTATGCAAAATTAAAATCATATTTTTTTACTGAAATTGATTCAAAATATTTATTAGTTATATAAATCGAATTAAAATCGTGCATATTTTAAAAATGTATATTAAATATTAGAATTTAAAATGACATGTCCAAAGCAAACAGTAACGACCATGTTTTCTGAATGAAAAGAATACGCGTATAACGGACGAATTTTAAAACTAATTATATAAAAGAATTCTGCATCTTTACACCTTTTTATTCCCTTACTTTTACATATAAAATTATCACAACTACTTCTTTCAGTACAATTGCTAGATAGAATTAGTTTTAAAAATCATCCGTTGAGCAAGACTAAAATAAGAAATTTTCTAAACTAGTTTGTTATAATTAACAACGATACTTTAAATCGTAATATATTAAACTTTTAAATTGCTAAATAAGTAACCATTTAAAGAAAATGCGTATTAAACTTTAAGTGCATATTTCATTCTTGTATAATCTGTCCAAAATTTAACCAGTTCTATGTTATAATACCTGATACCACTCATACATGCACACATACATACGTACATTCATGCTGACCTACCTATATAATTTTGTACTACGGAAAACATAAAAAATCATAAAAATCTGGAATTTCGGAAATTTCAATCGATGCAAAGCTTTCTATTTGTGGAATCAAATTGATGGAGGCCGAAATCCCATTATCGATTATACCAATCGCTATCGATAAATTTAGCGTTAGAATCCCGAGTTATTCGTACAAGATTTTTACGAGGGGCTGAGCTCATTTGCAGTTTGGACCGTTGGCTGGACCTTACAAATTTTTCGTGCCGCGCGGCGTACGTCTATTAATAACGCGACACTGGCACAGTAGCCGAGTTATGCTCCTTCTTCCTCATCTTCGCCTCCTTTTTTCCCTTCGTCGCCGTCGCCTTCGTCGCCTTGTAAGCGAGCTCCGTTACATTCCATGCACATTACGATATATTCGATGAAAATTTGAATTTCAAATTGTCCGCGCTCTCAAGTATGTGCGTATGGTGTATATATGCTTGGTCTTCGATTTTTCAGGTCGCTCGTAAGCGCGTCCTTTTGATGTCGAGTTATCGGGGAACACTTTTTTATTTGAATTTGGAGGACTGATGCCTTGATATCGATCGGCAATTAATGGATAAGGTGGTCCGGAATTGGGTAGCATATTAGTCATGTATGAAACGATCAATGGATGTACAACCTGCCGTTATAGTTTTTTTCACTCTCCGATTGGTGTATACGTGTTGAAATATGAAAAAATGAAAATATTGTGATTTATCTGTAAAAATCGTATCAATAAGTATTTTTTTGCAGTTGATATGGGACATTTAGTAACCTGTAAACACAAAAAGATTTATGTACACGATACTATTTAAATTTTGTCGTTTGACACCACTTCGAAGTTGAATGGATCACCATTCTAAATATGTTCGGTTTTTATACACCATAATAACTCATACCCGATACATTTAGGATAAGAAAAGAAATGGATGATTTGTATTAAAATATTTAATTATTAGCTTTTTCAACAAAAAAATGTTTTAGCAGTAATATGATTAAACATGCACTAAATATCGAACTTTTAATATTTGGCTGTGATTGTAGTTTATACCATAGTAATTCACATATCTTGATATCTTCATCTCAGATGAACCTATTTCCATATTTTATGTGCAGCATTTAGATATCACCGTGTTCATAGTAACGTATATAGCAAACTATTTAAAGCTACAACAGCAGAAAAGCAACAAGACAATTTGTTCATATAAATAATTGCAAATAAATTGGTTTAATCTACATATTATACAGTTCTCTTATAAAAAATGTTAAAAACTTGCGTTTATTTTATAAATATACATGAGAAAGTATGCAATTAAAAGTGTAATTAAAAAGAGAATATTAGGATCAACATTTAATATACGAATAATATTTCAAATATTTTTAACACGTACTGAAAATATGCACATTGAAATATTTTTGATATTGCGTAATTTCAATCCACTCGAAACGTGGTAATTAATACACTCTACAGTACGCATACACTGCAGATGTGAGCTGCATGATAATCATAATTAGAGTTCCTTGATCTGTCGAATTTGGCCCGTGTAGTACGCTTAAAGTGTCGACACACTTGATTAAATATTCTTCTCAAGTACGACAATATGTACTACAATGCCTGATGTCTGCACTACAAGCTGTCGAAATTCTGGAGAAAATTTTGTTTTTCGTTGAACTTACTACGCTAGAATTATTTAGCCATAAATTATCAAATTTCAAGAGCTTTTAAAACTAAGTATAATAATAATTCAGAAATCGCTGCCAATTCATTGGCACCTAACGTCCTCAAACTAATTTAATTGTTTCAATACGAAGTTCTTTGTTCTTATAAATTAATTTTCAATTGATATCTCTTTCCGAAAAATAACCGTTTAAACTAAAAATTACGTTTTCATGTATAACAAAGTAGGAAGGAGCCTATCTAAAATTTCTGGTTGTAAAAGATAGGTAATATATACTCTTATAATGCATTTATTCTAAATTGATAATAATATTTCTAAAATGCCAAAAACCCTGAAAATCTAAAACTCAAAAATCGAATAATCGTACAATCTTTATAAAACAAAAAGAAGTCGATGAATCTTGAAAGTTCTTTTGAATTTTATGTATCCATTCAAAAGCGAAAAAAAATGAGCCCTGATTGGTAAAAAATGACCGCGCCGTCTTCAAGACATAAGCGATTAAAAAGAGAATTAAAAAATATATAACCTAAAATATCTTCTGAAGTAAATCGATTTTTTTCCCAAATCACAACGACCTTTATATTTCTTTATATGATTTGGGAAAAAAATCGATTTACTTCAGAATTCGCTATTGAATAAAAATCGATTTTTTTTACAAAAAGATTTTTTCTAGAGATGTTTCTCTCTTCAAAAGAAAAAAATAAATCATAAAAAATTTCGCAGAATATTCTTCTCTATATGCCTAATCATCTCAAAATTTTCCAATAATTTTTTTTGTTATTTTTCACAGTTAATAACCATTTGAAAAAAATGACGATTTCGTGAATAATACAAGAGAAATAGCTTCTTCAAAATTTCGGGTGTGAAAAGATAGGTCATTTTATGCTCGTTCAAATACATTATCACTTAATCTATGATATTATTTATATGGTATCAAGAAACCCAAAAAACTAAAACTCAAAAGTCGAAAAACCGCTGAAAAACAAAAACGCATCGAAAAACAAAAATAAATTATTTTTGAGCTGCCAACCTTAAAAAAGAAACAAAGAAAATGAGTCCCGAAACATTAATTTTTACTGTGTATATTCAGAGTGATGCTGATTCACATCCATACACACACACACACACACACACACACATGCACCCACCCACACACATACACACACACATACACACAGACACGCACACACACCCGCACGCACTCACCCACTCACACATATACACACCTACACACATACACACACAGGCACACACACACATAAATACACACGCACATTCACACACAGACACACACTTTGACACACACACACCCCGTCACATACATATACACACGCACACACCCTCACCCTCACACAAATACGGACACACACACACTTACACACACACCCGCACACACACATACATACAGATATTTTCTAAAAATAGTGTATTTGTGTCCTAATGTCTCAAAACATGTTTCCATAATGATTTTATCACAACTTCTTTTGTTACCATCACAAAGAAAAATAGAATATAATATACTGTAATTTGAAAAATGGTAGGGATCTCCTTTAAATTTAAGTTAAGGGTTTTTATACGTCAATATTCAAATTTTGCATTACATTTGTCTGCAATATATTAAATTATTGTAAGAAATGTATTATTTTTCATAGACGTATACTATGTAAATAAGGAAAAAATGGATTTCAGTGTCAAATCACCATATTGAAATCATAAAAATATCTAAGAAAATATTGCACTATTAAAATATTATTAGTATTTGATTGAGACTGATGGGACAGTTAAATCAATCTGGTAATAAGTATCGTGTCTAGTAGTAATACATCCTACTTAAAATGATTCACAAAATTCAATTTCATCAAAAAATAAAATTTTTATGTTCAAAAGACTCAAGGTATCCAGTATTGAGCGAAAAATTAAGGTCTATACATTTAATCATACCAATTATTGGTATAGTGTTTTGTGTTTATAAACTTTACCGAAATCAATAAAGTTTTTCAGCCAAAAAAATATAATCTCCCTTATAATCAAAAACATACTTAATATTTACAAGCATAAGATTTTACCGGTCAAATGGTCCTAAACATCTGATTATACATAATTCTCTTGCACGTACATATGTATATGTTATGTGCAATGGCCGAAATATCTACACTGTGCACTTCGCGAAGTGTACGCTTTTGGATATCGCACGCAACATACATACATCTTCCACTGTATTACTCACAAGTTTAATATTCTATGCAAAACTTTTGAAGTAGAAATGCACTTTCTATTCGAGTTATTTTTAGTCAGTTTATTGACGCTTTCTTTAATTTCTTAGACGAATAAAGAGACAAGTATCGTTAAAATTTTCTTTTTTTAGCCTCCCAGCTTCTATTTCCACACTCACTCACATCCAAAACTTTTACGTCGCGTCAAACACCCATTCCGACAACACCTCCCGCATTTCATAACAGCGCACCCATTGACGCAAAAAAAATCGATTGGCCAATCGTCGAAAGATATATCGACACTGCCGAGGATGTCGGTCAGTGATCCTCGCGTCCTGTATATGCAGCACTGTATACACTCTCACGACACGTGCGAGGCCACTGGCACTCTTCGCCAACAACGAAATCCGACGTTTCGTAAGCGAGCAATGGCGTATATTTGACATATAGGAGAGAACAGAGAAACCCGCGGGAGGTTTTACTTTTTAAAGGCGATTTACTTCCTCGCGCCTCCGTTTCTTTGCTCGCGCCGCGAGTCTTTCGTATTCTCGGCCACCGCCATGCGCGGCGGAGAAAAAAGCTGCTGCTGACGCGCGAGTCGGGTCACTTTTACTTTTTACGAGGATTTGAACCTGGTTTGAGCAAAGCGCTTGCTGCGCTTTTCGATCGAGCGTGAGAGATAAAGCGTTTCCTCGAAATTTTCGAACGAATGAGTGGAAGTGCGAGCGTGCGTGGATGGATTTTTACTTTTTTTTGTTCGTAATTCTGGAGTTTTAGAGAGAAGGGGACAGTGGATGTGGCGATTGCGAGAAAATTTTGAATTTCGGAATTTGGAAATGATTTATTTCGTGAAGGGATAACTTGCTGCCATTACATTATAAGATATATTAATTAAATTTATTCATACATCGAGCTTCTTATGTACCATGTAGAATAATATGAAATAATTTTTTAAATCCTTACTAATATATAAATGCTAACATTTCTTTATTTATTGTAATTATTATAATTTTAATTATTTGTTTTAATTTTGCAATTATTGAACTTTTATTAGATTTAATATTATATTATATTGTTTTTTTTTATTTTTGTTATTTTTATAAAATTATTTTTATTAGGATGATCCTTCTCATTACAATTACAAACATTGATTGAGTTTGGTTTTAATCTTTGCCATAAATAAATCAAGATCGACAATGAACTTTGTCGCTGAGAAAATTTGACTAACTGGGGTTTGAACTCGCGTCTCACTTATAATATAAATATTTATTATCATTGTAATATATTTATTATAATAAAATAATTGTTCTGATGGGTCAAATTGAAAATAATTTTTTTACCTAATTATTTAACAGTTTTATGAGATATGATGAAATGATGAAACTATCTGTAAAAACTGAAGTATCTTTACAATTAATTGTTAAGTACCTATACTTACTTTGTAAAACTGTGTAGCATAAAAATGGAACTTTTACTCACTGTTCCAAGAATAAGTTGCAATAAAATGAACAAGCGATCAATAAAAATGCGAATACCCTTTCTCCCAAGATATTTGGTTGAAAATAGCACACGAAACAATGAGCAATAAAGTGCGCTTACCTTTTACTAGAATCTCTAGATTCTATGAAAGAGTAGAACAAGACAAAGCTAATAAAAAATACCAGTTATCTTTCTATCGTTTTAACTAGACGTAGATATCTACAATGATATTTCTTATCTGAATGAAGGTATGCTTAATTATTCAAGTTATTGAATTTGTAAATAATTTAGATCGTTAAAGGAGCTGGAAATGAATGTTACAACTACTTTTCCAACAATGAATAAATTATGAGATAAGTTTTTGTACTAACTATTTTTAAACAAATGAATTTAAAGTACTAGTTCTTGAAATTCAGTTTGGGATTCATTATCTTATATCTAACAATATAAACTAAAAATTATTTTTACTGCGAACAAGTTTTGTGTATTATTTAGTTATGTAGAAAATTTTTAGTATATTCTGTTCATAGGCTGTTTCCTTCTGTTCTTCTATATCTTTTAAATTTATAAAATTAGTTTTAGAACCTATTGTTCCAATTATTTTCTCGTAAATGTAAGGTAGGTTCTTTATTTAAACAAAATATTCTCTGTACTAAATGTTAAGAATCATAATTATGTATCATTAGTGAAAAAGATATTTAAACTTTTCACCACGGTATGAGTAATTGTTGACGCATACGATTTTTGCATATAAATCAACATTTTTGATACATGAATATATTGTAGTCATAACTCGATGTTTTAATAAAGTTATACCAGTTCAAGAAACAAAAATTTATATAATATAACATACAAATTTGAATTTTAAAACGTAATCTCAAAACTCATTTTTTAACTTTAATAAGTAGCCTGCGCATGAGGTTTTAATGAATCTTTTGAAACTTTTAGGAAATATTGATTACTATGCTTTGAATAAAAGTTATCATTTTTTAAGTAGTTACATCAGCATGGTTTATAGTATACATACAAGTTATTATAAATAAATCCGATTTTTTATTTTATTTTGAATAGTTATGTTAATGCGTATCGATCTAGATTTATAATTAAGAATTAATAAATTGTATAAAGTTAGAGAACTTTAAGTTGTTAGTACTTCAAAACCATATAGGAATTTTTTAAATACATAAACTTAATCTTGTGTGCGTGTATAAATTACTTTTCTCTAATAAAATTAATAAGAAAAATTGATAGATCAACAATAGGAGATTTTTCTTTCAACACCAGAGTCATACATTAAATGGTCGCTTATGATAGATGAAACAAATTACACATACTAAGGCTTCTTAATGCAAATTTGTATGTATTTTTACTGTATCTGCACGCTGTAATTGCTTTATGAATATTAATGAACCATGAGATTTTAAAAAAGTACTATAAAATTCAATATTTATATTATCCAAAATATCTTTTCACTATTATAACTATAACTTTCGATAGTAAGTTTATAAGTAAATTATAATACCTATAAGCTGGAAAAATCACACTTAAATAAAGGAGGATGCCCATGAATTTGTAATATCTGATCTGTTAAAGAAGAACGTGTAAATCAATACAATTGTTCAGAGCTTATCAAAACATGAATTTTAACAAAAAAATTGATCCCCTAAAGGGTGGGGAAAGTTGAGAGAAAAGTGATAGAAAAGTTGAAATTTAAGTAGAAATTCCCGAGTTTGGCTAGACGGTATACACTGCTTTAAAAGGCATTAATCCATAGATATTATTTTATATAGCGTTCCCCACACTTAGAATGGTCAACCTTATTTAAAATTCATATTTAAACGAGCTTTAAACAATGGTGTTGATTTCGTAAGTTTCCTCAAGGGGGCTGCAATGAGCATCCTCCTTTGTCCAACCAAAAACATAATGTCCTTTATAAAAGATATTATGACCAAAAGGATTATTTTTTCAATAAAGTAAAAAAAAATTGAATAACATTTAATCGAGCATGTATAAAAATACTAATAAAGAATCTTTAAAATTTTCAAAAATCATCTTTTTGTTAAACGCGCTACAAATAATCAACAACATCGATAATCAAGCAATCAAAGCAATTATCCCTCCAACAAATTGCCCGTTAATCGCACACTCCTACCCACTCTCTCCTTGCAAAACTCCACACAGCATCCACATATACCTGCAGAGGTCAACGCATCCCATTAACCACGAAGAAAAAAATAAATCTCCTATGATCTCAAAACAATGGCGTCGTAAAACACTCTTACTTCCGGTATACGAAGAATCTCCTCGTGCCATCCTCTCTCCTCTATACCTATACAGTATATAGCGTCTACCGCGAGCTAAACGAAAACGACATGAAGGTGGTTATCTCTCTACTGCTGTGCAGCCGCCGCCGCCGTAGCCGCGGCTGATTGAGGGTCAGAGTAGAAAGTGGACGCGCCGACTGCGAAGGTCGGATCCGGGATTCTCGGATTCTATACGATGTAATATTGCAGCCGCTCGGCCACGGTCACGGACTTTTCATTCATTCATGCCGACGTCGGACATTGGGACTTTTTTCGCGCCTTTTTGCGGCCTTTATGTTGGGAGTTTTTATTGCGAGTTCTTTTTTTTTATTAGATGGTGTGGTTTCACTTTTAAGGAGCGGAGTTTCACCTTTGTAAGGGGAACAGAATGCAGATTACGCGGTCGGATTGTATTATTTCTGCTTGTTCTTGAAAAGTGAAAAATATTACAATTTGATGGAGCACTATCGATTGAGAATTGTTAATTTAGAATGAAATCGATGAATTTTTTTATGTGTATTGATCTTTTTTTTCGTACAATGTTGGACGATGAACTATACTTTTTAGCTGTTGACAGTATAAATTAGCTGAATGAAATTACTAAAACAATACAGTCTTGGATTCAAATGTTACGCCTGACATTATTCGCAGTTTTTCATACGGTTACATTTGCTTTTTTATTGCGAGTTTTTATTAGATGACGATTTCACTTTTAAGGGGATGCATCAGACCTACTTTACCCGCAAATATGGATATCTGTTGTATTATTTATCATTCTTCTTAAAAAATAAAAAAACGTTGAAATCCAAAAGATCGTTATTGATTGCTCATTTATTGCGCCGATTGGGGCTGTAATATGTGCGCTTGAACAGTTGAAAATAATTATTTCTCTGAATTATGTAAGTATTGTATTTGATATTATGTTACGCGTCTTTTTGCAGGTCATAATCACTTTTTTATTGCGATTTTATAGTAGTCTATGCTTTCACTTTTAGGGAGTGTAGTTTTATCTTTATAGAAACGATAAATGCGATGCAGTTGTGATGTATTATATCTATATGTATTTTTCAGTTTTCTTGAAGGGTGTTTATTGAGAACGCTGAATTTAGAATTATGTCAGTAATTATTTTTATCTATAATATTACAAATTTATATTACATATATGGTATACAATAAGATGATAATCTTAGAAGATGAATCTGTAAATTTTAGCAGTAGAACTCGTCAATTAATTTAATAAAAATTTAATAATACCTTCTAAATATTACTTGTTTTTTTTGTATCGCCATGATTTTATCACACCAATGTATTACTTTTTATTACAGAGTCATAACATGTTTACTGATACAACGTTTCACTTTAAATAGTCTAATTAAATATATAAAGGTCCATTATAAATTTTATGTGTTTATCACTTTCAAGAAATTTTTTTTTTTTTTTACAAATCAAATATTATGATTTTTTTTGCACTATTATTATTTACCTATTACAACACATTTTTATTAAGAATAGTGAGTACTGAAATTTAAAAAAAATTTAATTAGGATCTACATGAAAATGGCTTAAGATAGCGAAGAGTGGTGAATAATTTACGTGTTTGACTGAAATTGTACTACATTATATATTCGTATACAAGTTTATTAATATTTATTATTATTATTTTATTATTTATTTATTATTATTTAAGGTTATTAATATTTAATATTTTTATCTTTTAATTATTTTATTTGTTAAAAATTTCTATAAAATAAATAAATACCTACCCACTGAGCCCAGTCAACAAAAATACGAATTTAGTGAATATTAAAATCACTTGAAGTATACTTAAATATTCAGAGATATTAAACACAATGCCTGTGAAAATTTGTAATAAATTTGTATTAAATTTGCGTACTCAACAGACTTTGACTAGATAGAACCAGATAAAGAAATAAAATTTCATATTTACCAAAACCATGAATCTAATTCAGTTCATTCATATACATTTTAAATTTTCATTTTTAATACCATATTCCTCCAATATCATCACATAAATTTCAGATTCATATTGGATAAAAGTTGACTAAACTAGTTTTTAAGACAACAGCATTTAAATTTTCAAATGATTTAATCAATAATAAAATCATAATATTTTTCAGTAAGATAAATAAATACATTTTTGAGCGTTTTAATTTTTTCACAATTTTTGGTTTATTTTCAGTAAGTACTTGGCAATCTTAAAATACAAATTATCTTTCCAGTTTTTAACATGTAGTACACTGAGCTTGAAGCATATATAAGTTAAATCATTTCAGAACAATATAATTACTCCATTCCCCAAAAAATAACCTTTTTCATTTAGAACGGACATTTTCATTAAATTTACATTTAACGAAGAACATTCCGCAAGGCTAGTTTCTTTTTAACCCAAACTGACTACGGATGCGTCGAAAAATACACCCAACGCCGAAAGAAAGAGGCAGCGCGCGAGAAGATATGTAAGACGCGTCAATTTCAAAGCAAATAAAAACGCTTTCTCTTTCATTCATGCGACACCGCGCGATTACATTAAGGATCTCGCCTCCCATGAATGACGAATATTCAACCAGGGAAATTATACACGCGGGCGTACACGCATATAATCCCGTACGTGCTGTGTGCATATGGGTTCCGCGAGCCGTGATTCAGAGACGCGAGAGACTCGGTGAAATTATCAATGAATCGGTATGCCGACGACGAACGTCGTAAAGAGCTTCTCTTCTCTGCGCCAGTTTAATGGATGTTCGAGGAGGAGAGTGAAAAGCGTCTGGCTGCATGAGTGCAGGCCAGTAAGTAATGGCTATGATGGAAGGATGGAAATCGGAAAAATCGGACTTTCGACCGCGGAGTTTCGAATTTCTAGGCGGATGTCCGACTTTTTTTAAAGAATGAGTGTGACTTGATTTTGTGATGAGAGAATTTATTTGACTCTCATACTGATACAATATTATGATATTGCAAGTAAATAATTTTTGGGTGGTTAAAGTTTTGAATTTATTTACTTTATTTTCACTGCATAAAGTTCATTTATAGTCTCAAAATAATCTCATAGTTTCATTTTAGACAGTATAAAAAATACAAATAAAAGTTATAGTTCAAAAGTGTTTTCTTATTTATTGATATAATATGAATTCATTAGATATTAAATGGTCCATGCGGATTCATTTTGGTCGTAGTGCTTGATGAAAATATTTATTCTACAATGTAATAATAAAATTATGCAGATAAATTTTTTTTATTTAAAATGTTTCTTCTTTAAATAAAAAACACATTTTTCATTAAATAAGTAGATCCTTGATATTAAAAATTCGAGGTTAGTTCATATCATAAACAAGCCTTTTAGAAGATCTTTAATACTAATTCTAGTAAATTATTAAGTAATTACTAAAGTACTAAAGTAATAACTCAAGTAATTGCCATATTACTTAAGCAATTGCTTAGACAGAAGCCTAAGATATAACATCGGCTCCACCAGCCTCACCATACAGACACACGATGACCAGATACAGAAAAACTATAAGGAAGAAACCTGCAGGTAACTGGAGGTAATTAGTAATACCGAGAAGGCTATTCAGTAAAATTTTTGAGTCATTTTAATTTTCATTTCTTGAGAAAAAACAATCATATTGTAGAAAAATTTTCAGAAATGTAGCTTTTTAGTTTCTTGGCTAAGTTCTTTGCCCAGTTTGTAAGGACTTTTGTTAGGACTGATGACGAGCAGGTATGAAACTTACGCGCGCGCGAGACGCGCAGTAAGCAACATTACCCCGTATTTGCCCAGTCTGACTCAAACCTTTGCCATCCTTACAACTCAAATACATTGGCTTCTTTCCCAAAAGAAATAAGCAAAAAAAAACAGTATGAGGAAAAGGGTTTGTTAGTGGTTCATAATTATATATTATAACTAATCAGTACGTTTTAGAATGATTAATCAAGTTTGAGGAAGGTAAATGTCAATGAATTGGTAGAGGTTTTTTTAATTTTATCGATGGTGACTTAAGTAATAACACTGAAATTACCGTCAATCGGGATAATGCGAGGGCACCGAGGGTAATTTCCAGGATCACCTCCGAAATCTATTAAGCAAATTCTGTTATTGAATATTTTTTTTTAAACAATATTGGAGTGTTTTGTACTCGATATGAACTATATATGACGTTAGCGTGAAACATTTTCTCACGCGCTCAAAAAAGAAACTATTGGCTATTTAAACACTGCAAACCGATATTTGACTGAAATTTAGTGAAATAACGATACGCAGCGTTTGAATTGCTAATAAATCCGTTCGAGAACTTGAAAGAAATTCTTACATATACGTTAACTGTAGTCCATATAATCTACAAAAAAATTCAATAACACGCAATTAAAATATATTCAATAACAGAGTTTGATTTACAGATTTCGGATGTAGTCCCGCATTACCTCTAGTAGTCACGTATTACACCGGTTGACGTTAACTTATTACCTCTAAAAATCAACGTGTTTGTATTTTCATTAATAAACTACACTATATATGAACAGGGACCATTTGAAAGATATAAAAACGCTTTTCATGTATTGTTTCGGTCGAACAAGTACGTTGGGTACTAGAGGGTTAAAAGAATAACTGAAACAATATTTAAAATGAATTAAAGTTTATAATATGGGCCTAAAGATATCATATTTTAACTGCCTTATAAGTAAAGAATAGATGTAAACTTTAAATTTTCTGAATATTTCTGATAAGTTTATTAATAAAATTATGAACAAATCCATAATTCAGCCATGCAATTATTTGTATTCTATTGAATAAGGAAATATGATGCATTTATCTTGTGTTCTATTATTTTATTGTACAGTAACCACTTTTTTTTAATTAAATATTCGAATTAAATATGTTCATTACGTTTGGTGGTAGTGAATTGATTGTAACATTTGTTGTATCTCTAATAAATCCCAGCTATATATTGTACTATCATAAGTCATTTTTCGATTCTAAAAAATAAGTTTTTACAGTAGCTTTCATATTTTTTGTTCCTAGCTTTCACCTTCGTCCACACACGTGCTCTACACACCGCCTATACACACCTACATCATTAAATTACAAGTTTTTGTTAATTTAATTACGCCGAACCCTACTTAGTAAAACCATCGCGAGCTCCTTTTTTCCTCTTACTTTTTTTCATCCTCTCATGGTACCTTTCCATCTCTTTATAACACACCAGCAGCAGCCTACGATATAAAAAACAGACTCCAAAAAAAGCCAGTCAGATCGCCTCACCTCCTAAAAGCCTAATAAAGAGGGACTCATTCTGTGTAATAACTCAATCTCTCAAGTCTCTTTTCTCATAAACGTCTGAATATATATATATATACATCTTGCGTTTTGTTCGGCACGAGGAACTAGGATGCGAGCGAGAGGCCTACAATTTCGAGCGACGCCAAGAGCGAAGAACCGTTTAAAGCTCTCCGACAATCGTGTGGGTGGCATTGTGAAGCGCGAGCGCACGCAAATGACGGCTAACAGTTTCGCTTGTAGAGTAGAGGTCGAGGTTGTTGCCGGAAAACGAGCGAACTATAGCACTTCCTCGGAGCCGAGGGGACACTTAAAAGCCTTTTAAGGTGGACGCGTTGGTGCGACGCGAGAATAGATGGTGTTTATACGTGATTTGGGTGGAAAACAAAGTCTGTGTGCGCGCGGAGCGTACTTTGTTTTCTTTGCTTCGGTTAGAAAATATCGGAACTTATAATTAAATGATAAGTGACTTATGTAATGAGTATGTTTATTGTTAGATTAATCAATACACTATTAATAATTTTGTTATTTAAATCGGTTGCTTATACGTACGTTTAGGATCAAAGCAAATAAGCTAAAATCAAAGAATTAATTTGTTATGTATAATGAAAATTTTATAAAAAGATAATACATTAATTTAACCACAATATAGTGTTCAATTTTATTATTTGTACACTTCGTGATAACTTCGTCCAATAAAAAACTTGAGTTATTAAAAAGTTACATTGTATTTATATTATGGCTTAATTTTTAGAAAGATTTTAAATTATACTTAATTTTATTTTAATCGAATTGGTTTACTGCTTTAAAAAGTTACGCGAGTTATTCGGCTAAAAGATGATTCTTTTTATTTTATGTTTCTTTTTTCCTGAAAGCAATGAATTTTATTATTTGAAAAATAGCATATTTATATTTCTAATTTCAGCTATGATTTAAACAAAATTGCATTATGTATCTCACAGTTTTTGAATTATAGAAATTTAAAAATGTGGATAATTGTGCAGTATGATAATACAACGCTGTAACTTATCACGTCGCTTCTAGTCTGAAAAGTGAAGAATTTTATTAATACATTATATATAGAGAGATAGTTCAATAAACAAATAAATTATTTTTATAGAAAATTCTTCGAAAACGGATATATATTATTTTGATGGAAACATGCCTGCGGGATACCTGAGAAAACCTATGAAACCTCTATTATTATCAGTTAGGGTATAAAGTGACATTTTAATAATAAAAAACGTAACCCCTTCAACGATGGGGAGAATAGAAAGCATATTTATAAAATGAATAAGATAAATAATTAAAACTACGTCTTTTTTTATTTTCAAACATCAAGTTAGTTTTTAAAAATTTTTTAATCGAATTTAAATATGGGCGTCTGAAGTAGGTAAAAATTTAATTTTTACCAGACATATTTTTCTTACTTTAGTCAGTGATTTTATTTGCAAATATTCCTTTTTTAAAAAAACAAATCGGTATTTATATGAATACATCGGAAGTATTGAGTACTTGGAAGTAGTAATAGATGGATACCAAAAGATGATTATTTATAGAATTTTCATTTTCATTTTGGTAATAAATCAACAGCGACTTCCTTTGTCGCCATTCAAGAGCTTAGTTTTGTTGAGTCAACTCAATAATTTTCTTGGTGTATTATTAATGAAGTTGCAGTGCCTTTAAGATACTATTGGTTTTGTAGATATGTAACATATTTTAAACTTCTTTTACCTGAAAAGAAGCTACAATCGAGATCAACTTGAGCCCTGAAGAACTCTCGAATCATTCATTTTCACATACAAGCTGGTAGCACGATAAATTGCAAAGATCGTTTTTTATCAGTGTCGGCTTACTACACGTTTTTGAACGCAGTTTATATCGAATTTCTAGGACACTTTCATCATATTTCTGTTACCCATATAAGTAGAAATGAATTTAAAAAAAGGAAAAGTTGTCAAGTTTTAAGTTTTATAAAAAATTACACCAAATTTTATGATTTGATTCTTCTTGATAATTATTGATCTTCTTCTACTCATATTATGGATAAAAAATATATGATGACAGTAGCTTGAAAGTATCAACTCAATCCGATAGAAAGTGCTATAAAAACGTATAGTAATGAACTGTAATACAAAAGGCTCTGCAATTCATGAATGTATCACTATTCTGTATGGGCAGTATATATGACTTGTACAGAGACTTTTCAAATTGATGTCAGAGTTAAATTATTTTTGATTTTTTTCATAGTTCAACAGAAGCTTGCCCCCTTAACTATTAATATATCATGCCTAAACGTTGTTTATAATTCAGGACGCTGTACAAAAACCGACGTATGACAGAGTCATATGTAATTGTGTCAAAAAATGTAAACTTCATGAATACAAAATTATAACCGCGGAATGCTATTGTGCAGAGCTACAAATTACATGCGAATATGCAAATAACACGCACACCGTGCACTCTACTCTCGCCCATCGCCCAGTATAATAAACAATAAAACCGTCTCTCAACTCAAACCAGCCGGCAAGGAAAGAATGCTCCTTACGACCGTCACGTCGTTGCCACTGGTCAAGAAGCAACGAGACAAACACAGCTCACGAAGGCACCGAGTATCCCTTTCCCGTCGCGCACCCATCGCGCGAAGGCGAAATTTCACGCGCGTAATTATAGGGCCGGATCCTGTCATTAAAGCCTGCAGTGCGAAGAGACGCTTTCCCTCGTGGATGCTCCAGTTTAAAAGGCGCGCAGTGCGGAGAGCTTCAGCTTCAACTTCAGTTCAGTTCAGTTCGCCTAAAACTTTCGTTTGCAATTTTCGAGATTCAAGCGCGCGCGCGCGCGCACTCTTGACGAAAGCTCTCCTCTCCCGGACTTTCACTAATAAACTGGTTCGCAGGAGTTCGCACGCATGCCGCGTGAGCGTTTTCAACGCGTCGATAATCGGCGCGCGGTAGACGCCTATTAGAACTTAGATGCAAATTTGTCTGGGCGGCGGTGACCTTCATTTTAGGCAGATTTTAATTAGTGCGAATTGCTTGGGTGTTTAGAGAGAGGAGTCGAGATGTTGGGCGGATTGTGTATACACAAGGTAAGATCGAAATATGTATGGTAATATGACAATTAGGCGTTTAAGTAAAAAGAAGATCTTGGTCACTTTCTACGAAGAATGTATTTCAATTCGTAATTAAATGTAATGAAATGTAATCTTTGTATCCGTATTTAATTATTGAAAGAAATGTTTTATACATTAACTCATAAAACACCACATGAGAATATTTCATCAGTTTTACGATTGAATACTTTCATTCATTAAAATTCAGCTATAAACCGTCCATTGATGAATAAAATAAATCGCGTAGAAACCATTAGTTTACTATAAAGCTTTTCTCATTCCATTATCTTATGAATGTAATACAATATTAAAAGTGCTTCTAAGCATAAAATAGCAAGTACTCAAAAGCATAAAATAATACAAATAAAATAAATAAACTATATAGAATAAAAAGAAGTTGTATAGCAAAAATTGCTATATTCTTCATTAATATAGGAGAAATACTCGATTTTTTACAAAAAGTACTATATTTATTTATTTATATATTTATAGTAAAAAAAGGCAAAGTATATTAATTTTTACTATAAATATGACAAATTTTATAATTACAATATGTCAAGTCTTATAGAAAATTAAGTATAATGTTTTGAATGTATAAACAGAAATAGCAAGCTTTGATAACTATTTTATAATTTTTGCCATATAATTTTTCTCAGTAGCAAGAATACAATTCCAAATATTAGAGTCACATTTTGTAAGAATTGTAATAAAGCACTAAGCAATATTAAATATACGAACTTTTAGGCATATTTATATTAAAATCCGTCGTTAAAAAAGCAATCTGATGGTACAAGATTTGTTACAAAATGTACCCATTCTTCGAATTAAGATAACATTGTTTTATCGTCCTAAAATCACATAAACTACACTGTGATGATCCTCCACAGTATGAATCTCCTCCAGATTTCATAAAACCTCGTAATCAGTCCATCAACGACGAATAAGAACACACTCATATACACACATCCCCAAAACTTTCCATTTTCCATACACATCATAAAGCCGAACTTTATCGGACAAAGATGAATTCCGGCCACCGAGCGAATATTATAAACCGTGTCACCGTGGCAAGTTAAGCACATACACACACACTCGAAATACCTCGAGCGCGAAAAAATCTCTGGAATCCAGTAAAACGCGCGCGTAACGCTACATACGAGATACAACACATCGAGAAAAGTGGCCGACGCCGCCACTGCCGATGAGTAAAAAGAAAGAAGAAAAAAAAGGAGAAGACACGCCAGCGTGTGTGTGATGTAGACGAGGAAGAGAGTTTCGCGACAGCGCGAATCGTGTCAGCCGTGCGATAAATTAGCCAGAGCAAGTGTGCGTATATGCGTGTATGTATGGGTCTTGGAAAAAAGGTGCGCACAGGTCGCAGGTCGCGATTAGAGCGTCGTAACTTTCGCGCGCACTTCCGCGATTTACTTTTTATTTTTCTTTATGATGATGAGGAGGACGTCAGATGCGTGTGTGGATGACCATCGTGTATACTTTCTTGGTCTATTTTTTTCTTTTTTAAGAACGAGGTTCCTGGATTTTACTTGTCCTGCTTTGGTAATGATCGAGGTTTTGATCTATTTGCTTTGTGGGGATTATTTCTTAGGTAAAATGAATGTAATAATAATCCATGAGTCTGAATGTTTGGATTTAATAACAAGACATGGTTGATTGACCGTTTTATCTCTTTACTTCTTGTACGTATTACGCGATGCGAAGTAATCACGTGCTTTTCGTAGAATAGCGTGTTAGAACATTATAGAAATAAGTCATAAGTAATAAAGCTAGTTCTTTATATACAAAAAGATTATTTATTGAAGTATAATTATATTGCATAATTCATATCTGACTAATAATAATAATTGATTAGGGGTAAAAGAATATTTAAAGAGGAACACTTCTTTGACAACATAAAAGCTGTTTTCCGTCAGTTTTTTCCTTTTTATTCTGTATCTAAACTTTTGAAAATCTAAAAAGCTATATTTTATATCTGTTCTACCTTTTCTTAAATATCTTTATCGGCATTTCAAAAACACGCACACACACACACACACACACTCACACACACACACACACACATATATATATGTGTGTGTGTGTGTGTGTGTGTGTGTGTGTGTGTGTGTGTGTGTGTGTGTATGTGTATGTATATATATATGAGACGATGGTGTGAAGGTCTTTATCGAAGATAAATTACTCTTCACAGTAAGCCATAAAAAATACAAACGGTTTTTCATAATACGTTACAACAGGTTTATTAATGGTAAGATTTTCGACAAAATATTATGAACAAAAGTGTGAAAATTTTCTTTTAAATTATGGAAAAACATTAATATTTTCAACTTTACAAAAAAATTAAAGTAATTAACAAAAAGATGTAAAATAACTGTGATAGCGATGCGATCAGCTTTAGAAAATAAATATGTTTATTTGGCCTTAAATATTAAAATTAATAAAAGAAATTTGTATGAAACATAGTTCAAGACATTTGCTCTGAAATCTAATAAATAGATTTTATAAACACTTTGAACATTATTAAAAGAATCCCTGATTTTAGTTTGTGGTGAAACTGGTGCCCCCGCAATAGATCATCGCTCAGCTAAAACTATTTTATGAATGATACAAATGTATAACATTTAAACTGATCAACGCTCAATGCATATAAAATATCAAGCAACTAAATAGATGAACTGTTTCATCCCAAGGAATGCAATTCTTCAAGAATAAAGTCCTAATACAATATCCACGGCTTATTCAAATACGATGATAATCTCATATTATTTATGAGCCACACTCATTCAAATTCCCACCGTAATACGATGTTAAGATATGTGCCAGTACTGTAAAGACTCCGTCGACTCTCTATTTTTTCCTTCTACCTGCAGCAACAGCAGTAGTAATGCCCATACAAGTGCACATGCGGATGTGTACGCACGTTATTATATACGAGCGCAGTGTAGTACGCATATATACGGTAAGGTCTTACTTAGTAAAGTACACTTTTCCCGTAAGTACATAGTGGCGTATATACGCGTATGGCTTGTCGTCGAATCGTGCGTCGGCGTGTACAAGCGCGCACAATAAACGTAGTAGGTTTACGGAGCTGCTTACAGAAATGAACACGTACGTTGGCTTTACTGTCTCAGGTTCTCAATTTTATTGATAGTAATAATGGTGATGATTACCATATGGGGGTAGTGGTAATGAACCCATATATTATGTTCCAGTTGAAAATATGAATTTTTTTCAGAGCAAAAATAGCTTTCGAGTCATTGCGTGATGTCGAAGCATTACTTGTATGTATTAAATATTATCTAAGTTTTCCTGAATATTTTGTCTATTATTGAAGAAGATATTTCAATAATTAGTTAACAATAAACGTGTCCGAATATATGTGTACACGTGAGTAAAAAGGTTCGATATGAAGTTAAATCTCTTTAGTATATCATAAAGATACTACTAGATTTTTTACTATTACATCATAAAAGATTAGCCATAGTCGTACTTTATAGCTATAATCCAATTAGTTACATTCCTCTGTTGATCAGTTACAATGTACAGTTATTCCAGTTGATGCATGATTTCATGCAGTACGAAATCTTCTTACAATATCATATATATATATAGCGTATATATATTTTATGATAGATCACACGTATTTAGATATATATCTATATGTATATCTTCTTACAATATCATATATATATATATATATAGCGTATATATATTTTATGATAGATCACACGTATTTAGATATATATATATATATATATATATATATATATATATATATATATATATATACTAATTAATACTAAATAAATAATACCATATAACTAAATAATACTAATATAGGGCCTGCGGCGGCTCAGTCGGTAGAGTGTCGGATTCCCACGCCGGTGACCCGGGTTCGAATCCTAGTCTCTGCCGATTGATACAAGCACCTCTATAAAAATTACATGTGCTTTGTTTACAAACACACCGCAGACCCCCGTCGTCGATTAGCACCACATGGGAGCACAAACATGGCGACGTTAAATAAAAAAAAAAAATAAAAAAAAACTAATATAATATTGTAAGAAGATTTCGTACTGCATGAAATCATGCATCAACTGGAATAACTGTACATTGTAACTGATCAACAGAGGAATGTAACTAATTGGATTATAGCTATAAAGTACGACTATGGCTAATCTTTTATGATGTAATAGTAAAAAATCTAGTAGTATCTTTATGATATAGTACTAAAGAGATTTAACTTCATATCGAAACTTTTTACTCACGTGTACACATATATTCGGACACGTTTATTGTTAACTAATTATTGAAATATCTTCTTTAATAATAGACAAAATATTATAAAATATTATATATATACCTAAATACGTGTGATCTATCACAAAAAAGTGAATATTTCAACCATTGAGCTACATTTGGATAGAAAAAAATATGATATAAAAAATAATATTATACAAAAAAACTTAAGTCTTGTGCACTAACAACTTTAAAGAAATAATTAAAACTAAATTATTAAATACTGTTTCTCGCTGGTAGAAAAAAGATATTACTGAATAGTTTCTCCACATTTTTGTTCGAAATATTATTTTTATGTTATCACATTGTTAGTAATTGAAGTAATATTCATATTTTTTTTATAATAATTACCTTGGAATAGCCACCTTATGGATTTTATCAGTTCTGACTACTAAGGTATCAATTATTTTAAGATAATAATACAAAATCGGAAGCAGAGTATGCTCTTCTGAACATTTAGATGTTATTTTATGGAAGATTTTTGTTTAGCATTAAAATTGTTTTTTCAACAAATCAGAACAGTTTTATTTCTATGATAATAATAATAAATAAAAATGATTAATAATAATAATGAAAAATGTTATATCTATCATTGTCATAAATTTTTAAACTAAGTACATTACATTATCTTCTATTATTGAATTGAGAAAACCAGAATACTACTCATTCATTACTAACAAGTAAACTTTATAGATTTTATTCAATTCTGTATCTTGGTATCTATAACATTTATCATTGTTTCAACATTTGCAACTCACAGTACACACTAGTAGCAAGAATAAAAGTCACAAGTTCTACAAGACGTGATTTTCTACCTAGTACACTATAAGATTCACCCAAACCACGCATCTGTCCTTCTAAACAGCGTGTCACCTTTGGCCACAATCCCGTAGAGTCCAACATCGTGAAAAAAGAATCATCATCGACTCTCATCGAGTACCAAAACCAGTCTTCGCCGTTTTTTTCTTCCCGTACGAAAAAAAGTGTCGAAAAGAGGTGGGGATTAAACAGCAGCAAGCAGCAGCATCACCAACGCACACGCCGAATTATGGTGGGGAAGAAGCTGAAGCCGAAGCTGCAGCGTGTAGAGTAGAGAGGAGAGGGAGGGACAACGAACGAACGACGCCTCGAGAGACCCATACGAAGATAAAAGAGCACATTCGAAAATTCATGTATATTTTTTTCTCTCTCTCTCTCTCTATCGGCTCTGCCTGCTGCCCACCTCGCGCGCACCGCGTATAAATAGTCAGTGACTTACACCTGCGTGCCTGATTCGTGCTTCGCTCGTTCGTCCGAGAAGATAAATACAAATCTCTCTCTCATCTCCTCAAGAGACAAGAAGAAACTACACAGCCATGAAGACCTTCTTACTGTTCGTAGTCGCGTTCGCGGTGGCGGCCAATGCCCAGAGCATCGACGAGTGCCTGCAGCAGGACAGCATTTCCTGCGTCCAGAAGAGCCTCTTCAGGAAGGCCAGGGAGTTCTTCGACAAGGACAGCTTCGAGCTCGTCACCGGGGTCAGTCTGGTCAAGGCCAAGGGCGCCGAGAGGAACTCGAGGAGCGGCAAGGACCTGGCCTACGAGCAGGAGATCGACCAGGCGACCAGTGCGGCCGAGAGGCAGAGTGCCCTGGAGAACTTCGTCGGGGAGGAAGTCAGCGATTTCTTCAGCGGACGCAGCTTGAGGGTCAGTTCCGTGTGCCGATATTTGTTCTTTCTTTTTTCCTTCGCGACCTGGTGTTAACCGAAGCAAAGTGTTCCAAGGATATGTTGTGCTGGATAATTATACTTTTACCGTACAGCCGTTCGAGGATTCAAGTATTATTCAATTGCGCGATTTAGTGTCATGATGAAACGTTTGAGCGTGAATCTTTCTTGACTTTGGTAAATAGTCAAAGGGGAAGATAATTGTAATTTTTGAGTAATATGGGGTCAATCGATTGCTATGAATGAATATATGGTAACATAACTTTTGCCATAATAAAGAAAACTTTGGTCCTGCCGATTGATTGTCCTTTTTACGTAAAAATTATAATTACTTTTTGTATGACTATTTACTGAAACTAGAGGATTCTCGATTGAATCTTTCATTATTATAAAGGATTCAATTGATTGATAAAAACGAAATGTCCTTTATTAACAATTAACTCGTTTGTAGCAATTGATTGAATCACTGTTACCTAAAGATTTTTCATTTAATGAATATTAGAATCTTCTCATCGATAATTATAATTTAAGAAATACTAGTTTTGTACGACTATAAAAATTTTTATTGTCATTTTAACGTTTGCAAATTTGAATTTGCAGATCAACTTCTCGCCAGCTTTGGAGAAAATTGGCGAATCCGCACGTGCCATTAGCGAGTCTGTCCCCACGGAAGTCCGTGAAGTCGTCGATGAAGTCGTTGAAGGTAATTTTCTTGCAAAACTTTAAATTAACATAACTGTGCTTTCCACTGTTTAGAAGAAAAAAATACTTTTATGGGTTTTAACTAGTTGTAGCTTATTAAAATGAAAATAGATATTTAAAAATCAATATTTTGTGAATCATTAGAATTATTTTATTGTAAATTATATATCAGACAACAATCGAACTTTAACAACAAATTCTTATACTTAACTTGTTTCTAATATTTATATTAACTTTAATATTTTAAAATTTACGTATAAATTTAATTTCATTCGCATTTGGATGGTGAACATTCCTGTGTAAATTACGTTAACGTAATAACTAACGCATCTAATTAACTAGCAATAAAATGCACAGCTTACTATTACAAGTGTGAAGTGCATGATTTAATTACAGACTAATGTCCTTAACTAATTAAATGAATAATTTAGTATAATTAATTTAGAAAGTGAAGCTAAAAGTTTCTAATTGATTCTTTCAATCTTCAGTGCATCATACATTAATTAAAATACGAGACTAACAAGATGACATTATTTTACTAGTTTTTCTGTAAACAGTTTTCTTATGGCTATTTAATCTATTTAAAAACGAAAAGAAGAAAAATTACTATACTGTATTAGAAGCTTAAGTAACCTGATATTTTATCAAATATAATTACGAGAATGCAAATAGTAAAAATTCAACCAGAGAACCCACTTTTTCCTAATCTTTCAAAAAAAATTTCAATTATCAAATTAGAATAATAATGAATAGTAATGGTTACAATGGCACAATTAATTAACATTCAAGCCTTTATCTGCTCATGTCTCAAAGTAGAATGTTGACTTAAGAATACGAAAGAAAGCTTAAAAAATGTTGTTTTAATTCACGCGTTAAGAAGAGAAAGTATCCACGCATGAAACCAGTAGTAACATACCGTGAATTCCTTGATTAAATCTTAATACGCTCCTACGCTGATTTGATCAGTCTACAAAAAGGTCCATCCCAAAATCTAATATACCTGCCTAAGTACCAAGCGCCGTGAACTTTCTCCTTTTTATCAAGCCGCCCTCTAAAAAAGTTGTTTCGTCATGTTAAAAAAAAAGAAAAATTTATTTCAACTAGCAAATGAAATTTGATTTGTCAATTAAATTATAAAAATGAAATTAAGTACTGTAATAGATTACTAAATTGAGTAAAATAGGCGATAAATAAAAAATAATGTATCAAGAGTCGACGGTATAATAACAGAATCGTTTCTCCATCGTCATAAAAAAAATAAAAATAATTAACGCATTCCTTTAAATTTCAGGCCGTGGCAAGAAGAAGATCCTGAAGAAGATCCTTCCCCTGCTCGCCATTGCCAAGGTCAAGCTCGGCGTCCTCGGTGTCCTCAAGTACTTCGTCCTCGCCTTCATTGCCAAGAAGGCCATCCTCGTCTCCCTCATCTCCATCGCCATCTCCGCCTTCATCGGCCTGAAGGCCTTCTGGGAGAAGAAGAGCGGTGGCCACGACACCACCGGCTACAGCTCCGGTGGCTGGTCGTCCGGTGGCTCGAGCGCCGGCTGGGCCTCACCCTCGGCGTCCAGCGGTTGGTCGTCCGGCGGTAGCTCCGGCGGCTGGGACGACGCCTCGGCCGCCCACAGCCAGGCTTACTCCGGATACGGACACCACTAAAGCGGAAGATTGTAAGAGCGCGTGCACGGGGATAAAGAAAATGATAGAATCGCTGGGTTTCAAAGAAAAAGTAGTTAGAGAGGGATTCTCCTTCGAGAAACGAACATAACCTCAAAATGTCATTTCAAACTCTTAAAAAAATAAGTTTTAGATTTAGACATTTAAAACAGACTTCTATTTTAGCGAAGTAAAGGAGGCTTTCCTTTGAGGAACAAACGTAATCTCAAAATGATATTTGAAACCCTAGAAAAAGAAGTTTTGGCTTTCGAAACATATAAGAAAGTTAAAACCGTCTTTGATTTTAGTTATAGATTCTACTTTTTATTTCTCTCCGTGTACGATGAATGTTTGAGAGAGAAAAGAAATGATTTTTTCGAGTCGTCGCCTTCGCAGTTGCGCAAATCGATCGATCGGTACGGAGAGATTCGATGTCATGGTAATAAATCGGTAGAATTTCGATACGACGCGTGATGACCCCGTTGAATCGATTAGTTTTCATTTTCGGCACATGGGTGCATTATACATATTGGATATCTGGCCTGGTTCGAATGGAATCTGTGAAATTCTGGCCCAAAAGAGTTCGTTTGACGTTCGATGGAGAGTGAAATTAAACCGGTTAATATAAGAACTGATATGGGTACACATTCATATCGGTTGCTGTACTTTCACGTGGAACCTGATTATGGTTCCACAACAAAAGTACATAATTTTCTCCTCGCGGGCTAATATGGACTCTTTCGGCTGCAACGAAATTTTTTAACGGATTCCAGAACTAAGAAACTTGCACAAATAGTTAGTTTGACTCATGCATACACAGACATATACTTTTTGATCGAACTAACGTTCTATACTAATTTTTACTGGAGATCAGTTAGATCGTGTAACTGGTTTTCTGTTGAATACGTGTAATTAGGTCATTCGGTACGGCATCCCATTGACTTCAGATGTATGAGTCACTCACCTCGTGTATCTATTGACAATATTTTGGATTCAACGGACTCGCGATCGGTATCTCTTCGAATTATACGTGTCAGATGTGTATTTGAAATACCTCAGATACCAAATTAGCGGCAACATAAATACCGTGTCAGATTCGTATCGCTACTAAAGTTGAAAGAAATTTACGCGCGTAAATTTTATTCGAAACTTTTTTATACGCATTCAACGAGATTCTATCAATGATTCCAAGGGGGCATCGATCGAATCGAATCGATCGACTGATGAGCTGAGTGACAGAAAGATGATATCAAAAGATCGCCACAACGGAGAGAGCGAAAATATTTATTATCATTAATATTATTTTATTATTATTATTTATCGGTAAAGCGTCCTGCGCCACACCGTATCTTCATGTACATATTTATAACGATCGCTCCCACATAAAGTTATGATAATTATTATAATTATTTTATATTTATCATTTTACGTCTAAACAGTTTGTTTGTTTTTTTGCTAACTTATCCGTGTCCACTGTTGAATTTTGAACACAACGTCGAGTAGCAACTCGAACTTTTTTGTATGTTTTTTACATTGTCTTACATAGCGGATTTGATAAATCAAACCGAGAGGCTAGTCGTTCGTTACCTTTGTCCACACAATGTCAACTTTATATACCTCTTAATATTCGAGTGTTTAAAATACACTTTGTTACAAAAATTATTTGTGTCTTTTTTTTGTTTTTTATTTTCCCTTTCCTTATACCTTATTTTATAATACTTATTTAATCATAATTAGAGTTCATGCATGCAAATTACTAATACACTTAATATACTAATACATAACAAGTACTAATGCATTTAGTTTCTATACTAATACATAACAATTATTAATACATTTAATTTATACACTAGTAAATAACAATTACTAACTAATATATTAAGTTTATACACATGATTTATCATATAAAAAGTATTCATTAATGAATTCTCATTTTGAATATCAGTTTTATTGTGATGGTTACTTTAGTATTAAATTAAACTGACTTATGCACAATTGTTTACATTTTAATACAAACAGTAATTGAGACAATGGAATCATTTATATGAAACGAATCATCGAATGAACTTTGTAAACTAGCCATTTCAATGCACGACCAGCAGCAGCTTCAAATAGAACAAATGCCACCTCGAACACCCAATAAACCACAAAGCCAGGGTCATAAATTCCCACTCCGCTCCAACCCAGTATCGGCGCACCTACGCAAATCAGTCACCACAGCAGCAGCCTGCACACATTGTCGAACGAGCAAATCCACATTGAGTGTATCCTCCATCACGCACGTGCGAGCAAGAGTGGGCACGCACTGCATTGTGTGCACTCCACGCACATACACACACGCGCGCGCGCGCATACATTTTCCTCGGAAAGAAAGCAAAAACAATCCAACGCGACGTCGAGCCGAAAAAGGGGGGCAACGAGTACGTGTCCCGTCGACGGGAGTAGGGACGCTTGCGAGCAGCCTGTTACACCTGGACCACGCGTAGCTGGACGAAATTTCACCTGGATTCCGCAGCAACACCGCGCGCCATTACACTCGAGTCGCGAGTCGTCCGGGTTTCGGGGGCGAAAAAAAAAAGAGGCGGGACCCAGGCGCACATTGGCTGCTCGGCGCTCGCTCGTCCGCCGGCCGGCCCGGTATATATACAGCAAAGCGGCTTGCACCTGCGTGCGTGACTCGTTGGCTGCCCGCTCGTCCGAGAAGACGACGAAATACACACACGTATTAGTACAGCGGTACGCGAGCGTTCCTCCTCGTATTTATTATACACGCGAAGACAGCACGCACTCGAGAGAGCATGAAGGTCCTGCGAGTAGCCGCGACGCTCGCGCTGGCGATGCTAGTTTGCGCGGAGGCGCAGAGCATGGACGAGTGCCTGCGGAAGAACAGTATTTCCTGCGTGCAGAGGACGCTCTTCAGGCGGGCCAAGGAGTTCTTCGACAGGGAGAGCTTCGAGCTGGTCAAGGGGGTCAGTTTGGTGAAAGGGAAGGAGGCCGGACGAGGGTCCAGGGGCGGAAAGGAGCTGATGCTGGAGGAGGAGGTGGAGAAGGCCAAGGACGTCGTCGAGAGGCAGAGTGCCTTGGAGAACTTCGTTGGCGAGGAGGTTGGAGACTTCCTGGTGGGGCGTAGCTTGAAGGTCAGTTTTTTTTACAAATTTTTGTCAAAAGGGTTTAGTTTAAACACACTAGGATATTAATTTGAAAGAAATAATTTTGCAGATTGTTCAGCATAGAAAAAGATGTTTGTGTAGAATATATTTGGTGTAAATTAAGATATTGTCTTAAATTTAATACGAGGTGTAAATTTATTTTCATTGTTTACGTTTTCAGTTAAATATTGAAACGTATTTTTTTATAGCATAATATATTTATTGATATATATCTTTAAAAATCATTTTGGAAATATTAAAATCTTACATCCACTGGTAAAATGTACACTTGAATAATTGCTTTTAAGGTGCTGCGAAAGCATAGATATAATATGTATACTATAGATATAGTAAATGGAAAAAAAGGATAGCCCCTTTGCGCCCTTGGATTTCATAAACGAAACAATATTTATAACTAAAAAATTATAGATTGACATCTTCTTGTAAGTAGTTACCACGGAAGCGAGCTCAATGCATAATTTTTACGTAATCCTTACAAAATTATCGTTGAAATGGTGTATTGTATTCAATACAACTGTCAAATTGCGAAAATAAAAGTTTTTTGTATACTATACATATAACTATCGAGCATTTTACATACCGATTTTCAATGATTATTTTCTAAGGATCACGTTAAAAATATTCGTTGATCTCGTTTCCGCGTTAACTACTTACAAAAACATTTACTACATTTATATAGTCAACATATATATGTGCTTTCGTGGCGCATGAAGCAATTAACTAGTATTAACATTTAATGTTCATAAATAAATTTTAATCAATTTAATAAGATTACATTTTAGTTATAAAGATTTCATTCTAAGTGGAAACAAATGTTTGATGCACAAATGATTCATATTTTGCCATTTGAACTAACAGTTACTATATAATTAAGTAAGAAACACAGTTCTCTTTGTAATTATTCAAATTGGAGTAGTCAATGTATAGGATCACTTATAAATGTGTGACTTATTATTATAACCCATTAAGGTGAACTGCGTATTTGTATAGTGGTAACATCTCGATATATATTTGCAAATAAATATTTTTTTTGTTAAGATTAACGTCATTAAAAAAATATAATAATAGCAAATTCACATGCTGAATATATATTAATTCATAATTTATAATTCAGTTGTTAAATTGGGATTTTTGTATTTTATTATTATTTTACTTTCGCAATTTTTAAATAATTTAGTGTAGAAAATTATAAAGCTATTCTTCGCTTCAATAAAACGTTCATATTTATTTCCAGATCAACTTCGCGCCAGCCTTCCAAAAAATCGGTGAATCCGCACGTGCCGTTAGTAACTCTATCCCATCGGAAGTCAGACAAGCTGTGGATGAAGTTGTTGAAGGTAATTGAATTAAATAATAATAATATTGAAAGAAAAATATAAATATAAAAGAAAAAATTGAAATTTCTTAAGTCTATTAATGCTCTCTTCAATTAATGAAACTAATAACTTCTCATTTCTTTTTGTAAGTTAACGTTATGCTCGTACATAAGTATATTTTATTACATTTATAATTCTCTAACAGAAGATCTTCAATTACCTTACTCTTTATTCTTTAAAATTACAGATTTAATTATAGAAAATTGTTTTGATCTTTTATTTTATAATTATTTCATATTATTTTTTTCACACATATATATATATATATATATATATATATATATATATATATATATATATATATATATATATATATATATATGTTAGAAGACACTTTATTTTAAAGTAAGTTCATGATTTTAATTGATCCAATAAAATGTATTTCTTATATTGGTAATCATATTAGATATTTTATTAATATTACAAGCAATTTGTATTTTTTATTTAATTTATTTAGTTTCCGTAACGTAAATATAACTATAATTGAGGCATTCAGAACCATAACGAACTAAGTCCATTTTAGAAATTTTGTAAACTGTTACAAACATTAGTAACATAAAAAAGTGAAATTTTATTAGTTTTATCACTTCAATTAATACTTGAATATACTATTTAATAATTGCATAGTTTACAAATTTTTATGGAGATTCTGAATGATTCAATTAGAGTAACTTTAAATGTATGCTATTTATTACAAAGTAACAGATAATAAATAAATGCGTGTATTTTTTAAAAGTTTTTTTTATTATTTTATTATAAAAGTGGAAATGTAAATATCTAATAAATCGTGAATTAATATTATCGTCTAAGTAGGATGATTACATGAAAAGAAACAATTGAATCTAAAATAAAATTTAGTACATATTTATATGTTATAGATAAATTACGTAGACAATAATTTTCAATTAGCTTAAGAATTGTTTAATATACACCTCACTTAAAACTAGATTATGAATTAGCTAAAGTAGGTATTGAGTGGGCGTACAGGAAATCACATATTCCTTATAAGACCACGTGTTCATCATTACGTAATCCCATATAGGAAGATATGTCGTAACCACTATCACTTCTCGCTTCTATACAAGTAACCTACATTCTTTGAGTTTGTGACACGTCAATGGCATTAACCTTTCGATATATATACATATATATATATATATATATATATATATATATATATATATATATATATATATATATATATATATATATATATATATATATATATATTAACTTTTAAATGCATATAATCATGAAATTAAGTTCTTTATATCATTCAATATTTATAATAATATTGTAAGTATATAGATTCAAGAACCTATCAATCTCTGAGTCAATTGTGATGAAAGGATATTAAATAAATAATTCTTTCATTTAACTTTTCAGTGGTTGATACCACTCTTATCAGAAAGTTTAATAAAAGGATTATTTATTTAATATCCTTTCACCACACTTGACTCGGAGAGATCGATAGATTCTTGAACTTAAATCTTTGAAAATTCTACACAGTGATATAAGGAACGAAATTAACATTGTAAGTAGTTTCCTGAACCATTTAGGTCCCAAGTGTACCTATAGGCACATGCCGTTTGGACTACCATTCAATATTGTTATTTGAGCAGATAAGTATCTGAGGCCTCATAGTCACTTCTAGGGGAACAAGATGAAGATGTCAGTGTATTTTAATGTTCTAAAGAGGACATTTGTTTGAAAAGATTATACAAATAGTGATGCCATAACAAGAAAGCAATGCGTATGGCGCTATAAATTTTTCTTTAAAAATTCGGAGTTACAATTTTTTGTTAAATCCTTCTGATAGATATTTGTATAATAACACGTAAACTAAATAATTACCTTGCTAATTGTCAACCTTTTAAAGATCCACCTGAAAAATTATGCGCAGAAAATTTTTTTCTTTTGGAAACTATTAAATTTATGGAAGATCTTTTGCTGTGTATAAGTCATAAAATAAAAAAAATCAGATGAGAGTTTATGAACGTCCTATGGTATTAATAGTAAAATATACTTAAAAAGAGTCTATATCTATATGCAAAAAAATTGTTCTAAGAAAATCGTGATGTACAAGTGTAAATATTGTAAATTAAAAAGAAATCAGTAAAACACCCAAAAAATTTTTTTTTTTTTACATTTCGATTTTGTTAGAGCAATTCTTTTCATCGACTCTTCAAGTACATTTCACTATTTATATCATAGGACTTTTATAAACTCTCATATGATTATTTTTGTTTTATGCCCTACATATAGCGAAAGCAGGTCCTTAATGGCTATAATGATTTCTAAAACATTTAACTCTTTTGTTTGGATAGAGAGTAAATCAATAATACTGTTAGATATAAAACAAAACAAAAATTATTTTCTACACAATTCAAAATAACCATGCTGCCATTCTCAAGTTAATAAGTCATATCCTATTTATTGAATTGATGATAAAACGAATCCGGGTTGAAAAATCTGACTCTATTATACTACATTTGTAAAATAGATAAAAATCGGAATATCGACGTAAGTCCACATTGATCCATACTTTTCCTTGTTACCACGAATAAATTGCAAAGACTTTCTGATTTTGATACTATAATTTATATTATATTTTTTCTAATCATCGCATATTTTACTTACTATCTCTTTATGTTTTAATCTAGTACATTAGTGAAAATATTAAAACTGCAAGTTGTTATACTGGGAAGCCATAGATACATTTACAGTTTAAATTTGGAGTAGCGAGTTCTAATTGCATTTTATTGTTACGATCTTCCCAGATTTCCTTCATTAATAATATGTGATGCCATTTTCACAAAATCATTAGATAGATGAGTTGATCATTAGTTAGATTTTCATTTATAAAATTGTAAAAATGACATCGCATACCTCTCAACATACTAACGATAAGTAGTATCTGTCATCACGTACTGCACTTTTGGCTGCTTGAAACTGAATATTTAATTTTCATATCTGTGCAAAAGTTAGCGTACTTTATTCTAAAAAAGGATGCCATGAGGGTGATATTGTAATAGCAAGCAGAATTTATCATAATTTTACAGAAACTCATACTTAAATCAGAAATTCATCAATTGCAAAATTATTATTTCTTCATAATAATTACTTCATTCACTTATAAAGATATAAAAACTTAAGGGCATGTTAGGAAAGTAATAGTTTGAATGGTTGTCTTTGCATAATTTACAATAATTAGAACATTCCCTTTATTTAGCTCATAAAACTTTTGGAAAACAATCAAATATTAATGATCCAGTAAGGTGAATACACCGTCATTGGCTATCTTCGAATAATAGTTCATCTTTATTATTTGATACATACCGATATTTTGTGGTATTATCTAATTATACTATTAGTCAACAAACTCCCCTCCTTTCTAACATTAATAACTTCCCATTTATCATCAAAATATACCCATATCCATATTTTACAGTTCATCGCTTAAACAGTACACAAAACACGATCGCATAAACTCACCCACACAATGAACTCAAGCACCTTCTCCATTCCAGGTCGCGGCAAGAAGAAGCTCCTGAAGACGATCCTGCCGTTGCTCCTCGCTGCCAAGGTCAAGATCGGCGCCCTGGCGACGCTCGCCTACTTCGGCATCGCCCTGCTCGCCAAGAAGGCCATCCTCGCCTCGATCATCTCGATCGCCATCTCGGCCTTCATCGGCCTGAAGGCCCTCTGGGCCCACAAGCACGCGCACCACGACACCACCGGCTACAGCACGGCCGGATGGAGCTCGGGGGGCAGCGGGGCAGCCTGGGCCGCGCCCAGCGCCGCCACCGGCCAGTGGTCGTCGGGTGGTGGTAGCCCGGGCTGGGACGACGCTCACGGCTCGTACACGGCCCAGAGCCAGGCTTACTCCGGATACCATCATTAGGGGGTAGGAGATGTAGCAATCGCGAAAAGTTGATCGATAGCGGGGTGCACTTCGTTCCTGTATCCACTTTATGCTAGTGGGCCCTTCTTTAGGATGTTTGCCGTTTGGGGAGCATCGTGGAAATGTGGCTGGCGTTTTGCTGTCTGACACTACAGATGATAGAAGTATTTAACGTAGTGGTGATAGGTCTTTGTTCGTATGTATCAGCGAATAGCCTGAACTTGATGCTTTTGGGGGTGCGAATTCGCATCTGCGTGTCTGCTACGGGTTAAAGGACTCTGTTGGTGCGTTACTAAAAATGATCACGTGATCATCGTCTAAAATTCCAGATAATTAATTGTCATGTAAAGAATTATGTCACATTCACTTTGAACTCTAACGTGATTGATGCATGACATTCGTGTAATATTTAATAATCCTCTCCAATTTTAATCTGATTTTTATTTTATAATATTACGTGATAAATCACGTGAACCTTTTTACTATGGTGAAAGCGATCTAAATTTATGGTAAAAGTCTGATAGCATAGTGACTAAAACGATTCAGAAATATTGACATTCTTGAAGATACAATTCTTGTAATTGGTCAGAAATATTATATATAGTTATGTGCTTTCGCGGTTCAGTAGATCCGTTAAGTTAGATCGATATCAGCTCCCAGACTTTTACGATATATTGCAGAATTTACCAGACTGGTAAAATTTGAAACGTTCTTGTATGAAAATTTAAATCGCGTTATATCGGAGTTCTTTTGTTTCGAAAAAACATAATAATCATATGAAAATCAAAAAGTAATGTAGAATAATCATGACGGATGATTGAGGAAGATCAAACTTGTGAGTGTAGTACTCGTCTCCTTTGGCAAATCGATCGTCGTAGTCTGTAATCCTGGTACGAAGAGATCTACAACTTAACGATTGACACAATTTAATTGCTTTTAATAGTGGTTTAACAGATTGAAAAGGGAAATTGTGTGCCAGTTCAAATGTAACTGATTTAGTACAGCCCATATTTGTTATTGCACTTTCACAAGAAACCTAAATATGGCTACGTAATTCGTAATAATTTGCTTCGCGCGCACTCGTATGGATTTTTTCCGAAGTGATTTCACTAAAATACAACGTTCATTGTCAATGGAATCTGGTTTAATAGGTCAAAATCTTTTGAATTTAATTAATTAAATATTGCCCTGTTTAACTTCAATATTCAAATCAAAAGTTATTTATAGCAATTAAAAGGTAGTGCCAGTTAAATCGAATCGATTGAGAAATCAAGACCCTAGGAGATGATGTAAACATTTGATGCAACTATAAAGCTATAATATTTATTATTATTATAATTATTATATTATTATTATTTATCGGTTAAGCGTTCAGTCTTACACCGCTTTCCATGTACATACTTATAGCTATCGTTTTTAACCAATACTCTATAAAATTATAACAACTTAATTACTGTACCTTCTTTTTATATAAATTATATTGTATATTATATTTATCAAAATGCGTTATTTACAAGCTGTATTTATACATATTACATTGTTGTACAATGTATCCATATCGTCTGTTCAAGTTGAAATATTGCGTAGAGTAGCGACTCTTTTATTTGTACTTGTTCTCCTTTTTTAGACAATTTTCGGTCTTCATTAAGGTGCACTAGTTGACGTAGCGAGTCCGACTGACTGTGTGCGTATTTTTACCGGTGTATATGCAATCTACGAGATATACATATAGCAGAATGGATCAATCAAACCGAGAGGCTAGTCGTTACCTTCGTCCTCAATGTCAAAGCTTATATACCTCCCAATGATGTTTCAAGTGTATCAAATACACTTTGTTACGTAAATTATTCTCCTGGTTGTTTTATTTCCACCTTTTTCCTAATAATTAATTTTCTTTGTAGATCCTTAACATATAACTTTTGATATTTATATTTTAAATAATTATATAAAAATTTGTCTCATAATTTCTATTTTAATTTAATATAGATTATGAGATAATATAATTCAAGTATCAATTCAATAGCTAACATTTTATCATTTTAATTTTTTTTACATAGTAAATAACTAGCCGAAAGTAAAAGTATTAATTACTTTCACTAGGTAATTTTATATTCATAGAATCCTACTCAATAGTAGCGAAGGCTTTTTATTTTCTTCCTTCGCCTACTTAGATCGGTAACTTACACTCACTATTGTCTACTTTCATCGATTGTTCAATCGTCCGATCATCAAGAATCTTGATAAGAACATAGATGACTCGCACTGTTGTAGGAAATAAAAAAAAATTAAATGAGTGTGATATGCCTTATTCTTTTCACAACTACACAAACTCAAGAAGAAACATAAAGAAGAAGAAAGAAATAAAAAAGATGAAACTGCAGTCCCGTTAGAGTCTCCTCTTCAGCGTCCTTGAAAGCAAAGCCAAACGCCATCGACCATCTTCTCTCGTACCCACACATACAAGTACATAGCCATAACCCCGAAAAAAAGAAGTACCCTCTCCTGGGAAGCAAGGCGTGAAGGTCCGGTTATTCGGCGCATTCACGTGTTTCGCGTGAGAACCGAGCACCGAGTTCGAAAGAAGGAAAAAAAAATGCGCAGCAGCGCGCGCGAGCAAACTTTCTTTCGCTTGCTCGGCAATGACTTTCGAGCCTTCCTGGAAATCGAGTCGTCCGCGCTGTGGACACGAAATTAAATCGTAAGTGCTCCGGTTACGGGCCACACGTACGCATAGCTGTAGCAGCCGTTTTGCTCTACTTTTGGGATTTATTTTTCTTTCTTTCGTCGCGTATTTTCTTGTTTCGTCGCTGTGTAGGTAAATTTTCTCGGAAGGAGGTGAATCATTTTGCGCGCGTGATGCGTATAATATATATTAGAATTGCAGCGGAGACACGGCCTCATTAGGCGAAAGCAAATAAGCGCTTTGAATGGGTGGAGTTTGATTAGATGAGAGGAGAATTAAGCGCGGTTGAGATCTTGTAGATGGATGCTGATTATTTCTGAAGTTGAGGTTTGAATGAAAAGCGAAAGGTTAGGCGTTTAAAGACTGTAATTATAAAAAGGTAGGTGTTTGCATCGAAAATTAAGGTGGCTCCGTCGCGTAGTCCCGTATCTATGCGAGGCCCCGAGGGGGGTACATAATTTTTTTTCGTAATAACCAACGGAATTCCAATAAAAATGATTCAGTATCAATTGTCATATTTATTGATCTAAATATATGTTATAATGTATGAAAAATAATAAGAATATACATATATATGCATACAAATAAGATACATTCATTTTACTTATTTATTAAATATTCTTTATAACTGGCTGGCGAACGGGTATTTTCGTTAAGTAATCGCAATCTATAATTAAAAGCTACAATCTCCTAGTGGTTTTTTAAAGAAATCGTAGGTTTTCATGTAGTTACAGGCTAAATAGAACAAACATTTTTTTCTCTTTAATTTACATGGCAACCCCACCAAAATTTTAATAGAATGGTTAAAACGCACAATTTCAGTGAAATTTTTATTTTTTGTTAATGATGGATTTAGAGAAAACGACGGAGTCCCCTAAATCAGTTGTAGTTTTTAGAAAATTAGTTAATAGTTGTTTTATTATACAGTAACAGCTTATTAACAGCTGCTAACCGCTTATTTACTGTTTACATTTGTTTGCGAACTTAGATAGTTAATTGTAATAATTATAGTTTGGAATGCTACCAAATATGTATTAAATTGATGTCTATGCAACTAGGGTGTAAAATGAACTTTTTCGCACGAGTCTCGCAGCAATCACAGGAGTGCGATAACGTTACGTCCGAGTGGGATACAATATTTTTTGCCCAAGTGTGCGTAAAGTTCGTATAACGGTATAGCTACAACAGATAATCGTATCTGAACGTTTTGTTGAAATCAGTTTGCCGGCAGACGTTTCGTCTGTTTTTTCTCGTAATGTTAGCGAAAAAGGAGGAAAGAGGGGCAGAAAGAGTTTCAGGGTGGAATGCAGGAATGTAGGGTGAAGTCCAGCACCCCTGCAAAAGATGACTTATTATCCATATTTTAATTAATTCATAAAACGTAATAACACTAAACTTATTAAATACACCAAATACATGTTTAAATTAAAACACACCCTCCTCGTTCTTACTGCAATTGGTAACAGGTCCAATATACTATGAGAGTAAGAGAGATGGATAGGAGGAGGGTGAGAAATTTTGCTGCTGTGCGTAAAGTAATCACATTACACAGTTATTCATTTTACATACACTTCAATTACTTGACGTATAAATGTGCGAAAAACTTCACTTTACGCACAGAAATTTGCACTTTACACACGGAATTTAAGCACACCCGGACCAAAAATTGGTTAAATGTAGCCATTAATTAATTTTGTTTATTCTTTCAATAATTGTTTATTCTTGATTTACTTTTTTCTTTGTGGTTTTTTAAATAACAAAAATTTAAAAACTCTTAAAGTTAAAATATATATATTCCGCGCTGTATGCACTCCGCTGAATCATACTAATAAATATATATTATAATACATACGTTATATTATGAATGCAAATTAAAGAAAATCATTATTTTTTAACATACAATTATAATAAAAACTAACTATTTACGCAACACAACAAACTCCTGTAATAAATTAGTAAATGGTTTCAGTACTCGTGAAAATATTTTTTTTTTCAACAGTATATTATTATTTAAAATATATTATTATCTAATACAACGATTATCTAATATTCGTTTAACCAATTTTGAAGGACATTGGTAATAATCATAAGGTCTATCTTTTAAATAACATGTGTCAATGAACAAAAGTAGGTCATTTTAAAGAAATACCAGATCTGAACATCCCCGATGCTAAAAATGGCAAGATTGGAAAGAGTAATATTCTGTCCGTTCATTTTCAACTTCAGAGAACAAATAAAACAAATGGCCCGAGAGCATTCAATGAAACCTGTAGAATACCATAAGTCATTTTGCATTTATCTATCATTTTTAAGTTGCATTATTTCTCATTAAGTTTGTAGAGATATTTCTTAAGTACCGAATGGAGTCTTCTTCATTTTTCCTTGCGTCAAACATTTTGTTAATTATTATGATTATTTGATAAGCTTTTATTGAGAAAATATTATGATTTTAAAATGATGAATTGTTTTAAGATTATTGAACGATTTATTATTGCTTAATATACTTTATAAATATAGTAATTTTATTTATTAGTTAACATATCTCCAATTATTGAATTTTTCACTATGAAACTAAAGTTTCATATCATATGAAAAAAGAGCCTCTATTAGTTTATAAAAAGTTCCGCTTTTGTGCGATTGTATGCAACCATAGCAAGAAAAACACGAAATACCTTAGATTAGATTTTAGATTTTTGTGTAGATATATCATTAAAATTTTAGACTCACGACAAACAATAAGATTTTTGAGTCGTAATTAATATTTTATATTATGAAGTAATTTAATTTATAAACAGTACATAACTAGTAAAAGAGAGTATTTTAATAAAAAACTTGTGATTTATAATGCCAAAAATATTCTAAGTACTTAATCATTATTCCACAATATTTGTCATGTTAAACAATAGGTAGCGCCACCCCAGTGGAATAGAAACACTGTAGAGTCCCGAAACATGAAGTTTAAAATTGAGAAAGAGAAACATATTCGGTAATACTTAAAATTATTGATACCGTTAAGGTATTCGCTAACACCCCTACAATTATCTGTATGAAGACTAAAACAAAAATTTTATACTTTAATTAAATGATAGAATATATTAAAAATCATTGTTTAATCTACATACGATATTTGATTACAATACTGTCAGCGAATACTTTAAGGTGACATAACTATCTTAAAATTACAAATAAATTAGTTATATGTATTTATTTAAGCATGAATTAAGCCTGGATTATTCAATTATTTAAAATGTTATCATAAAATATGGGTTAAATAGGTTATAACTTTGGCCAATAATTTTGTTTTTTAAATTCCCACACTCATATCCTAATTATATGCATTCTGAACACTATAAAACCTCAAAAACTCCAATTCGATAAGTTTGACTTCCAAAATCTTGCAGTAGAGCAAGAAATATACAAGGTTATATTATAGCTGAATAAAGATACCTAAGGCCCAGCAAAAATAAAAATTTCCATTATATTTTGATAAAATATTCATCCTCACCTAAAAATATATAATTAATTTATTTGTAATTTTAAGTTTGTTAGGTCCCCTTAATGGAGTAAGTAATTGCGATTTTTATCTCAATTAATTATTAAATAAATTTTATATTAATAGTCTACAATTTTTATAATACCTAGAAATATGTTAGTTAAAGAGTATCGTCAATGCGAATCACTCTTTATGGGTACATTAATTATTCTGAAAATTTAATTTAATTTTATTTTTACATTGATTATTATATACTGATATTATTTTATATGATTTATATTTGATTTTCAGAATGTAAGAATTATAAAGCAATATATTTATTTGCGATGTTGAGATTATTTAAATAGGTCAAATTTTATCATAATGCACAATTTTAATACCTATAATTTGAAATCTATTATCTACGTAATCAAACTACGGGTACTGGGCTTCAGTTTAAGGTACTAGAAAATAATCCTCAAAGTTTTATAAAACAAACCAGACCCCGCATCTCTGAGCATGACCTTCTTACAGACCATAAACTATACACTAGAAATACGACGACGCTTGTACGAAATACGTAATACTCTTTAAAACCACCCGTACATACGACAAAATTACCCACATAAAGCGTGCAAAATTGTTGCCAGCGAACCCGAATTCGCAGCATTATATTGCACATAACTCTCATGAAGTTTCACACTGCAGCTGCGTCTCAATGCAGACCGCTCGAGCTTTCAAAGAAAAATGCATAACGGTGCGGACGCACTGTCTCCTCTTATACCAACGGCGATGAACGCATTTATATACCCATCACAGTGAACATACATACACATACCCACGCGTTCTCGAAATGAGGGGGGAGTGCGGCATGACTATAGCACGCCTATGCGCGTGAGAGTCAGAGGCGCAACACTGGGTACATCCGCGTTATTGCAGCGAAGAGGTCGATAGGCTATAGGTAGGGGAGACCGGGGCAAAATGGAACACTTTCTTTATTGAATTTTCAGTTCTAAAAAAAATTAATTTAAGATTTTTAACGCTTGTCATTAATTTAAATGATATTTTCATATTTTATAAATCTTTACAAGTCGATTTTTTTTTCTTGAAAATGCCATTTTTGGCATTTATTAAAGGCTAAATGCTATCGGCATTCATTATTCAAGATGTTAAATGAAAAAGAGATTTATTTTTTTTTTAATTACGTCAATAATAAATGCCGGTTGAATTTATCCTTAAAATCATACATCTGGCATTTTTAAGGAGAAAAAACTCAGCTTATTACATCCATCAAGAATTATTTTTTGGGACATAATTACTGGTCAAAAGTAAGTATACGTTGGATTATTTCAAACCATAAATTCATTATTCTTAAATAATATAATCAGGATATTATATAATAAAATAATTATATTATTAACTAAGGGGGCTCCGTGTTTGACATTATACATATTTTAACGTAATAAAGGAAACCACAAAATATCTGAATTAATAAAATAATGAAAGATCATATGTTAAACCCAATGTTAAAAAGTTTTAAGGGATTCACACAATGGCATAAAAAGTTATACGTCCTTTTCTTTAAAGGTTTTTAGATGTTTTTTCATTTTTATTATTATCTAAATTAACATTTTTATCTAAAATTCAAAACATAATATATAAGGAGTCAAAATCTTTGCATCAAACCTTTTGTAATTCCTAGAATCTAGAACATAATGGCAATGTGTATATACTGATGCAAACAAATTATTTATTGTATTAAATATAGAACAAATTGAAAAATAGATATTATCTAATAATATATATTATCTAGAATATCTTCAGTGTATTGCTGTATTAGGTTAAGAACCGGGATTTGAGGTATCAGTACTTCGTTTGAAAATGATCTAAACTTGATCGGTTGAACCGATATATCAGATTTCCGGCCCTTTATATGTTTAAGGTCATTTAAATAGACATAATTATACATAATGAATATAGGTTAATATTTAATTTCGAGATTTTCTTTAGTGATTAAATAAAAATTAAAGATTTTATGGTACGTTGAAACATTTATAGGGAGTTAAAAATGGAGTAAATTATATCATACGTGAAATTGAAACATATACAGAGTACTTAATTGGAACATATTCAGCACTTTGTCAACTAAATTGTATTAATACACGTCGTCCAGAAGGTAAGAGTAAAATCAATAACCCAATAACCCAATAATTCAACAACCCAACAACCCAACTTGATTTCTTGGGTTACTGGATTATAGAGAAATATCGAAAATGCGCAAATAAGGTAAGATTTGAGGAGCGGGTAAAGGGGACTGAGGCGGGGAGAGAAAGATAAGAGTGATATACAGTTACCGCTAATTTTTCATAACATATTTTATATAATTTTTTATACTCATACCATTACTTCGTCAACGCTATAACCTCTAGTGAACTTAAAAATATCGATATTTATCAAATTACTCCCGCGTTCAATTTCGCCCCAGTCTCTCCTACAGTTGTAACAACTGCACGTCGCGTGTCCATCACACCGCGGGCTCCTCGCGAATCGGGTCGCGCGAGATCTGCTGCACTCCTCGACTTGACCTCGAAGTCCGCGCGTCGTCCCTTTTTTTCTTTCTTTTTGCGATTCTCGCCTTGTCTGCCTGAGATTCGCTTTCACGGATTTGTAATATTCAATTACCGATGCAGTCCCAGTGAACAACTGGAACGTGATGTGTAGTCATTGTTGTGGGGACGCGCTTTTTCTGGGTTTCTTTTTGACTTGTGTTGCCAGATGCAGCGGTCATCCTTGCGAGGGTTATTGATGGTGTTTATGGGGGGATATTGAATGGTGATTGCGCTCGGACGGTTAGAAAGGCGAGAGAAGAAAATTATTTACTGAATATTGGGTTATGGAATATTGGTGGCTTGCGTCCGACTTTGGAGAAGTGTTTGCGCGAATGGGGCATGCAGAATTGAATAGACTCTTCTGGGTCATAAGTAGTTTCCTCCATTGCTCAGCGATAAGTAGTTTTGTATTGACCAACTTTGAACCAGATTTTTATTTTGCTGTAAATAATCGCATACTATTAATATGTCTGGGTCATCCATTCTTACGAAAAGTCAGGAGGGATATTCTTATAATAAATATGTAATGACATAAAAGATTATCATAGGCCTTTATTTAAGAAAATACTATTTTATATTATAATCACATATCAAAATATTTCATAATATTTGTCATGGATCTTAACGTAAATATTTTAGCAATTTACAACGGTAAACAATTTTCTAAATTGAAAACAAACTTTAATTTTAGATTTAATAGATTGAGTTTTTAAGAATTTTTAGTTCCTGAAATATTTATGGTTTATCTTTATTGAATGTTGCAAAATATCAGTAAAATAGTTAACTCGTTTTATTGTTAATTAGTTGAGTTCATTAAATTGTATAATTTATTAAAATAATCTTACAAGTAATTCCATATATTGAAATTTTTTGAAATCTTATTGACAGATATACTTTCGTGTTCTGTTACGTACTGTACATAAATAATGATTATATAGGTTTACAGTTGTACCATTGCTGAGAAAATAATATCGTTAATTTGACTGCAAAATTACGATATCGTAACTTTTTCGATCCAATATCGCAAAAACATGGGCATGATCTGTCTAGAAAATTATGCCCACTACTATCCGTTTGAAAACAATAGTCACTTAGTTGTTGTAGTTAATATCTTTAAGAAAGAAAATTGCCGTATATTCGAACTAATTGGATCTTAACGGAGTACTACCGGTTGGTAGCTAGTCAAAATAAGTGCACTTTTTATTTCTTGTTTATTCGCGAGGTATATGTACTTAATAACACAAGTTGCATATATCAGCTTACACCAAATAATGATTTTACATTCTCATTAAGCAATTCTATTTATTATAATTATCAATAAAAAGTTTCACGTGGAAGCTGATTTGATTCATTTTTTGAGGTTAAGTAAACCTGTTTTTTATTTTCATTTATTTATCACTACGGTTACAGGCTCTAAATTTGTATTTACAAGCTTACAAATCATTCTGAATTTTTAAACTAATAATCTGCCAAATTTTAGCAAATTCTGAACCGCCAGTGTTATACAATCAAAAGTTGTAGAGAAATATGTGCAATTAATGAAAATTGAAATGCTTATAACTTTTTTCACTCCCCAAACGTTCACCAAAATTTAACTAAGTCATTTTTTAACTAGAATCTACGCATACACTAAATTTAAGATTTTTCTGAACCGGCAATCTCTTACCGGTAGTACTCCCTTGCTTATTAGCTTAACTATTGGCAAAGAAAACTTCCACCGCGCCTAGAGGAGCGCTGCTGTTCCTCGTAAAAGGACAACGAAAAACATGGCCGCCGAGGGGGCAGTTTCTCATAAGATTTACATGGAGATCATATTTATGAATTGATTTACAAGTTTTATACGTTACAAAAAAATCTATTAACGTCGCTGTATATACTATATGAAGGTATAGTATAACGGATGGTAGTATCAAGTTTTTGTTACATATTAAACTTGTACCTAAAAATTTTTCCCGTGTAAATCTTATAGAGAAGCTGCCCCCTCGACGGCCATGTTTATTAGTTCCAGAATCCACTAGTGTCGCATTGCAAATTGAAACTCCCAATTCAGTGATGAAATGGCATAGGTTGCGTTTAAAAAAATTATTAGTTTAATTATAATGTTAGGTAATAGGAAGATGAACAAATCAGGCATATACGTTGAAGATTCAGAAACACGCTCGTGCAGGAATTTTTCAAAAAATTGAAAAATTTGTTCACAATTTATAAAAATAATTAAAATGTATCTCGGCAATGAAAAGTCGCAGAGAGGTCGGACAAAGTTTATAAAATCGTATTAAAATCATATAATTATAAAACAAGAGAAGTAATATTAAAAAGAATAATATTTTTTCACCACACTGCGCGTAAAGTGCTGACTGTAAGTGCTGACTGCCCTCTCAGCAGGCCGTACAGTACCGCATGGACTGCCTAGGGAATAAAGTGACTTGCGCATGCGCGATGCGCCTTTTTCCGCTCTCGACTGCGTCTCGAGCGGTAAAACAGCGCGTCGCGCGTACACAAGTCACTTTACTTCTATGCAGAGCATGGGGTACTGTACGGCCTGCTGAGATGCGTACAGTCATTTCTTTACGGGGGTGTGGTGAAAAGTAGTATACGCACCTCTGGAGTACAGTAGGCAAGCATGCACTGTGTGAAATGCCGACCTCGCTTCGCTCGGTCGGCAACGTCACACAGTGCGTACATTGCCCACTTTACTCCCTTGATGCATAATGTACTATTATTAACAGTTATTTAAACATTACGCCTTTCTTCCTTTGATACAGTCTCTGGTCATAAATTTTCCGAATTCGGAAACAAAACCGGGAGTGTGAAACTTGAGAAGTATGTTTTTTCATATGAAGTTCTCGCTCGAGCAAGGCTTTTGCTTTCGCCAATATATATCTAAATATTGAAAAATTACGACGAGCTACTTCAACTTATAAAGCACTGTTCATCACCTTAATCTTTAAATTGCTCTTATCTAAAAATTAATACATTTTTTTAAATTATTCTCGTGCCGTAAAATTTTTCGAATTTTTTGCAATATTATAAGCCTGGTCCGACCTCTCTGCAACTTTTTGTTGTCGAGATACATTTTTTGATTTTATAAATTTTGAACAAATTTTTTAATTTTTTTTAATTTTGTGCATGAGCATGTTCCTGAATCTTCAAGGTATATACATAGACGTAAGACATTTACCGTACAAAAATTGTGTCATTCTATATTGCTGTTATAGAACTTTTTGTTGTCGAGATACATTTTTTGATTTTATAAATTTTGAACAAATTTTTTAATTTTTTTTAATTTTGTGCATGAGCATGTTCCTGAATCTTCAAGGTATATACATAGACGTAAGACATTTACCGTACAAAAATTGTGTCATTCTATATTGCTGTTATAGAATCGATAAATAGTTTTAATAAACTATTTTAAACAATTTCAGATCAGTGAACGTTATATTATCTTATATTTTTAGTTAAGATTAAAATAAATCCCAAAAACTTAAAATCGAATGAAATTTGTAGTTTTTTTAAGACAAAAATCAAATTCTTAGCCTTTTATTGCCACTGTAGCTATAATGCATATTTGGAGTATAAAAAAGATATTATATTTATGAGGTTCTGAATGAAATATTTTGTTTACAATGAATTTTTTTGAGAGAAATTTCAATTTTCAGAAAACAGTTTACGAATAAAAGAGTTGACAGATATCTAATGTAATCTATAGCTTGTCGCCCGAGCGCAGCGAAGGTTTTCTTTTTTGTAATTATGTTTTTCGTTATCAAGATTTTTCGTTGATTAAGTTTCGGAAGTTTGCTTGTTTATATTTTTGCGCACGCTTGGAATAGTGCGGGAATGGGATACTTTGCAAGCAAACCACTACGCTAAGTAGTTACTTTACACACGCCATTTGAAAACATATATAATTTTATATATTTTTATGATCCCAATGAAATTCAACCGTTTAAAGACTAATTTCGTCCATCGCTGCACATAATTAGAAATTTTGAAATTTATTAAGCAGAAGAAGATTTACATACAAAATGACAAAATGGTGCAAATCCCTACAGAGGTAAACTCTTAAAACTTAACTTACTTACTTAAAACTAACTTAAAAACTAAACTAGTATAGTATAAACTGTAAACTAAACTAGCATCATTGTATCATTGTTTACTTATCTAATAACAAAAATAGTATTTGAATACACATATATTTACCGTAATTGCACTTCAGACAATTCAGATATCTTTTATCCAGATTTTATGTTTGTTTTTTTGTGACTTTTTATCTACTTCTAGTGTTTTTAGATCATTTAGTAATTTATTGAAAGTTGTTATTGCTTTAGTGTAACTACTTTTATTGCTGACCTTTTTTTATTTCTGGAAATCACTAATTTTTTTTCCTAGTGATACTGCTTGGTTTATTAAATTGACATTTTAGATTTGGGTAATGATATATTAGTGTTTCAATAGCAAATAGTTGTTCCAAGTTCAGTAGATTATCATGGATGGTGAAATTATTTTTATTAACAATTTTGAGTATTCTTTTCTGCAGATTTTGCAATAAATCAAGGTTATTTTTATTAGCACCTCCCCAAGCAATTATTCCATAATTAATCAGACTATAAAAAAAAGCATAGTATATCATTCTCATCATTTCAGTTGACATAAATTTGGCGATTTTATAGAATATATATATATATATATATATATATATATATATATATACTAAATATTTGGTTCTCTTTATGATGCATTGAATGTGCCTATCCCATTTTAAGTTATAATCAATATTTTGCATAAGATAAAATTTCATCAGGCTGGATTACCTTCAAGAGATCATTAATATATATAATAAAAAGTAGTGGACCTAAAATGGTACCTTGTGGTACACCCGTATATATTTTTAAATAATCACTCTCACTGTCATTTATTTGAACTTTTTGATACCTATTATTAAGATAACTTGTAAGTAAATCCAGCGCTTTCCCTCTAATTCAGTATAATACAGTATAATTTATCCAGTAATATTTTATGATCGACAGTATTAAATGCTTTAGCCAAGTCCAAAAAAGTTATTAGTGTTGGTTCTGTGATCCAAATTGTTGTATAATATATTGGTAATGTAGTTTAAGGCATCTTTTATACCTATATTTTTCATGAAACCAAATTGGTGATCAGATATTATATTATTTTTTTTAACTCTTGAAAATTTTAGCAACATTTGATATTAATGAAATAGGCCTACAGTTTGAAACATTAGACGTTTTCCTAGATTTGTATATAGGTACAATTTCCGCTTTTTTAAGAGTATCCGGAATAATAGTTTGCTTAATACATGAATTAATTAGATGTGCTAGTGGTTCAGCAATGTGGTTACATATTATTTTCAATGTTTTGGCATTAATTTTATCAATACCTCCATTTTTTAATTTCAGCATATTTATAACATTTGTTACCTCATGAGAACTCGTTGGATTTATGAAAATGGAATTTTCGTACATATTTGGCATTGTTAATTCAGATTCAGTCGTTTTAATGATCTTTTCACTTAGTTTCTGACCTATTTCGCATAAGTAGTTATTCATAACTTTAGCCATTTCAATTTTATCCGTAATCTTATCATTATCTATTTTTAAATAATTTATGGTATCGCTCGCTTTGGCTTTTTCCCTACCTTGGTAGAAATCTAAGCTGGTTTCTAACCAGATATTAGCTAGATTTTCCAAATCTACTTTAATTCTGGTTAAGATTTTAATTCTGGTTAAAAAAGATTTTCTAAATCTACTTTAATTCTGGTTAAGACATGCTTTTTGACTAATTTCTAGCTAGATTCTGCTTAATATTCTAGTTAATATAAAATTGATAAACTAAGTAATTTATGTATTAATTAATAATGGAAATAATAACAGTTTTATAATAATCAAAGTAATACGCAATTCTAATCATACTACAGTAAGTATTTTACTAAATTAAAGTTAAAAATGTACGTTAAATGGCTAGTAGTAATGGAGGTTAGGTTATTTGTTTACATAACGACGCGTGCATTTAAAAAGTATTATTTACACAAAAAGTACCAAAGCCCCGAGTAAAATGTAAGTGTCTTTATTAAAGAAATTTATGTTATAAATAATAGAATGCATGTAGTCATATAATTATTGTTATTTTAAAAATAACAATAAAAACAGAATAATGTAAGTTATGACGAAATTTGGAGAATTGGTAAACAAATATTTGTAGTTTTACAATGAAGTATTATTACAAAATTTTATATTCGACATCAATCACAAAATTTCTGTTGACTATGTTATGATTGACTAATTTTCAGAAAGAAAATTATTAGTTATCAAATACTTTTAGTATTGCATATACATATTTCTATAATCTTGTAAGTTGTTATTTATTGATAAAAATATTTATTTTGGCGGCATACTTATTGAACATTTAATAAAGTATATTAATGTACATTTTTAAAAACTAATAACTTTTCGAAACCAAATATAAATAGGTTAGATTTGCAAACAAAATACGTTATTGCTTAAAGCATAGTCTTAAGCAGATTCTAGCCAGATATTAGCTATGATTTGACTTATTAGTAGCTTATTAATCTGGCTAATAATTAATAAGCTAGCCAGCCATTCGAGCTAACTTTCTACCAGGGTACTTTTGTGTTTATAATTTCCCATAACTTTTTAGGATTATTTAGGTTATCTTAGACTAGATTTTATCGTACTTCATTTTTGCGTCTAGTATGACCTTGTCTAGAATTTTGGCATAACTTTTATACTGAGGTTTTAAGTGGTCATTAGCATGATCCATTTTCCATAGATTATATAAAAAATCCTTGGTTTTACAAGATTTTATAAAAGCATCTGTGATACAATTATTCCTATGCGTCTTTTTGTCTTTCTTTTTTTTGTTTTTGCTAGCTCTATACATAGCTTTATTTAATTTATTAATTGGTCTGCGGCCATGTTAGGATCCTGTATTGACATAGTTGCACTCCAATTTCTTGTTTTAGCAATATTTTTCAATTTGTTATAATCCAGTGTTACGGTTGAAATCTTATTTTCAGTTTTTATTTTATTAATAGCAATAAATAAAGTATAGTGGTCTGTTATAAAATGTTTCAATTTATATGTTTCTGTTCTTAAAAAGCTTGTTTTTGAATAAATGTTGTCAATACAAGATCCTTTACAATTGCTAATTGGAAATCTGATTATACCTGAAAACCCAGGAGTATATCCCTTATCTAGAAAATTACAAAGAAATTCTTGACTCATTTATCTAACTGAAGTAAATCAATATTAAAATCTCCTATCACTGTATGGTTCTTGATATTTCTTTTTTTATTTAGGAATTTATGTAAATCTAGTATATTCAGTCTTAGGTATATCATGAGATATATATTATATATATAGCAGAAACTTCCGTACTACTGCCATTATTTAAAGTAATATTCGTATTAAATATTTTAATCCTTCCAAATTCAACAACTTTAGTTGTATGAAATATATTCTTATTAACAAAAACAATTACGCCATCATTTTGATTAATTCTATTTAATTTATAGTAACTTTCATAACCATTTATTTCATATAATTTATAATTTTCCTGAACAAAAGTTATTATAGTTATATAGTTCCTGAACATAATTCAATTACTATTTATTTTCCTTTTTTGTGACGATACCCGTGTTACTGACAGAAATAATGATAATTATTGTAAAGTAAAATTGACGGCGAATATAATAATGTGAAATAGATAATAAATAAATATGCAGTGCTGAAATGATGCGATGTATTAACTACAGCGTTATGAAAGAAAGAGAACCAAATGAAATGGGCTACGCGTAAAGGTCGTAAAAAAGGGCCAGCGTTGGCGCTCTCGACAACAACAAGGCAGTACAGTTTAGACTCTCGTGTGGTTCACATCGTGTGACTATTAGGGAAAGAATCGGTTTTTTAGCGTAAATGCGTCACAGGAATATATCGGCTAGACAATTGAATAAATATAATTTTGAAAGTTTAAACTGTTATTGAATTATTAATGTCTCCTCTCGTGAATCCGGCTTTGTGCCGTAACAACCCGCATTTTATCTACTCCTCATATTCTCGCATTATTCTACATACATTTTTGCATCATATTCATATAGCGCCCAACGAAAAACGACGAATCAAGTGCAAGCGAACTGCGAAACGCAAGGATTTTCAGGAAGCGCCGTCATGATTCCGTGAATCGGTTCCCACGAGGAGAGACAGTATAAAGTCCCATCTACGCGGCGCCTATATATAACTGCCAATGCCAAAGAGGAAGGCGTTAGCCGCAGTGCGCACGCGCGCGCCTCTAACAAAAAGCCTCTCTCGCAACGCCTCGTTGCCTCCCCCGTTCGACTCGTGCCGCACGCAACGGTCGCGCTACTGCGGCTCTATTTCTACCGCTGCGCCTGAAAAACGGTAGCAATGCGCCCAAAGTCACTGTGCGTGCGAGGGGAGAAACGCGTAATTGCAGTTACGCTGGTGATGTAATATCAGTTGCCGCTATGGCACGGGAACGTTTTTCTTAGATTTAATTTTAGCGTTTGTTTAATTGATAAGAGGATTGTAAAAGTACTCTTTTGTACAAAATAAACATATACATAATTATACATAATTATATATGACTCATTTTTACTTGGTCGCTTTAAAATATTTTTAAACAATGTTAAGAAAACGTATTATCGTAATAAAAATTCATATGAAATATATTTTTTATATATCAATCAGTAGAAAATCACGTCTACTTTAAGATTAACTAGTGATTAACTAGTGATTTATTGATTAATTATCGATTAATTTATTAATTAGTGATTAATTGATTAATTATCGATTAATTTATTAATTAGCAATTAATTTATTAATAATTAATTGATTTATTAATTATTAACTAATTTATTAATTAATAATTAATTTATTAATAATTAATTAATAATTAATTTATTAATAATTAATTAATAATTAATTTATTAATAATTAATTAATAATTAATTTATTAATTAATAATTAATTTATTAATTAATAATTAATTTATTAATTAATAATTAATTTATTAATTATCGACTAATTTAGTAATTATCGATTAATTTATTAATTATCAATTAATCTAACAATCATTCATTAATCTATTAATCATTAATTATATATATTAGTCTACTTTAAGAATATATACATAATTTACAAAATAATAATTAATTCATTTAATAATTATTAATTATTGATTAATTTATTAATTAGTGATTAATTGATTAATTATCAATTAATTTATTAATAATTAATTAATTTATTAATTATTAACTAATCTATTAATTAGTAATTAATTTAGTAATTCTCGATTAATTTAGTAATTATCGATTAATTTAGTAATTATCGATTAATTTAGTAATTATCGATTAATGTAGTAATTATCGATTAATTTAGTAATTATCGATTAATTTAGTAATTATCGATTAATTTAGTAATTATCGATTAATTTAGTAATTATCGATTAATTTAGTAATTATCGATTAATGTAGTAATTATCGATTAATTTAGTAATTATCGATTAATTTAGTAATTATCGATTAATTTAGTAATTATCGATTAATTTAGTAATTATCGATTAATTTAGTAATTATCGATTAATTTAGTAATTATCGATTAATTTAGTAATTATCGATTAATTTAGTAATTATCGATTAATTTAGTATTTATCGATTAATTTAGTAATTATCGATTAATCTATCAATCATTCATTAATCTATTAATCATTAATTAATTTATTAATTATATTAATAATTAACTGATTTATTAATTATTAATTATTTTTCATAATTTGCATAGAAAATTTCAAAAAAACAAGAAACCAGTTTTATGTCAATTTTTCTATACTTTTCAAAATTGTTGATTTTATTGAAAAAACGTGGAAATGTTATTCATTTACATGCGTCCCTTAAAAAGTCATCGAGAATCCGAAAGTCCATTGTAAAAGTTTTAAGGAAATTCAAATTCAATTAGCTAAATTCTTTGAATATCTAATAAATCTTTTTAAATAAAATAAAAACAACACTTACAAAATATCTTTGATAATGTTAATCTCAATAAAATCTAATTAAAGAAGGATACACGAATCGCTATAAAACTTACAACCAACTTACTGCTCTAACATTTTTCTACCAGGAAAAATTTCAAGACGAACCAACAATTTCAAAATTAATAAAACATAAATCAACAAGAGCACAATATTTGAATAGAAAATTGTAGGTAAAAGCGTGCACATTGTATGTATATAAACTTCTACCTACTAACCCTAATCGAATCTAAATAGACATCAACCCGACACATGTTTCTTACCGCGATCCAGTTGTCTCGTCAATTAGAGTATCGAATATAAAACGCTCTCTACCCATCGACGCTCAAGCAAAGAAAGCCTCAGCCAGGAAAAAGACGACTGCAGTAGTGCAGCTTATACAATCGTGGACAATAAAAAACCAAAGAGGCGCGGTTGCCTTGAAAGCAAGAGCTGCTGCTGCTGCCACTGTCGTGACTTTCGATTGCGGTAAAACATCGACGAGACGATAGTATATAGCTACAAGTCGCCGTACACTCGGTGCATCACGATAGTAGCAGAAGCTGCTGCAGTTCTGCACGCAAGACAGATCATGAAGATGGAATGAAAGATGAATTCATGGAAGGAGTCGAGTACCGGTGTTATACGCAAGAATGTACGGAGTTGTGATGTTTTTTCCGTTTAAAGGATTGCTATGATGCTAAGTTTTTACGAGTTACATTCTTCGATTAAAATTATTAAATGGTTGTTTTTGTATATTTTTCGAGTTCATTCTTTTATTACCTACTTTTGTAGCAGATATTATGAATTTCTATCTATATATCCGAGAATTTCTTTTAATTAGTGTGTAAATATTTCTTTTATTTTAATATGTATAATAATTAAATATTTAAAGATGACATCTTAATTCGTTAGGATAGCGGGGAATATTAGTGATCCTGTCCATATTAGTGTATTTTTTAAAACAAAGAATGATTATTACATTTAAGGTAGTAAAGTAGTACAATTAATCCACATTAAATATTTCTTAAGTCAATGAATGGTAATTTTTATTAAGATGTAATTTTGTAAATCCCTTGTGAACCTTTTGGTTTATATCTCTGATTGTATATAATATAAAATAAACAAAAGTTTAACAAATAAATTATTGCTAAAATAAATCAATCTATATTCTGATACAACTAAAACACATATATTGCTGACATAAAAATTTACTAATACAATTATTTCCCTTGTAAGGAGAATGCGCACAGTTATAAAATGCATCTTTACTTGAAACGTAACATCATAAAAACGGATGTTACGAAGATTGTATTTATGTATACTATAGGACGCGTCTGTCCAGTCCTAGCATCGATCTACTTAAACATTTAGCTTCCATTGTAGTATATTTACTACGTTCACTTTGAGGAGCACCCAAAATTAGTAGTAGAGTTTATTAGATAAGTTTTGCCAACAGTGAATTTAGCAAATAAGCTACAATTAATTACTACAAGAATTAAAAAAAAAAAAAAAATGTTATTGTTTGTTGTAAAATTTTAAAAGGCAATTGCAAAACAACAAAGCAGTTCGAATGGGAAAAAACTATGCGCATGGCTCAAATAATTTTTTCATACAACTTAATTTTCAAAAAAGAAATCTATTTTTTAAGATACTTTCAATAGTAACTTATGTATAGTAAAAACTTTTAATAAACAAAATTGAACCGACTTCAGAAAATATAACGCTCAAAAAATAAAAAATAATATTTTCTGTAATAACGGGATTAAAGTCCATAATACAAAGTCAACATTTGTTTAAACTACAACTTTTTGGAGTTGGCGCCAACATTTTCAACAATTCACTATACCAGACTATTCTAGCGCCGACTCCAAAGAGTTTTAGTTTAAAAACCACTGCTAATTGCCTTAGAAGAATGCTTTCTCAAAGAGAGGTCCTGATTAATTAGTTTAGGTATTGTTAGTAAAAGCATTTAATAAAAAAACAAAAATTTTAAAACTAATATTTTGTTATTATTTTACGAAAATAAGTTTAAAGTTATTATAAGATATATCAATCGAAAGGAAATTATGTCAACTTTATGAAAACGTACATATTTTTGACAAGTTCAACGTATAAAATAACAAAAATTTTTTTTTTCCATTTTTACAAATTTTTAGAAATTATTATTTTTGCTAAAAGATGATTTTAATATTATCCATTCAGCTCCAAAAACTAATCAGTTTTAAGTTCAAACATATGAAATACGCCTGCAAAATTTCAGCCCGTGAGATGCTTCCCTTGAAGAGTTATACTGGACACAAATTTTGATTTCATACATACATACATACACACATGCATACATGCAGACAGACATTTTTTGAAAACCTATTGTAAACCCATTTTTATGACTCAGGAACATCGAAAACATCGAGATTATCTAATCTCAAAAAGAAATGTTATCATCGTTACAAAGCTTTCTCTTTGAGAAAGCAATAAATGGTGACTTTATTTATTTAATACAAACTTTTGATCTAGCTTATTATTTTCTCAATCCCGTTATTACAGAAAGTATTATTTTCTATTTTTTAGAGCGTTATATTTTTTGAAGACGGTTAAAATTTTTTTTTAAATTTATATTTAACTCTTTTTAGTGTTCTCAATATAAAATATATACATATATACACGTATACACATATTTGGATCAAAAAGAATGATAAATTATTATTTTTATTTGGCCAGTACTGGTAGAATTGGCCCAATACCAACTCATAATTTATATAAGATCATCAGTGAAATATACTCTAACAGATAAAATATAGAATTACCGAAATTGGTAGATCTGGAAACAAATTAAGCATCAAAATTCACGAAACAATGATGGAAACATTGTCAGAAATTGTTTAATTGGCCAGTGCTGGTAGTATTGTCCTAGTATTGACTCCAAATTTTTATGGGACAATCAGTGGAACACTCTATCAGATAAAAAATTATCGAAATCGATTCCTTCGTTGAGGAGCTATGCGTGAACAGACATAAAAAGAAACATACTGGTCGAATTTATAACCTCCTTCTTTTTGAAGTCGGTTAAAAGTACTCCCACCAACTGGTATCAACTAACTTCTTAAAATTATCTCAATATAAAAGCAGGACAAGTTTGTTTTTTCAGTGTAATCTATGTGATATAATCAATGGGATCATTTGACAAATATCAAAATACTATCCAGGTATTTTGTTTGTCAATTGAATAAGTACCTTAAATGATAGAGGGCTAGTTAAATACAAATTAATTGTACAATACACTTTAAATGAGTTACTATTATTTACACTTTATTTCTAAACACCGTACATTTTAGGTCAGGAGCATATCGACAATGACACCGTGTTGTTTGTCATATCGCATCAATCAACCTGTATGCAGCAAACGTATCATCCTCCTTTTTCCCGGAAACGAAGCAACCCAGTGAGAATCCTGCGAGTCTCCTTCACTTCCCGGTGCACAGCGCGTAACGCGAAAACATAATCATCCGGACAAAAGGTGTCTGTCTGAAAAATGACTGAGCGCTGTGTTGCTGCATTCCATTCATGCGGTGCGCGACGCGCGCCATTGAACGTACGCGGAGCGCGCGCGCGCGAAAGTGGACCGCGCAGTTTATAGAAATCTCCGTCTCTCTTTTAGACGCTGGGTAAAAAATGCACGTTAGACGTGCAGTGCCTAGAGCGTTTAGAGCCTAGAGTTTTTTTTATGAAATCTGAGAGTACCTTTTATACATATTTTGCTTCTTTGATGTGAAATTTAGTGAGATCGTATCTTTCATGTACACAGGTACAATAATATTTTCAAAAATATAATATATCTTCATTTTTTTCTAGACCGAGATAAAGTGAACTTATTTTTAATTATGACCTGAATAAAATACGATTCTTTGTAATGAATACATTTTCAAAAAGAATGTACTTTTAACAATAGAATTCAATCTATCAATAACAAGAAATTTCAGACAGTTGTATATTGAGTTACGAAATATTAAAGAAAAATTTTTGTAGCAAAAATGCTCAAATAGCTACATTACTTTTTATCTTAGTATTAATCAGCTGTACCTGCGGCTTTGCTCATCTTAATAAAAATGGAAAAGAAAGAACCAAAAAATGGTTATTATCTGGGGTATTGCATTTATTTTGAAAAATTGAAACATTTTTTATGATACGTATATAGCCTAAGGTTTTTCTCCGATGTAAAACTAAAAAATATTGTTCATGATTTGTTAAGATGGGTGATTACTCTGGAAAAAGTAAACACTATCATTTTTATATCGTTTATGTGTTTCAAGAAAAAGGAAGATAATTGTACAAGTTTTATAAATATCGGTGCAGTAGTTCTTGCGTGATTGAGAAAATAATTTATTAAGAAAGTGCTACCCATTAATATAGTTAAAAATGTTGTTTTTTAGATTATTTTTACAATAAAAATTCAATATAATTTTATTTTTCTTTATTAATGTGTTTTTAAAAATTTGGAGTTCACAGTTCTGTATGGTTAGATATTACATAATTTTTTTCAAATGCTATGCTTACATTCCTATGCGCAAGGAAAGTTTTGAAAAAACATCAATTTTCATTGAAAATTGTTAGTCTTTCCTACATAACTATGGGTGAACTGTCTACAAATTTATGAAAATTTATAAAAATCTTTCTTTCTAGGTAACAAATATAACCATCAATTTAAAAAAATGTTATCATGTAACTAGCACATTTTTTCAAAATTTACTATAGGACCACCTTAACTTATATAATAATATCATGCAATAAAACAATTATTTTTAAATGAAGAAGAAAATTATAAGGTTTCAAAACTAAAACCATATGACCCAGGTGGTTGGTCCTCTAAAAACATGTTCCTCTGAAACGGTTAAACATAATAGTCGCCATAATGACTCCGCCATTGTGAATTTTTAAATTCTGTCCACAGATTCGTGACCAGCGACCTCGAAAATCTTACAGCACTAATTTTTGGACAATTAAAACTGCGGTTATACGGTTTTAAATAAAATAGTCGCCATATTGAATCTGTCACTTTGAATTCTGAAACTCTAACCTCGGATTCGTAATCAGCGACCCCAAAAATATATAAAACACTAAGATAGTCACAAACAGTAGAACAGAAAAATGTGCCCCTGAAAGGGTTAATCAATTTTGAAGTAATAGAATTTAAATACATTTATATATTCGTGTTCAAATTATTTGAGGGTCACTTTTCTCCGGTTTCCCCTAAGTTATCCTACCAACAAATTACTAACAATTATAGAAGCCAATAATAATTATAAAATTATTATTATTACAAGTCTGTAAAAGTTCATAAAGAAAAATGCCATTTTGAGATGGGTTTCTGGCATCTTTTATCAATATTTTGAATGATGCCTTATTACTATAATTACACTATCAAACTTTTTACAGAATATGATTTTGTATATAAAAAATCTATATGTTATGTTCCAGAGAAATTCAAAATGTATATATCTTCTTAAAACTGGTATTACGGGACGTATTTAAATATATAATAAATAAAAGTTATAATTTAATTTATCAAAATGTAACGTGTGTAAATTAATTTGAAATTTTTCATTGAATGAATTTTAAATATTGTTTCTTGTATTAATATAAGCGTATTAAATAAGTTAATATCAGTCTATTAAAACAATTTTTAAGCGGATTTATACATCTCGTTTACGGCATATATGTGCATTGAACAGTTTAACAAAAAATTAGGTGTTCAAAGAAATCATTCATTTGTTCAGTTTAGTAGTTTTCGTATATGTAATATACTTGTATGTTATATACTCTATATAAATAGAATCATATTCTGTACGAAAATTGAAAATTCAATTTTACTTACATAAAGTACCCAATGCTGGGACAACGTGAAAATTGGAATACTGGATCCAACTGAACAACTGCAATTAATAGGCGAATTACCTATTGTCGCAATGTCTAAATTTTGAGTAGATTTTATTGTTTTTGGCTTTACCTATTTAAACGTATTAAATACTTCCAGAAATAAGATGCAAATTATATTATTTATGCAAGATAAAAAAGAAAGAAACTTTTACCGTAGTATGACAACCAAACTTTTAATGATTGGTAATACGCTTATAAAAAAAATCAGCGACAGATTTTATAATAATAATGAATATTTATTTAATAATTAAGTATCCAAGTTCACCTCCCATTTTTTCAATAGATACTTATCACCGGGACAATATAGCAGCGATATCAAACACGTATTCAATAATTTAAATTCATGCAAAAAATTGTTTATTATTAAAGTGCGTATTGATAAAAATTGAGAAAAAACCGCTAGAAGGTGAAGTTTTATTCATAAACGCATTTGTCTAGTTTTTAACGCGTTTTAACAAAATATGATATTTATTTCCAACATAAAATGATTCCTTATATCATTTGAACGTTATAAAGTCAGTTTCCTTTATAATAAAATATATTACAGAATTCTTTAATTGCAAATTACAGCGCGTAAAGTTTGTCCCAGTAATACGGTCTAGAGGTACTTCTAGATTGTGAGAAAAATCGTAATTAGCATAAAAAGGTCAATTAGACTCATACTTTTTTAATCGGATATTAATAATGCCAAGCTAAACGTTAGAACAAAATCTCTCTAAAAGGATTATATAACTCCTACTCCAAAATGTGTCCTTGTATTCGGTACTTTACCTTAGGGCTCATTTCAAATATTTACAACAATAACTAGAAAAATCCGCCTTCAATATATAGGTATATATTGAAGGTGTATTCTTCTAGTTATTGTTGCAAATATTTTATATATATATATATATATATATATATATATATATATATATAAATGTTAAAAGCCGACTTTACCCCGCATTCCCCTACACCCCTCCTTACAGAAGAAAAAAAATGCCCGCATCGAATGACGCTACTTCGTCCTAACGTGACGGCTTCCACAAAATCTTTTTAACCAAATAAGGATTATATAACTCCTACTCTAAAATGTGTCCCGGTATTTGGTACTTTACCTTAGGACTTATTTAAAATATTCACAACAATAACTAGAAAAATCCGCCTATATATACACACACACACACACACACACACACACATACATATATATATATATATATGTCAAAAGCCGACTTCACCCCGCTTTCCCCTACACCCCTCCTCATAGAAGAAAAAAATGCCCGCATCGAATGACGCGACTTCGTCCTAGCGCGACGGCTTCCGATAGGCATGCACGCGTCGCGGACCGACGCGCGGCTCTGCGCTGAATGTACGCGCATCGCACGATGGAGACTTTCTGATGCGCGGGTGTCACTGGGTTACTGGATTTCGCGGCGAAGCTGGTCTTTATAGATATCGCGTTCCTCCTCGCTTTACCGATATACGCGTGCGCCCGTACGCGCGCGATTTTCTCTCTTTTGAGCGATTCGTTTCGCCGGTTCGTCGCGCGCTAGAGAGTCAAAGGACGCGGATTGCTTGGAATCGTAGAAAAGAAATCGCTAATCGAAGGTGCAAATTTCTGGCGATGGTAATTAGAATTTTGAATGGTTGACATTCGGTTCACAGATTTATATTATAGTGCATTCTAAGTAGCTATGTGTCGTTTCGTGCGTATATGTCTGGCTTCTCGAAATAACAATCTAACTCTATTTTTCATGTTTTCGAGATATTAAGATTTTAATATGTTTGCGATAATATTCTAGACCGATAAATATATTATTCGCAGAATTGAATTTAGAAAATGATTTGTTAAACAAAATAGACATATTAAAGTATGGGAATATAATATGAACTTAAGTCATTATTGCGGGCAGAAAGAATGTATATACTTATCATGATCAAAGTAAACTTATTTCGATAGTTGATATAAAAAATATTAAATTATGTAAACCAATCTTATTGTAGCAATAAAGGAATAAGTCTTATAAAATAAAAAGCTCAGTATATGTGCAATTTTCAAAATGACTTAGGTCGTAATATAATACTGTACAGTTTTCAATTACAGAGTTACCTATGCTCGAAGTTTTCTACTATCTTTATACGACGAATGAAACCTACTTAAAGACACAACATTTTACATTAACTTAATTTAGAAAAAATAGAACGTAAATATATATGCTGAGAAGACATGAATATATTGCATTAAATACTTAATTGCAACATAAGTAAAATTCATGGGCACAAAGTGACTTATCACCATAGAAACTAGAAGATATAGAATCACTATAGAATCACATATTATAACTGTGTACATTGCTTTAATTTTTTCACTCAAACGAGCTCATGTCCTTTATGAAAAATCCAAGCTGTGATGCTAATTTGACAGTGATCGTCATTGTTTTTTTACCTCCTTAAAAAATAAACTCCCACCACCACGGCTTCCTCTTGTTTTCTCGCTTATGACCTTACGGTATTCTCGCATTTCACTTTAATTTTCTCGTTATTTTCTTTTATCTCGAAGGTGGCGTTTACTCCCATAATCTGATCACTTTTCTCAAAGATACTCGCTGATTTCGAGACAATTGCGAAGCTACCGTTAGCTTCCCGCGGATGCCTTCCATCCGCTTTATATAAGAAGAGGTCATGTACACGATGACAGGTACAACTATCTTACTAAATCTCGTCTCTCAAAAAGTTATCTTATAATCTTTTTTAAATTATTGCTTATTTTATCAGCTTATTCAGTTTATATAGTGTATCAATTAGCGAAAATTACCTTTAAAAAGTTGCACTCTACAAGGAATAATGACTTTATAAAACCATATAATAAAATATATAAATTTCATATTTAGATATATAATTATTCGTTAGTTTGGGCCTTATATATGTATCTACATTTGCTTACATATTATTTAAGATGCTCATATACAAAATGTATTCATAACTATATGTATTTTAGGAATTATACAAAAATCAGCAATCAAGTGGTACAAAAAAGACGCAACTTGATTTTTCTTGTTGGGTCCTAAAAAAGCCCTAAAATATAAAAATAAAGTAGAAGAAAAGAGCTTTAACTCAAGATGTACTACGTTATAGAGGATTTACAATATCAAAAGTTATGAACGATCAAATATACACGAAATACCTAAACACGAAAAAGTAACCAAAATTGGGAAATAATGATTTTTTTCGTGTAGTATTTTTTGCATGTTGAAAATTTTCTCGTACACTTTAGGACCTATACATCAAGAAAAATGAAGTTGTATTGGCGTGTCTCATCATTCATTTCTCGTCACTTTTCGAACCACTTATCGGCCGATTTTGGATAGAATTCCTTATTTATGTGTACCATATTATATATATATATATTATGTATCAATATACAACTATATGAATCGTCATAAAAATTTATAATAAAATCATAATTTTATTGTATATATGATTTTATGTATATCGTTTACAATCGTGCAGCTAAAGCTAATATAATTATAACATTTGACAAATTATTAGATTTGCGAATGTTTATTTATGGTTATATAAGAACATATATAGTGATATAAGACTATATATATTTATATAAGATCAAAATCTAGATATAATTATTTACAATCAAACAAAATCACATATGATTATAAATACAAATATACGATAATTATTGTTAAACTATATATTATGTATAGGACATTCTTTCAGGGTCATCCATCAATTTCTCTTATGTTTTTGAAAGCGAATTTTTTATCATATTTATTCAACAAAAAAATATTCCTTTTCTTTGAGTGAAATTTCGTTTTAACATACACCATAAGTATTTATACTGAAATCTATCATCCAAATTTATACGTCTGCATGTAAACCCTAGTAAATTCTAACTCTGTAAAAAAGTCCATTTTCCATATTTATATCTCAACGCGCGAAAAGTCACCTTAACCCCAATACTTCCGAATAAATGTTTCCGCAAAAAGAAAGAGCTCTCGAATATATCGATGAACCCGTAACACCTCGCACCTCTAATTCACAAAGACGGGCCCCCATTCCTTTCCAAGTCAACGATTTGTTTTCAATATAATCACTTTCTACATGAACAACCGTCTCCATCTCCATCTCCGTCGATCTTCTATCCTCCTCTCCCTGCGTGAAATATTTTATTCATGCCACAGCTCGAGGTAAAATCGAATGCGCTCCTCTCCTATCCAACATTGCACTTTCGATCCACTGCACTATCTCTTCACAGAGAAACGTACTTAGCCTCTATGTAAGCTTCATCTTCGGCGCAAGGGAGCAGTTCTTCACCCCACCTTTAGAAATCGACTGTATATATCCTCCTCGCTCGACTTTGACCTTCATCTTCATCTCCGTAGGCAAATCGCTGCGCGGGCCGTTTAACCGCGGCGAGATAGACGGACATTGTCGTCGTCAATTTTTGCGGTGATTTACGCCTCGTAAAGGTGAGAGCGCAGAGTACGCAAGAAAACCGCGAATGCTAATTGTCGGCCAATTAAGGTGAGCCGCGAGGTCTCGTTAGGGGGATGAGAAAGCTAGACACGAGCATTGTTACAGTTTATATGTTAAAAGAAGGGAAATAAATTGAATGGAATAGAGATGGTTGTTCTTGAGTCTCTTGGAATCTGTGCTAGAGTCGGAGGATAGTCTTTTTTTTAATGGGCTTCTTATGGGAAGTAGCAGTAGACTAATGTATACTGATACAATGTGTATACAGTTATTGTTGGAGTTCTGCGGTTGGTGTATATTTTCGTGCTGCAGCGAAATAGATGGCTCTATTGATCCATATAAGTACGTGTGTTGTCAGATCTAGTCAAGTGCGATGATATATAGTCACAGCTGGTTATGCGTGGAAACATAATTCAGAAATAATATACATACTCGTATGCAGTAAGATATCGTTTCGTATTACAGTATACAGATGATCATATCAAAGTCACTTTTTGAAAGAATATATTTTTAGACGAAATAATAACACAAGTTTCGTTTATGTAGTTAATAATAAAGTTAATTTTACACAGAGAATTCTTAACTCTCTGGTACCGTGTGCATCCTCTTGGATACATGACTTCAACAGTTCATGAACATTCATGAGTCGAAAAATCGGAGAATGTACCAATATATATTTATCAAATAACTGCAGATATGTAATCCATTAGAAATCTCACTTATTGTTTTATCTTGTCAAAATATCGATTTTATATAGGTGCCTCGCGAAAAATTGACGAAAAATACTTTGAGGCGAGATAAGACAATTATTGTATCCTTGAAAATAGAATGTTAAATTAACACATTTCTATATAATGTTTACAACTACCCGTGTAAAAAATAAAGTTTGGTTTAAGTCTGGCAAAAGTCAGGCTCAGAAAGTTTTGCAAAAGTCAGGCTCAGAAAGCCTTACAAAAGTCTATCTACGGAGAATTTCCAGACCTTTGGCAAAAAATGCAAAACAAAAGCATAGCATTCTGTCAAGTCTGCACTAACCAGTTGTCTCTTTTCTTACAAATATTTAAATTTTATAGAATACTGTAATATTTAAAAAAAATTATCCACGGTATAATCGAAAACTATTATTTTTTTACGATTCTGGTAGATATTAATAATAAGTGTAGTGGCCTAATTACCAGACTTCTTTGAAGCTTTTTTTTCTCCGCGAGAATATAAAATTTACAGCTAAAAATACCCCCTAAAAATGACAAATGTTATTTTTATACCAATAAAGCTTACTTCCGGCCACTTTTAATTAACCAAAACTGTTGGATCGTTATATTTTAATCATTTATAGATAAACTGTACAAAAACATATATTTTTTGACCGGAAGAAATATTCCGGTAAGAGAGACTTAATAAAGCTACTTATAATAATAATAATAATAGTGTAAATAGTTTATATAGATACAACTAAACATAATGATATCCGAGATATTATAAACTTTATGCATAAATAGTAGTTATTGATTATAAGATAGAATAAAGTCATAACTGAAAGTACATTAACATTTAAATAGAAATCAAAGACTTTATGTTCTGTTTAGCGTATGTAAATTTCAAAATGAAATAAGAAGTTCACGATCCCTGTAATAAGATGAATCTCTGCTTTTACTTTAATACCGAGAGCTTAGAGACTCGGTGCAGATTGAGATCAAAAAAGTTGAAATTTTTAATTTTACTACGTTACGCTACCATAACGAGAAAATTAACTCAACTTGTTTCATCCACTGTACAAGAGCGATTACGGATTTTTCTGCCCCCTGACCTAACCCCACTTCGAGCGGAAAATTAACTATAGCTCCGCAATATCTCTCGACTAGAAGATTTTTTTACCTCGTTTCTTATAGGTATCATATTATCTCTTTAAAAACATTAACTGCTCTGTTTAAGATTGCACGGTAGCTTCCTTTTCAATAGAGAATAATACTGTCATTTTATTATTAGGTTCTTCGTGTTGTATGTAATTACACAAGGACCGTAAAATTTTAATTTCTATAAAATAATCTGAAAATAAATTTTTCAAGACATTATATACTTAAAATGTAATTTTGTAACAATTATAGTAAAGTCCTTATTTTCTATATACTCAGGATCTGTAACATTAAAAGTAATATCTAATCGCAGTAAATAATGTCCCATAATGGTCAGACGTTGATCGAAGGAAAGACTATCTACGAAATCAGAAAAAATCAATATTTTTTCTAAAATAATGAATTCATCGAATTTTTAGAAACTATCAACTATAAACTATACAAATTGATTACTGTAGTCTTGGGTATTAGGAAATATTTATTTGGAACCCAGAACAAGTAAATGCGCATGGAACAATGATATATTTTTGGAAAATGAGGCTTTTTGTTGATAATTGCGATATTTCTGAGTAAACATTTTCCAAAATCGAATAAAATTTTCGTACTAAATATATAAGCATCAAATTAAAAATTTACGAGAACAGAAGCCACCTTCCCCTTAAACTAATATTAGGCCCTATGTATATTCAGAGTATTGTTCAAAATAAACAATTTTAAAATTCATTGAACATCGTTAAAGGTACGAAATATATCGAAAATGTTCAATCATTTATAAAAATTCTCTTTTCATAAAACTAACCCCGTGACTGTAATAGATTTATGGAACGTGATACCCCTCAACACACAGTGCAAAAATGTACGTAACCTGGAAAATGTGCCAGACTCGCTAGCAACAGCAGCACATTTCACTCGGTCAGTAGTGTATAAGGTAGTGCATCATCGTCCTCGTCGTCGTTTGTGCGTATCGCTTGCATTTTTCATCGAAAGCGCGCGAGCAAAGCTAGGCCAGCGGAGGAGCTGAACTGGGGTGGGGGGGAGGACTTTTCGCCTCTTGCCTTGGCTCAATGAGATATAGCTCATCGGCTAGGTAGTTATCGGGAGCCTTAGCTCGAATAACATCTGGTATCATGTAACTCCATCGAGCATGAACGCGGCAGTGGTAGCGTTGTGAAGGCCAGGGAGCCATGAGCCAATCTCTGCTTTCTAGCCAATTGGTTCCGGGCCGCTTCGCGATCTGCTCGCGCTCGGTCACGCATTTGCGAATCCATGCTGCCTACCTCTATAGTAGCTCTCCACTAGGAGTCCTGTCTACTATATATTCGTATATATACATGTGTGTGTGTGTGTGTGTGTGTGTGTGTGTGTGTGTGTGGGTGCGTGCGTGCGTGCGTGCGTGCGTGCGTGCGTGCGTGCGTGTGTGCGTGCGTGCGTGCGTGCGTGCGTGCGTGCGTGCGTGCGTGCGTGTATGTGTGTGTGTGTGTGTGTGTGTATGGGTATCTATATATGTTTGTGTGATTATGTGCATGTGTGCTTATGTATGTATATACTTGTGAAAATATGTTTATGCGTATGCACATGCATGTATGCAAGCGTATGTAGATGTGTGTATATGTAAGTATATGCAAGTGTTATAATAACATTTTTTCTTACTTTTCTTGAGGTAATATTATTATTTTTACCCTGGACAATTACATCTACGTGTATGTAAGTATATGTGTGCATGTGTTTTTATGACTATATGAATGTATGCATGTACGTATGTGTGCATGGATGGATGTATCGGTATGTGTGAGTATGTGAATATGTATATGTATATGTGTGTATGTGTATATGTACGTATATCTACATATATGTGTGTGTGTGTAGTTGGTTGTTTGTATAGGACCTACATCAATATAATATATGGTCAGAGTAGTGTACTTCTTCGACGAAGGAATGTGAAGAACGGTATAAGTAAGGCTTACTGTAAGCAAAAGTTGGCTTCGAGGTAAAGGTTAGCAGTTGTTGATTTGTGTTAATGCGATACATTTCATACGATGTTTTTTAAAGACGTTTAAGTATATAATTTAAATCTTTTAAAATATTATAACGATTCAAAGCTTTAGGTGATTATTTCGTAAAAATAATCAATTCGAATTTTTCTTTAATTTTGAATTCGAAATTTAAAGATTTAAAAAATAACTGTACTTAACAGTAGCAACGTTCATGGAAATTAGTGACAATCTGTATATGCGTTGAAAATTGGTGAGAAACAAATATGTTTTATCTTAAGATAATGATATTCTGAAGGATTACTTAAAAGTTTTAAGTCGATTCATATAAAACTACTTTTACAAATGTGTATTGTAGCAACGGTGACCAATTATATTTCTCCGAAGAATTTCATTTCACGTTAAAAAAGATAAGGTTGGAAAAATTAGGTAATTTTATGCTCTTTCAAATGCTTTCCGCTGGATCGATGATTATTTCTAACGTATCGAGAAACCCAATAAACTAACACCTAATAATTGAAAAATTGCTTAAAAAACAAAACGGAACATCGAAAAACAAGAAAAAAACGTTTTTGTCTCTCCATCCTATTTTTTGTACTATCACAAAGCTTCCTTTTTGAGGAAGAAAAAAAAACCGTTGACAGTATAGGTTTGCGGGAAAAAATTGCGGTTATGCTTGAAATCTTCATATTTTTCCTTGATTTGAGATTTAAAACAGAATTAAAAAATTCGTTAAAAGATTAAAGATTTTAATTAGAGAACGGTAATCTTAAATTAGGTGATTAACTTTCCGTAAAATAAAAGATGACTGCTGACCATAGCTGTAATTCAAAGCTGCCTTTTATCCTATATGAGGTCCTTGTTTTGTGACAATTGAAATGAAAGCTTTTCAGTTCAATGCTCTCAATGCTGTTTCAAGTTTAATGGTTTCATTTATCTACGATGCTTGCACTTTGTGTACCTTTCACTTTGACTTTTGTTATCGGCAAGATCAATACAACATGCCACTATGATAGATAGAGAGATATCGACGTGCATACTTTCAAGCACACTCATATATACAGATATACACTCATTCGTAGATATATATATATATATATATATATATATATATATATATATATATATATATATATATATATATATATATATATATATATATATATCCGGTAAAAAGAAAGCTGACATAAAAACTTTTAATTTGAGTGGTCGGAGCATCATTAAGGATATTTGAATGAAATGTGACGATAGATTTGAAATTGTGAAAAAATTTAGGTGACAAAATAGGAGGCCGCTATTTAGATACGCAAGTCGTTAACATCTTGCGGGCTCCAATATTGCCGCCTACATTTTTTCACAATTTTGAATCTATCGTAACTTTTCATCCAAATATCCTTATAATGATCCTGCCACTCAAATTAAAGGTTTTAATTTTTTTCTCCTTCTTTTCTATCTTTCTTTCTTTAAATTACATCAGACTTCAATAGTATGACGTTTAGTTTAGGTGAAAAAAGCAAGCTGGAAAAAAAGTTCACAGTTATGCTAATAAGTTCAATACTCAACACCAAATCAAAAGCATTCTTTTCTAGCATATTTTAACTATGTTTCCTGAAAGTTACAGCTCAAAAGGGACAGAGAGAAAAAGGTTACAGGGGTACAAACTTAACATATATGAAACCAATTTGAATGTTTCAAAAACGGATTTAAAGACCTTTTAAAGACGAAGAATTTACAATGCGGAAGGCCTGAATTCGTTTCGATTTCGTAAAATGACAAGTGATCAAATATAACCTACAAAACGAAAATTGTAGGTTTATATTTAGCTCTGTAGGGGTGACCCATTGAACTTACAAGGGGCTCTAATATTTTTTTTCTTAAAGTTCATAAAAAAATAAAAGTTTTTTTTGATACGTTCAAATTGGTATTAATGAGAGCTCCCACGAAAATTTAAAATAGCCGTTTCTTGGCCACTTTTGTAAATTCAGAACATTTTACTACGTCGCACAGGAAACCTACGGTGCTAAAAAAAATTTTGAGATCTTATTTTGATGAGTACTTTTATATAAAAATCGCCGGCAAAATCTCTGACATGAGTGCGCAAGATTTTTTCGAAAAATATTAGAATGACCTATATATAGGATAGCAAATGCTACTAATGTACTAAAAAATGTGAATGGGAGATATTATTGTAGAATTATTGCAGTCTTTAAGTGTGTTTTATAAATTTTAACGTAGTTGATTAAAACCACATTGCTGATGTTTTGTAAATGTGGTACACACTAATCAATGCACGATGAAGTGTGTGAAAGGGAACGAAATATCGAGAAATATACACGAGAAGCTGAGCGAGGAGGTAGAAAGAAAGCAAAATTATGAGAGAAAATGTAGGTGATGCGAGTAAAAAGACCAGACCATGTTACACGGGATGAAAGTCCACTTTTCAAAAACGACTTGTGAAGACTCGCGCCGCGTTAAATAAGCTATACTCTGTTTTCTAATGATAAAATCCACGTTTGTTGCCTCGTATATATTGCTATGCATAGACATGTTCGCGTTAGTATTGAAACTATATTTTTACCTCTTACCTATAACTTTGATCATTATATTTGATACTATTATAACATTTTTTTAAAATATTTCTTATTTGACACATAGCTTAACTTATTACTTTTAAATCTTTCGATCATGAAATAATAAAAGTATTTAGAATTATAAAATTTATAATTTTAGTCAATCATAGAACTTAAATGGCAATGTTTACGACTAGTAGATTAAATTGAGTCCCTCACAGTCAAATTTTTCTAACTTAAATAATTTTTTTTATCACAAAAAACTTAAATTAAACGAAATTAATATCTCTAATTTATGTAAAGTATAAAAGGTGTATCCAAATATACTAATATTGGAGATTTTTACTGCAGTTTCGTTAGTATCACATTTTTATATCTAAAGGTACTTTACACCACTTTCCGTTTGGTTGAGAAGGTAAATTTCGTATAAACTATGTTTTTTCTTTTGTGGTTCAAAACCTATTGAGATTAAAAGGATCCAATCGTTAGGAGTTTATTCATTATTTATTTCTTAGGTACTTCAAGCCTCTAAGTCCGCGTGCATTTTCCACAAACATCATACATTGTTCTTAAATTTTAATGTGTTAAACTTGAAATTATGCACAACATATATGTCAGTCAGGTCAAAGTGAATTGTTTTCGATCTCGTATATACTAAGGAAGAAAGTCCTTCTTGGAGGCAAGAAAACTGAAAAACTTAGAAAATACTTTTATTATACACATCTAAATTCTAAGACCCAACAATTACCCCTAAATTATTTCCGAACTTTCTTTCAACAATTTCTATGCTCCGAACCACGAATCGATAAATGTATCCATAAGTTGAACTGATAAGTGTATTTTCAACATACTTACACTCAATTACACTAAACAAAACCACTTTGATTCTCACTTACATTTAACCACCGCTCTCCACGAATTTTGCAAAGTCGCAGCCGGCATAATATCCCACCAGCACCATAAACGTGTATAATAATAATAATATCACAACTATATCCCGAGAAAACTGCGCGCAACTGGTCGGACTCGCACATACGTGCGTGCGTACGACCTAGTTGTAAAATGGGTGAGTGGCCCGGTTTGACGGATCGCCTCCACCGAGAGCGAGCGAGAATTGAGAGAGACAGTCGAGGAGAGCGCTCAGCGCCAGACCTTTTCTCGAGACTGTCCGCGCGTCCGTCATATCGTGTACATTCATGAAAGGACTGCGATCCTGGAGCTCGGAAATAGCATGGCTCTCTTTGATTTCGGACGACGGAAGAGGTTTGATTGATCGACGCGGCGAACGATCGCGCGAGTCACGATGAATGGGATGAGAGAAGGGAAGGGAAACGAAGGAAGGTCTGGTTTTTATTGTCTATGCGTTGAACTTTCCTGCATTGGATGTGGTATTTGTGAGTGGTAGAATGATTTTCTACTCATTATACTATCATTAACATACAGATTGGTCCATTTTTAGTCTATACATTGTATACTTCGAGAGATTTTGAAGGATGAGCTGCTTAATATCAAATTCAAGTGCCGAACGACGGAATAGAATTGAGACATAAAAACTGACTTCTAAGTGTCTTAATATTATATTATAGTTATTTTAATAACGAGGGTGACTATGAACTTCTCTCTATTAAATAGGTTATTTGCGAGTACAATAATTATTATAATTATAATTATTGTTTGTTCATTATATTATTATGGATATACAAATAAGTTCATTTTTAAAATAAATAGGGTAAGACCTTGTATTGCTCTCACCTCAAAGATAACCTAAGGCGATAGCTGTTATATATCATATTATATTCTTGAGAAAATTATACGTTTTTCGTTTTGTTTATTTTCTTTAGTAAGTAAGTCTACTTCACAAGGGAAAATTACTTATGCTCCAAATATTTGTTTTACTTAAAAATCTATGAAATTAAAAATATATATTTGTCAGTCTATTACTGTAACCTCATTTACTGCCACTGTTTTCAAGAGAATAATGTACAGGTTATAATCAAAATATTTTAATGTTTTTTGCACAAGAGCATTTTAAAAGTACATCCTTTGAATAAATATATAATTTTATACTTAAATATAAATAGACACGTGTAATGACACATAATAATTGCTGCTGGATGCAAATATCTCACAAATAAAAAAGAGGTTAGATCATTTACACTCTGGCATGACATAATTGTTACTGATACCCAATCGTGAGTTATAATATTATATCATTAGATGAAACAAAGAAAATACAGTGCTCTTTTTGTATTTCATGAATATATAACAATGATTTCTTATTAATTCTTTTTTGTGTATAATTTTACAAGGATTATTTGATATTTTAACTAAAATAACTTGAGTGACAATGGTACAGTAGGAGGAAGTAATTTAATTTTGTATTATATACTTTTAAGTACTATCAAAGAAGACCAAATGGACTTAATATGTATAGTAATTCAATAGTTAAGTCTATTTATTATCATTAATGTTCAATTTTTTTGCCAATTTTAACTAACAAACATTTCAATCCATAGGATTGTTATTAATATAATAATAACTACTGAATATTTTGATCATCCTTGGTAAAAGAATTTGAACCCTATAGTAAAGATAACGAAGATCATGGTGTTGATGATGACAATATTAATGATAATGATGCTGAAAGTAAACCATTTCAAAGAAATTTGTTTGTAGTTGTATAAGAAAAAAAGATTTTTGACAATTAATATATATATTTATTTATATTATTTATATATATTTATATATATTTGTATACATATGTTCAACCTAAATATTTTAAACATGAATTTTAAACGATAGTATACGATGTAATAAAAATACACCGTATGTATGTACGTACGAGTGTCATTATATCATTAATCAATATATAAACTTTCACGTACAAATATAATCTACCAAAATGAAACATTCTCACCATACCTATAAAATATTTTATTCTCCTCAATAAAACTTAAACGTGTAAGTGATAAATCCACTGCGATTTGCCTAGAAAACAAGACAAGTTCTGCCAGCCCACTTCATATTTGCCTTGTACAACTCTCCTCGCCGCGCATAATTTCGCATCATCGCTCGTCTATGCACACTCCAGTACTCGAGACGGCATAGTGCGTTTCTTACACATAAGAATTGTACACGTAATTATTGTGCACAATTTAGCATTGGTCAAATATATCTATATATAATTTGACCAATGTTAAATTCAATTTAACGTGTATAATTTTTATATGTAAGAAACGCTCCATACCCTCGAGACAAAGTACATTATTCATATTCGCTCACGCACCGTAAAATGGAAATGGCTCTTGTGCACGGTGTGTGTGCTTCGAGTAAAAACGAAATAAACAAAGATCCTGCACGGACGATTACTCGAAACTCTTCATTTCCAGCAATTAAGATACGCAAAAATTTCTCCTCGCGGCGCGGCCGCGGCCTTCCTCTCCGATACGTATAAGTACGCGCGGGACTTAGAAATCGGTGCATCCTATAACCTAGAAATTCTCCCCGGAAAAATCTGCCTATCGCTAATAACCGTTAAAAGTTCGTTTAGAGCCCGAGGAGCGTCCGCACTCTGCAGCAGCATGTTATAGGAAAGAAGGAAAGAGAGAAAGAGAGAGAGAGAGCAGAGAGAGAGAGAGAGAGAGAGAAAGAGAGAAAGAGAGAGAGAGAGAGAGAGAAGAAAAAGGCGCGCCATTGATCAGGCCAAATACAATGCACATCTCTCGTCCTTTTTTTTGCGCACGTGCAGACGAGATTTGCGTTGAATGAATGCAGTTTCATGTGCGTGTGCGTAGTGCTGCGGCGGAAGGGAAATTAAGTATTTAAATTACGAGCAATAAAATTTCCGAGGTGTTGATTTTACGATGGTTTTTTTCTCCAACTTACTTCGTTCTTTTAGTCGGCATTGACGGGTTATTAATTATTAATTATTATGAAAGCGAGATTCATTGCGCAGACGCTTCATCGTTCTGTTCTTATGTTGGGATCTACGTATTTAATTGTTTTTTAAATATTAATTTATTGCATAACAGTACAATATTTTTGAAGAGTCTTAGAAATGTAAGTATCCATTTGTTTGTAACATTTATTTGACATGGCTTACATATTTTGTAAGTATAGAAAATATGTTTTGTTTTGAAAAGCGTACATTTTTTGAATGCCAATTTAAATTTTTTCGGTTTCTATTGCCACATGTATTAACGTATAATTGACGAGGTATTCAAATATATTACAATTTTAACATACTTTCTTGAAATACAATTAGAATATCTAACGTACAAAAATATTTATTTTTAAACAATAAATTTGTATTCAAACATAGAAAGTTTACAATACATTCATAAAACTAAGATATAATTTTATGGGTTTACAGAGCTATATTAATAAATCACTTAAAAAAGGAATAATGGATTTTATATTTATTATAAAATATTTAATGTAATTAATTCTGCGCATTAATTAATTTGCTACCATACAATTGAAAAATAAAATTAGTTATTTATCTCTCTATTATTATTTATGTCTTACAGAATATCATAAAGTATTTCACATTTTACACAAAAAATTATATGTGAATATCTGTGATTAAAAATTCACGGACTTTCACGGGAATATTGGTTCATTTGAAAAAATTCTATCATCTGGCAAAAGATGAATTTAGAAATAAATGTGAGTATAAAGTATACGCGTTTAATTATAGTGTAGCACCGGCAATCATCTTTGAAGCTTATCCGCGCTTGCTCATCATCCGTTCGGATTAAATGTATCCCGCTCCTAACGAGGTTTGATTTTCTTTTCTCCGAGTAACAGTTTTTGTGCATCAAGTGTCAAATTATTCTTCGGTAGTATGGAAATTTTTTAAATAATATATATTTCATAATATTTATTTTACATATTAAAAAGTAAACTATAGCGAAAGTCTATATATGAAATAAAATATTTTAAACTATATTTTTATAAATAACTAGCTCTATTATTAATTTATACAAATAATAAGTAATTTTAAAATACATTTTTTTTCTATATTTTTCACAGAGAAGCGTGTCGTTAATGTGCATTGGGAATCATTAGTTATTTTAATAAAAACATTCGAATATTCTAAATTGCAGTAAACTCACGATATCTGGCTGCTCGATATAAGTAATTTTCTACAGAAAATCAAAATTGCATCCTTCCTAGAAAAATGTTCAGTAATCTAAATATTATATTGTATTTCATATAATATAGAAAAGTTAATTTACGTTAATTTAAGTTGTTATTATATAATATGCATTATATTAGTTAATGTATTCATATAAAACATCAATTTATGTAAACATATAATAGTATATTGTGTACGAAAAGTGAGTCCTTTTTGACCAAGTGTGGAGTTTGCAGTACGAGTCGCAGGCGAGCGATCACAGCCGGAGACGAGTAATGCAAAAACCCAAGGTCAAAATAATCCCACCTCGCCCGTGGTGGACACAATATTTTTTGTAATAGATGTCTGGATTACGCGTTTATCGTATGCCTATATGTTATCTATATATAGAGCAGAACTAAAGTGTGACGTTTTTAAACAGAGCGCAAACGCGGGCCTGTTATTATTATTATTATTATTATTATTATTATAAAGGCCAAATAGTAATGGTAAGCAGCAACAGTGCCTGCAGGGCAACAGCTATCACATAGTCTTTATGTCGGCTGTAGACGTGCTTGCATCATCACCATAGCTATCATAACTACTTTTTGGGACTAGCTATCTGTAGCTGTGCAGTCCATATCCTTGTTTACACAGACACGCCATCTTTCTCTATTGTTTGCGAGTTGCAGCCAATCCTCCTCATAACATCCTATTTCTCGTAGGTCCATTTTAATATTGTCCTCCCACCTTCGTCTCGGTCTACCTGGGGTTCTTACTCCTGTTAGCTTCCCTATACGAGCATTCTAAGTGCTGCTCTTTCGTTACCCATCCTAGCTACATGTCCAGTCCACCCTAGTATTCGGGATTTAATCACTCTGGTAATTTTTAGCTTCTCGTATAGCTAGCGTATTTCTTGGTTGTGTAAAATTCTCCATTCTCTCGTAATCTCATCTATTTTGCCCCCAAATATCTTTCTAAGGACTCTATTCTCAAATATTATTTTTTTAAAGCTTTGTCGGAAACTTTCAAGACGGTATCAGCAATCTCGGGCCCTGCTCTGCTAGTGATCATTTCTTTAGCTGTTTTTATTAGTGTTTCTACGTTTTTTATTATGGTTTCTCTGTTTTTTCCTATAATGTCTATGCCATCTGCGTATGCTAGCAATTGTGTTAGAGAGCCATTTATTATAATTCCCTCTTTACTTTCTTGTACCGCCCTGGTCACGTATTCTAAAACTAAATTAAATAGGAGGGTTGATAGAGCATCTCCCTGTTTTAGCCTGTTCTGAATGTCAAATGGCTGCGATATGCTCTTACTTGACCTGACTATGCCCCGACTGTTATCTACGCACATTCTGATTAAATTGACCAACTTTTTTGGTATCCCTAATAGTACTAAGACATGAAACATTTTACATCTTATTATTGAGTCATACGCTTTCTTGAAATCAATGAATAATTGGTGTACCGTTTCCCCGTATTCCCATTTTTTCGAGGAGCTGCTAACCGTTAACTGGTCGCTTGTTGACTTGTTTCTTCGAAATCTACACTGGTAATCCGCGAGAATACCCTATCCATCTAGCAGTACATTAGAAAGAATTTTGTAGCATGTACAGATTTTAAAAATACCTCTATAGTTGTTATAGTTCGTTTTATCTCCTTTTTTGTGTATGCGGACTATGATTAGGTCTCTCCATTCTTTAGGCATTGTTTCTTTCCTCCATATGGTGCAAATAAAATTATGAATTATTTTCTTAAGTGGTCCCCTCCCTGTATAAATAGTTCGGCCCGTAAATGATCTATTCCAGGGGCTCTATTATTTTTTAACTTGTTGATTGCTTTGCAGACCTCATGTAGGTTGGGCTACTCGATTTGTGATTCGGCAGTGTGAATTTCGTTATAGTCTAAATCGGTTTGTTGTTCGTGTACGTTTAGGAGCTCGTCGAAATAATTTTTCCACTTATTTAGTAGTCCATCTGTGTCCGTTATAAGGTTCTCATATTCGTCTCTTAGGAAGTTAGTTTTACTTTGAGATCCTTTCCTTATTAAGTTTATATCTGTATATATTTCCCGAATATTATTTCTATTACTGTTTACATGTATTACTGATACTTTATTGTTTTTCTAATTTCGTTTTTATTCCGAAAAATTCGTTTGGCTTGTACCCTTATATTACGGTAATATGCGGAGGTGATCTCATTCGCATTGTTAAGGCTAATTCTTGATTTTTGCTTTTCTATATTTCACTCTTTGCATTCCTCTTCAAACCAGGATTACTGCTTGTTCTTTTTCTGTTGTCCTAACACCGTCCTAGCAGCTTGTCTTATACAACTTTTAATATTTGCCCAGGTACTTTCGATGTCACTCCCTACCTCCGGGTCGCCTAACTTATTGTTATCCGATTCATCCAGTTTACTTGAAAGTTTCTCCTTATATCTAGTTTTAATTAGCGAGTCATTTAACTTTTCGAGATTAAATTCCTCTGTTTCGCATGTTTTATTCTTATTTTTGTTTACTATTAAACGAGCCCTAATCTTGGCATAACAAGAAAATGGTCTGAATCGCAATCGGCTCCAAGGTAAGTTCGAACGTCGAGAATGTTAGCGTGCCGTTTTTGGTCAATTAAAACGTGGTCGATTTGGTTAAGTGTGCGAGCACCGAGACTTCTCTAGGTTACTTTGTGCCCGTCTAAGTGAATGAAACATGTGCTTTTGACTATAAGATTCTTACATGTGGCAAAATTAATTACTTTCACTCCATTATCATTACTCATGTCATGTAAACTTTATTTTCCCATGGTCGGTCTAAAATTTTCTTCCTTTCAATTTCCGCGGAAAATTAAAAATAAATGTATTATATATTTTACACAAATCAAACTATTAGATTGTCTAGGCTCCCCTAAACACGTTTTATCATCCGGATGGTACCCCATGTATTGGTGGGCTCAAACACATTTTCGCTAAAGTTTTGTCTTGTTTGTTCAGCGAGCTAAACAACTATAAGCTGGCAAAAAAACTTTTTTGTAACACATGTACGGTTTTCACGTTTTTTCGCCGTCAGAACCGGGCCTAAAGTGACCGTTTTCCGACCAGTGAACGTAAAGTAATTACTTTACGCCCGCTGCTTATTTTAGGCGGTCGTAACGTGAGTACTTTACTTCCGCTGCTCGTTTTATTTTACGTCCGCTCGTTCTGCCAATAGAAATGGAAGAAAAACTATCCTAAACTTGGTTTGTGAAAATCAATACATGTGTTACAAGAAATATAGTGTACACCACGGGTGAGAGGGTCTTTTTGACCTCGTGTGTTTGCAGTACCTACTCGTCTTCGGCTCGCTGTTTGTACTCGCCTTCGACTCATGCTAGGTGGTCTACGACTCGAATTGCAAACTCGCACTCGGTCAAAAAAGGCCCACTACGCGCCTTTGGAACACAATTACTATTTCCTGCATATGCCAAACAAACGGGAAAAAGAATCTTTTTTGCCTGCTTATTTTGACGGTCGGAAAACGGTCACTTTAGACCCGTTTAATAGGTAGGAAGAACGTGAAAATCTTGCGTGTGTGACACAAAAATATTGTTGCAACTCGGGCGTCGAATGATGCGCTTCCAGTGGCAATCGGATAACACACAACTGCCGGCGAATTCGGCCCTCGAGTTGTGCGATCACATTGGAGTGTGAAATTCCATGTCTGAGTTGTAAAAACATGATTTTTATATGAGTGCGTAAAATAGCATTTAATGCACTAAAAAAGTGTGTAACATCTCATTTTACGAACACTGCATCGAAAAAGAAAATATTTTGATATTATTAATAATTAATATACAGATAGCTAGTTAACAATTTTTTGAACTGTTAATTATCTAAACTACTAGTATATGTTTTAAATTTTAAATTTTAATCATGATCTTTTGATGTCACCAGCTGTACAAACTGTTGATAAAAGAATATATATGTAAATTACTACAATTTCATTACTAATATAATTACCAAAATGAGTAAAAATCATATCTTCCTACATCAACGTGTATAAAAGTAGATATAAGTACAGTAACATACATATAAGATTTTGGAAATAATAAAGTTCACGTATTGAATTTACATATCTAAGTTATTAATAAGTAAATCATAACGATAGTCGATATTTAAAATAAAATATTTGAAACCATACTTATATAGTCAACTAGCTTATATATTTTATAAAAAATACTAATTAATATACAATACCAGTTGCCTGGTTGAGGGCTAGCCCCGTATATATAATTAAAAAAAAAAATAAAATAAAATAATCTACAAGTAATGTTTTTATATTATTTATCATAGCAAAGCGTGTGAATACTTGGTATTGTGTATTATATTCTTATTAGTGAGAACATACGAACATCCTTACTTATGGGTTATTATTATATTAATATTCATTATCCATTATCCATTATATTATTTAATATTTGCATGTACAAAATTATGTTAATTGTAGAAAAAATTATTATATATTTGATATATAGGAACTTAACCACAATTTGAATTAAGAATTTCTTAAACTATTAGTTTATATTTTAACCTTATACTTTCAATTATTATATTATATAAAACATCTCCGATCCACCTCCAATATGTTCTACCATATGTATCCGTTGCCCACCCATATACTAACTCCTCAATATTACCCCTAAAAGTAGGTCTCCCAATGGAGGATGAATCCATCCGCAGCCCGCGGGTCTCCACTTCACTTCACTCGCGTTATTAACTCTTCGACCGATGATCCATTTTTTTTCTCCTCCCGTTTTCGTCCGCACGTGTAGGTATTCTACATCTCCCATCTCGTTATGTTCTCGCGTGAAATGCCCCCCAGGCCGCTCTCGCAGCGGACTTTCTCTGGTTCCCTGGATTCTTAAAAAAAATTTTTTATACGCATAGCAGGCTACGTTAAGACTCTAAATTCTTGGGAGAGTCGCGCGCTGGTCCTTTCTTTTACGAATGAGATGGAATTTGTACAGTTAAACGCTGGGAAGCTTAAGGTTTGCACTTTTTTGCTGCATATTATAGGTGGAAAAGAACTGATTTTATGTGGGTTTTGGTGATCAGTGATTGGATCTGCGTTTAGGATTTTTTCATTTTGTATATAGTCGATTAATTGACATGCTAGTTCTTTTACAAGCTAATGCTGATGTGAGACTACACTGAAATTTGAAACTTTTTTATTTGTTTATACTATAGCGTGAATTCCATTGTATATTTTAGGTATAATTTTAATTAAATTACTTGGACTTTTTATAAACTTTGACTAGTAATTGTAAAAAATTGTTCCAAACTCAAAGAACCATTAACAAAATTATTGGTATTATACGCAGAATATAAAAGAATTCAATGCTCTTAAAAAGAAACAAAAACAATTCTCTTTTGGGACATTTTTATCAAAATTTTAGTTATTATCTTTTATTAACGGAATGTATTGACACCATTAAAGTCTCTTATTTCTATTAATTGTTACAAATTTTAAATTGATATATGGTGAATATTTGATTTAAAAAGGCTTTTAAAATATATTTATAGCTTTAGTAATGAGTTTCCATGACGGGGTTTTATGTACTATGTAGATATATGCACAGTACGACAAGTTCATCGTCCAGATGTCGTGCAATAAATTTCTTAAATGACTCATGAATCTGTCAAGGAGCATACCTCATAATTTTCATATCATGCTTTGTACTTTCAGTAGAATTAAAAATTAAAAGCATGAATATTTTTTGTATCCAATTTAACTAATAGTTAATAAGTGCTGTACTAAGTAAATCATTGCTATGGAAAGTTCGAAAGTATACTGATACTTGGTATTTTGATAATTATTTCGGAGACATTCTTGACTATCGATTCGAGTTCGAAAATTTAAACAATTTAGTGATTATGAGTTTAGATTGAAAATCAGATTGTATTCAACTATTAACTAGTTCATCGTAAACCTCCTTTAAGTAATTCATATCATATTTCCAACATCATTTTTTAAATTTTAACTGATTTGTAGAGCAAGAAAACTTTATACACAATTTTATGCACAATTTCTCTTGCAGCAGATGAGCGCGTTAATTATTTTTTAAACGCAATCTGAAAATAAAATTACCATAAAGTAAAATCGCTAGATAAGACACATCAGATGGAAGGTACATACTGATCAGTAATTGACCCACAGTAGTTAATTTATCCAAATTAAGAAGAAAATCGTCAGATGGACCAAAAATATTTTATTTTCTTACTCTCCTGCAAATCACAATCCTGCGGAATGTGACGCCCAGTGAATCATCAGGTATCAATAAATAATGCTCAGTATTTAACAAAGTATTAAAAACAAACTTATGCTGAAATTGATTGGATGCTATAAAAGTTTATTCTTAAACAAATTAAAATATCACGTATTTTCGTCATTTACTGGCCTATAGATGGTCATTCACTGGTACAAGATATTTCTAACAAAATTTCAAAGCAGAATGCGGAACAAATCTTAAAATTCCAAAAATTCCGTCCATCCAGAAAGTAAAAGTCCCCCCTTCATCTGTGCCCAAAAAATGGCAAATCTTATCTCTCTGACACGAATTCCAGTGTCTATTACCACGAAGAAATAGGAGAACCCGTCTACGATACTTATATTCAAGCAATTATAAAATCCAGCACAGCGTTACGTCTCCACGAATAAGTCACATTATTTTCTCTCTCTCTCTCTTTCTTCACATACTCACAAATATCCACACATACACACGAAATAACAAAGCAGCGCATTGGTAGCTTCTCGCTCTGTGAGCACCTGCGACCACCACCATGTATCTCCCTCTCTCTCTCCCTATCTCTCTCACTCTTGATCACCGGTCTAATCGCTATCTCTCCGTCCCGTTCTAACGACTCTCCGTCTCCTTTACACCAAAGAGAAAGACTCTCCTCACCGACAGCAGCAGCAGCAGCAGCAGCAACACTCCTCCGGGGTCAAAAGCATAAGGGAAGGGAAGCCGGCTGAGGCGCACCATGCACGTGGATGTATATACTGTATACAGAGGAGTATAGCTGCGAAGTGGTGGGGCAGCGACGGCAACAGCAGCGCAGGAGAGCAACCGAGAGGAAAGAGAGTAGTTCGCCCCGGCAGGAGGCGAAATACCCCTTTTACACGGCTCACTCGGTATAAAAGCAAAGCAAGCCTCTTTTAAGTGCAACACACAACGCAGGACACGAGAACAGGCGAGAGCTTCGCAGCAGCAGCAGCAGCAGCAGTAGCCAGCAGCAGCAAGATATAGTGAAGCACGTGGTGGCATACGACTGCAGTTCGTATATATATAACACTCGGTAAATTCGAATTCGCCTGAACACGTCCGGTCATCTTCTGGTTCCGGTAGTTCTTGGTTTTTTCTTTTTTCTTGTCGAGACTCCAAAAAACCGGTTACGTGACATCGGCCCACCGCGCATGCTCGTAAACGACGCCGGAACCGGAAGTTGACTCTGTCGGTTAAACAATCGTTGGTGTTAATCGTCATTACTCAAGTTTTTGGTTTTTCGTTTACCTCTGTGTTCTCAGATCGACGATCGAACTGAAGATGTTTGGAAAGACGTTGACGATCCTGTGCGCGGCTATGGCCGTCGCGATGGCACTTCCGGCGAGTGACAAGGCCGGAAGCGAGAACGACCTGATGGCTTCGATCTACTCGGACTGTCTGAAGAAGGAGTCCATCAGCTGTATTAAATACAAGGTCTTCTCGTTTGTGGACAAGATGCTGGCTGACAAGGAGGATATCAGTCTCAGCGAGGGTATCACGGTTGTTAAGACGTCGAACATCGAGGAGGGTGCACCAAGGTGAGTTTTTAACTCGCTTATGGATTGTTGGGGAGTTGTTGTACGGATAGTTGAAATTCAGTGGTTGAATAGATTGAGGATTGACGTGGTTACTAGTTGTTTTAAATGTTTAATGCATTTAGAAGGGAGAAAAATTTTTAAGATGTATTTTGAAATTGTAAGTTGAAAACTAAAGATAGTTGATTAATTAATGGTATAGTAGCATTTTATAGTAATAACACAAAAACAGATATTTATTTTATTACAAAGTAGGGTTCTAAATAAGAACTATATAATGAATGCAAAATATAATACTTTCAAGATTTATTTATTCTATAACTAAATGCTCTGATTACTTTTTATAAGCAAATATTCGTTTCTCATAATCTTTAAATGGGTTTCTAACTTTTAAAAGTAACATTTAAAAATGTTTGTAATATTATTTTTTATTTGTGTTAATATTATTCGACTTTATATTCCTGAAAAATTAAAAATGTAAATACAAAAGATTAGAAATTAGAAAATCAGCTGGGAATAGTAACAATTCTAGTGTCTACAACAATGTGAATATCATATACAGATTATTTGCATAAAGCATAAATACAATTGCTCATTGTTTGTAGGTCCATTGACTCGAGTGATCTCGACACGCTATTGTTTGACCGCCTGGGAAGATTCCTGCGAACGCACTCCGTTAAAGTAGATCTTAAGGGCACTGACATTCTCGGAGCTATCGAATCAGCTGGCCGCAGCTTCGACGACAATGATACCTCCATCGAGGGACGAGGAAAGAAAAGTAAGTTAATTTTTTCCTCTGAAAAAAGTGTCATGATTATCAGATCCTGATGATAGTTACAATTAGACAACGTCTATCTTCTTTAATTTGACGATAACGAGACACCCGAGCATCTCATTTTTTTAGCGCACCTTAATTATACTTAATTTTGTGAGCTTAAAATGAGTTTAGATAAGGCTAACGATATTACTTGTTGGGTGCCTTTAGATATAAAAAGACATGGCATGAAAATATAACTTCATAATTAATTTTTAATTAGAACCGTGGTAATTTTCCGCGATGTACTAAACCTATTTATTCTTCGTAATATGAATAGAACATACGAGTCACATACTTTTATAGTGAGAATAGAGATAATTATGAAGAGGTTAACAAGCAAAAATTAAAACACATCCTAGACATGCAGTTTTAAGATTGTAGAATACGTGTCATCAAATTGCAAGCGCAATCTAAACTCGTATTACAATTAGTTATTATAATATAAATTTAATTAAAAATTTTATACAACCCAAACAATGAGTAGTGATTTAAATCGGAATTATTCATTAATACTTTAGATTAGTACTGATTTATTTCTGAAATATCTATTGATACTATAAATTAGTACAAACTTCAATATATATATTATTCATTGGCACTTTAAATTTAATGAAAACTGAATTAACTATTATTACCTTATTAATCGCGTACATTATTTCATATAAGTACTACAATCATTTAGTACTACTAACCCTGCTAATCGATACAGTATCACGATTAAGCAGAATATCGGTACATTACCAATACAACATCGCCATTAAATTAATTCAATCGTTTCCATTCATAAATTTTTCATATCAAAATCGATTACCCCAAAAATCCATATACCCGCTAAAGAGGAAAAATATGTCCTGCAAACGAGCGCAGTAAAGGCCCATCATCGTGAAAACGTAATTTACAACCCGTCCCGCCAACATCAACAACAACAATAATAATAAACGACAGAAAGAAAAAAAGCCGACTCCTCGTAAATATGCAATCAACCCGATTCGATCCGCGAGTAAAGAGTGAGAGAGAAGAAACTCGCTAAGAATGCAGGCGTAATTGCCTAACTGGACATATGCAGCTACGGCCGCGCGGGGCAATGAAAAGTGCAGTGCGCGCTTGCGCGCACCACCACATGTGGCACTTATCTAAAACGCATATATACACGCGCTTGTGCATCCGTCACGTATACATGTGTATATATGCCTTCCTCGCATGAAAAGGCGCGGCGCGAGCTTCCTTGTCTGCCACTCTACTTCTATCTCTCTTCCTCGTAAATATACACACGATCCCGGCATCTCTCTGTCCATCTCTCTCGCTCGCGTGGGACTTGACTTGTTGTTGTCTTTGTTGTCGAGACGTTGACCCACTGAGGAACTGGTTTCCGCTTCCCCTTGAACTACCTTCTCTTGGATACGTACGTGCACAGGTACATGTGTGCGACTGAGTGTTTATGTGTTTATGTGTTTATGTGTGCGGAGGCTTGGGAGATAAGTAAGTGCACGAGAGAGAAGGGCAGTAATCTCGCGGCCGAGGAGAGAAATTGAACAGGAGAGAGAGGGAGAGAGTAACAGGAGATGCGAGAATTGAGAGAGAGAGAGAGAACGAGAGAGGAAGAGAGAAAGGGTGAAAGATGATGAAAGAGAGAGAGATAGATAAGGTGGTGAGCGTGCACAGGTGATTGGGATTGTGCTAGTTTATTACGGGCTGGATGGGCTCTTTAAAGCTTTTTGGAGCGTAATTTTATACGCGAGTTTATTGACTTGAATTACCTTCAGCGCTAATCAGATGTAAAGAAAATTTTCGTTCTGCTGAACCAATTTTAAGCGCGATTTCGAGCATATAAGAGCGAAGGAATATATAAATATTTATTTATTTATTTATTATATAGGCACCGCTGCACTTTTACTTTGATTTCACAACTTCTCATAATTGTTATTAAATACAAAATTATTTAAATTTATTTCAAGAAAAAACTAAATAATTATTCACTTTCAAATTCTAATCGCTAGTGGTAATAAATAATATCTTTTACACAATGGGGCCATCTCAGATAAACTCGAAAAAAGAATTTTTTATGAGCCGATAACAAGTTTTCCATTAAAAGCAACTATTCTGATTTTTTTTACTATAAATACTCGATAATATCTGTAATTTTACAGTTGTAAAACCTCAAAATCTTGCTCATATGTGACACAAGATATTATCACTGTCAATACTATATTTATTGGAATAATTTTGCGGCGTGTACGTTTCTAGGTTATACGGTCAACAAAACAATTTTTGATTGTACGTTGACTTATTTTGGTATATACTAAAATTTCTCTGGATTACGTTTTCGTTAAAAGTTATTTTAACATTATTTTTCAAAAAATAAACCATTTCTTTAAATCAGAAAAGAGAAATTTTTTTATTGGTTTCTTCCCGAAAAATAATAATAAAAGAAATTAACGTAAAAGTAATCCAAAGAAGTTTTAGTATATACGAAGAGGAGTCTAATTATTGTCTGAATCTTTGTTGTTGGTAATCGGGTCACATGGAAATGTACATACCGCAAAGTTTTCGCAATAATTATAGTATCGATAATGGTAATATATTGTGTCACGTAGGAGCAACATTTTGATGTTCTGTAACGGTAAAATTACATATATTATCAAGTATTTAGCATAAAAGAAATTTCAGAATAGTTGCTTTTAAAGAGAAAATATTTATAGACTCATAAAAAAATTGTTTTCAAGTTTAAGTCAGGTTGGCCCCCTTAAAGAAACGACATTATGAATTTATATTAGATATAAAAATTTATTTAAAAATCTATCTTTTTACATAGAGTAAAAAATTGTTTCCAATCCAAAATTTATAAGCAAATTGTTAAATAGCCATTTATGTTGATGATGTTAAAAATGATAAGTAGAAAAAGTCAATACGATCAGTAGTGGTAGCAATTGTAAGACATACCTTTTTACGTAGTATGAATAATTCAATTAATCTCCCGAGGATGAAGAAGGGTGAACTCGATTCAATAATTTAAACTTTCTATCTGTATGATGAAAGGTAATTTAAATGCTACGACTTTAAGATATACGCTTTTTGTGTGAAATTAAATGTTACTTATATTTCATTGCCAGGCCTAACCACACTGCTAGAGTGATAATTATTTTTCTACTTCTTATTCATCCTATATTATACCTTAAATTAGCATATCGGCATAATATATTTATTTATGCGTGCCAAAGAGATAAACGTCTTAGAACTCTCATAAGTTTATCGAATGTAAAAGTACACCTTTCTACAAAATCACTAATAAACCACAATATCTATTGAAAAACACCTTTCAATAGATTAATATTATTAATTAAAATTTCACCAGCAGTACTCAAATTAATGGAAGCCTCTTAAACCAATATCCTAACCACTATAATCAACATCGTACACATTATTTACTCAAGCGCCGCGGCATCTTATAATAACCACCTTTCTCCACTCAATCAAACAATCATTTAATCCGAGACACACACACGTATCAACGAGCCCCAAATTAAACCGAGCGTTTAATTAGGTCGCCACCGACACCACCTCTCCCAACCTTCGATACATTTATATCCAGCAGACACGTGGGAAAAACGAAAGAGAAAGAGAAATCCCGCGGCGAGATCACACACATACACGCAAAAAGACGGCAGCTTGTACATGTACATCGAATCAGGAAGAGATAGCCCGTCGCGCGGGATTTTTGACATACTTTCCATCGCGGGAGATCTCGCTCACGCACACCTTGACCTTCGAGCAAATGGTCTCGATCTCTCGCTTCTCTCTCTCTTTCTCTCTCTCGCCCTCTCTTTCTTTCTCCTCTGGGGAGAAGAAGAAAGATTCGAGTATACGTTTGCGTAGCTGCGACGAATCTCGGACAATCACGTGAAATTGACCAATTAAAGCGTAATGAGCGCTCGTGTAAAGGTGCCGGGAAACTCGGGAAGTGTAATTGCGATGACTCGAGAGCTGTTCCTGCTCCCGGTGTGGCATTACGATGTATTTAAACAAAAGTGATATAGTCGAGAGAGAGATGGTTTTGTTGTTTCTTTTTTTCTTTCGTGTCTTCTTGTTTTTTGCTAGAGACGCGCTGGGAGCGAGCGAGACAAAGGAGTGTTTAGCCTTAATCGCTTTCCGCTTGCGGGTTTAACGAGGAGCGTCGTTAGAGTTACGCGTTTTGCGTTATTTAATAGTTTTTTAAGGGTTTTGTGGTACGGCATGTAGATTAAATGCTTGAAAAATTTGTTGATTGTACACGCGTCGATTTATAAAAAATTCTAAATGATTGCATGATTAATCACATATAACCATATTAAGAAGATAATAAATTTACAAATTGTATTCATTATTATTACTATTATAATTATTGATGATAATTATAATCACAGCATCTTACTTTAAGCATAAACATATGATAAACAATTAAATTAAATTTCAGGAATAAAACTTATGATTCCGATTTTACTTAAAAGTAATATACCGTAAACCGAGGAAATAAGGGACCACTATAACAGAATTTGCTAAACAGATTTTGGAGGTGGTCCTTCATTACCCACAGTGATCTTGCATTACCCGGTTGCCGGTAAACAATAGTAGTTTAAACGAATGCGAATAACGAACCATGCCGTTAAAATGCTCAATAATGCAACATTATGATGTTCAATCAAAACACATCAATCTGTACTTACTGTAACTCGCTGATTATTTTAGTTAATATCTTAAATAAAGCTTCATATTTACCTACAATTAACACGTATCGAGTGTAATAAGTAGGTTCTTCGAATACATGTTTTTTGCTAAAAGTGATCCTTGATGATAATAATAATAATAATTAATAATAATAATTAATAATAATAATTTTTCATTTAGATTTGCCATTTTTTTAAATATTTACTCAATATTACTAACATTTTATAACAAAAATGATAAAATTTACTATTATACGGTATAATACTAGAAAACATTAATTTAAACAAACAATTTCTGTAATGTAAATGCAGATATTAAGAAAATTTGTCTAATTTATTATATATATATTTTTATTTCGTATGGCTCAAATTTACTATACTATTCAAGAATATACTCTAAAAAGATCTAAGGCATACATTGTATATGCTCAACGATATTACTATTAGTATCAAATGACTTTTTCGTTGAAAATTTAATGAAAGTGGTCAAATACGAGTCACTCAACTTTAAGACTGCACAAAAGTATCTTTACGATCTAGTTAGTTCATGTATCGGTACTAAATCGAAATTTTTACAACCGTAGGCCTATTCTTTCTAAAAAATATTATTTTTCAATAAAATCACCATACTGTACAGTTCATACAAAAAAAAATTCAAATCCAACCATTAATAATCTAAATCGCAACAAGCTGCTCTACGAGCCACACCTCAATCAACCCCAGCAAAGCAATCTCCTCCTAATACACCCACTAACGTCTCGTTGAATTTTCCAGAGAAGGCCCAGAAGATCCTCGGGCCGATCATGATGGCGGTGGCCCTGAAGGCCATGGCCCTGCTGCCCCTCGCCCTCGGCTTCATCGCCCTGATCGCGGGCAAGGCCCTGCTGGTCGGCAAGATCGCCCTCGTCATCTCCACGATCATCGGCCTGAAGAAGCTCCTCGGCGGCAACGAGAAGCACGTGACCTACGAGGTGGTCTCCCATCCCCACCACAGCTCCAGCCACGTGGTCAGCCACGACGACGGTGGCCACGGGGGCTACTCGGCCGGCGGCGGTGGTGGCGGTGGCGGCGGCGGCAGCAGCGACTTCGCCGGCTACAGCGGCGGCGGTAGCTCCGGCGGACACGGCGGCTCCGGCTGGGCCAGGAGCCTGGGACAGCAGACCGCCCAGGAGATGGCGTACGGCGCGCAGAAGCCGCAGCCCGCGCACTAGGACGCGGTGCTTTAGGCTTCTTTCTCGCGAAAGCTTCCTTCTCGAACTCTGTCCTTTCGTTAATTTATTGAGTTTTCATTAGTTGTAGTACTTCTTCATCGAACTTTTCTTCTTTTTCTGGAGATCTTGCTCCTATCATTCTCTCTCCCCTTCTCTTTCTCTCTTTGATCTCTTTGTTTCGAGCGGTTTATTGCAAAACCTCGCTGAGAAAACAATATTGTAAGAGTTCTACGTATATCGTAGAATTGAAGTCATAAACATTTACGTTATTAACTTGAAAAAAAGTTTTTATTAATGGAATATATTACAATATGGTTTTCTTGGTGTTATTACGGACGCTCTCATATGAAAATGAGACTTAGCAAGGTTTTGAATAAAGTGTGAATTCTCTTCGGGTTTTCGCTGAAAGTTTATTTTAGAAATGCAAAACGGTAATGCTGTACTCTTTTAGATTGAAGAGTCACTTTATCTCTCCATGAAAAGAATATTTTCCGATGAATTTGAGAAAATTCTGTAAGAAACTATCTTTTTTATGCTTTATTTTGTTACTTGTTCATAACATTTTTTGGACAAGGTAAGGGACCTCCAAGAAGAATGAATGAATGTACAATCTAAAGGAGTATTTATTTGCAAATGGTAAATATTTAACACTCGGATCTGAGATTGATCAATCATTTTGAGATCTGTTCAAATAGTTGACCTTTTCGCGGAGTTCGAAAATCATACTCGTTTTGTAATTCTAAAGTAGATACACATGGTTGGAAAAATGACGAATAGTTCCATTTTGGAACGATAACTGATTATACAGTAATAATTACTGTACATGCACATATTTAATTTATTTTTACGAAATAAACGACCGTACTTTACGTAAACTGACGTATTTTTTTGCAAATTAAAAGCCAAATTTGTGCACTAGTTTACTCGATTCGTGTATGCGTTTGCACTGACTTGCGTGAACAGGACGTTTTACAGTTAACTGTCAAATCATTACAAAGGACAAGACGACAGTTACGGAAATTGTTTTCAACCATGCACGCGAAAACTCCTACTGTTTATGTAAATTTCACACGACTTTTTCCTTCCTTCCATTCTTTTCTTTTCTTCTCTTTGTCATACATTTCTCACATCTATTTGTTACCTTTCTCCATACTTTTCTCATTCCTCATTGTCTGTCCTCTTTGAAGATGATATTTATTCGTAGTCTGAGTATTTATTTAATTTCTTTCTATACCTACACATTCATCTCAACCTCCTTTTTCTCTTGCTCTCGATTCTACAAACTTTCCCTTCCTCTCTCTTGATCATTTTTTATCAGATGATCCCTTCAAACTTCACTTTCTTTCAGATCCTTGTATCTCTGCATAATACTTTTTTCTCGTCCTCTATGGCTTTCCTTCGTACTTTTCCTTCATATCCTTTCTAAACTCTCTCTCTCTCTCTCTCTCTCTCTCTCTCTCTCTATCTCTCTCTCTCTCTTTTCTTTTTCTATCCACTTTCTTCGACTTATCTGTTCGAAGTGTTCCTTTCATAATTGTACATTTTTATCTTGACTTTCGTACAACGTTTTTTTTTATAATTGTCTTCTGGATCTCTCATTCTCTGCGTCCTTGTTACTCTCACTATTATCATTATTATTAATATTATTATTGTATTGTTTATCGATTATTATTATGATTAGCCAGTACAATGCGAGGACGCCAGTGCCTGATGCGAATACTCTTGACTTCATGTAATAGCGCAATAACGTTTTTTGTTACTTACTCTATATACACAGACTTTGTACTTTTATAAATATTATTGTAAAATCAATGCATATACATACTTACGCACGGACATACGAAGACACATGAATCGAATTAGCTATTTCGATATACGGATTTTGTAATTATATTTATACCGATTATTGTATGTACGGAGACAATCGACGTCGACGCGACACGATATATGTATTTATTATTTTGACTACGATGTGTTCATGAGAAATACTTGTTTTCTTAATTATTTACATTTTATATTTGTATAATAAAGAGAGGCGAACGGCGCGTGCGTCTTGTCCCAAAGAAAAAAAACGCCGACTGTGTACAGTTAGTTATGCCATAGCTTCTTTTTTCTTTTCTTTTTTTCTACGTTGCCTTTTTTTATTTTACCTTATTTACAGTCGAATTCTTTTTACGCATTTCATATACATATGCCCACATGAGACCGGTATTAAAGTAAGTATTACGACGAGTATATGCGACGAGCCTCGTTCTTTATTTTCGATTTTGCGCTCGAGTTGACGCGTTAATCACAACATTTCCTCGGTACCAAATAAATTGCATGAGGCTTTAATATTCATACTGCTATCATCAAGTACTTTGAAAAGAAGTACATATATTTAATTTAAATTAACAATTTTCTTTTTGAATCTGAATAAATTATTATCAAAACGTTTTTAAACACAAAATAAAGTATGCAAAATGAAAATAGAAGAAAAATTGTTCGCCTAATATCATGGCTGTATAAGGTATGAGTGTGGATGAGTTCGTGTGCATGTGAGAAACTAAATGTGTATATATTTATGCATATATGTGTGTGTGTGTACGAATATATGTGTGAATGTATGTGTGGTAAATATGTGAAACTGTATGTGTATACATAGATGTGTTCGTGTATGAATGTAAGTTTGTATGTGTGTGTGTATATGTGTGTATCTGTGTCTACATGTGTATATGTGTGTGTATACGTGTATACATGTGTGTATGTATGCTGTTTGTCTGTGTGTGAATGTATAAGAGAATAAGTGTGCGCGTTTGCATATGAGTGTGAGAGAGAAAGAAAGCATGTGAGTGCATAGATGTATATGTAGAATTGAATAAGTATATACACGTGTATTTTGATAATTAGTTAATAAAAATCGTAAAGTAATTTAATAAATAAATAGTAAATAAAATGCGCTGATTAATCCGGCAAATAAGATCAGTTACAGCAATATTGAAGCAGGGCAAACGTGTAGATAGAGCGAAGTCCAAAAGAGGGAGACACAGGACAAGAAGATAAAAAAGGGGACGTTTAGCGCGCAGGACCATTAGCGCGTAGCAATCAGACGGGACACGAGCGATCTGGAGAAAGCGACTTCGACTCCCATCATATACGCGCATCATCTGTCTCTGTCTCTCTCTCTCTCTCCTTAATCGATTACCTCCTCTCTCCCTCTCCTTCTCTCTCTTCTCTTCTCTACTCCCGTCTGCGACCACGCGAACTCAAAATCGGGTTGATATCCGTGTAGAGGCATGTACGTATACACGTACATACACGTGCGATCTCTCCGCAGCATCCGGATCTCCGTGAGTAGATGCTGTAGAGAGAGAAAGAGAGAGAGAGAGAGAGAGAGAGAGATGAGAGAGAGAGAGATGAGACACGCATCTGGCCGCGCCGCGTAGCTTTCTTTCACCTCCATATATTAATTACAAATTGCCGGCAAGCGATCGCGAGCCGTGAGAAGGAGAGAGAGAGAGAGACAGAGATATTAAGGCCGATAATGAATTCCCGTAATAATCGCCTTGGCACCGATCGTCCGCGCGCGCGCTCCACGGGTTTAACATTATAACGCGTGCATATAAACACCTGTCGTCTTTCTGCGTTAGTATGTGTATGTGTGTGTGTGTGTGTACATCGATCTCGAGAGGGACGATGACGACGCCGAGCGTTTCCGTGTTCCGGCGATCCAGTGATCCACATATGAGGTTCCGTTCGTTGGAAATGTGAAAGTGCCGGGGCGAGCCGAGAGCTGGTCTGCTGCGGCCGGTGATCTTGCTGCGCTCATGCTGACGATCAATTTTTCATGAATTTGTTTACTTGTGGGCATGGGGTCCGCAATAGCCGAGACTCGGTCCACATTTTATGGTGTTTGGTTGTAAAGTTGATTTAAGCGTTTTTGACGGGTTCAGTATACTGTCTGGGTATATGACCAGGAAGTTTTTTTGAAGTATACTATGAATAGTACATATAACGGATTAAATTTCTGATCAGGACCAAATTCCTAATATTCTTTTTACATACATTGTTACTTCAGACTTATTGTTTTAAGATTCAAGAAATCATTTTTAATTATCTAAACACGTGTGCTACAAGTAAAAAGTTTAAATAAAATTGGCTTTTATGGAAACAATAGCTAAACATGAATTATTGCTAGCTAATCAGAAAATGTATTTCTGGATTTTCGGTGGCTGAGATCGAGTTGGCAACCCTCTAAATGGGTAAGGGCAGTAATGCTCGTGTATGCAACTAAAAAAAAGATGAATTATGATATATGGTAAATGTGAACTATACAGTAAATATTTTTATTAATTTTAAGATTATCCAAATTATCCATCAGCATGAACGACAAACAAATTTTATTGCATTGTAAGGCACTAAGTTTATTAACAGTGTACCTTTGTTTTTTAGGTTGTCGATTTCGCAAAAAAATCGCGTGAGAAACACATTTTAATTATTTGAAAAATGCATTTATTTCTAGCTTTGTTTAGCGCATTCCCGTTTTGAAAATCAATTATACAGAATTGATATAGAGTTAACGAGATTGTGAAAGCGAGGCGTATACTTGTTTGTTAGGAATTTTACAATTATGAAAGATTATGTTGTACTTTTACAGTAAAGAAAATTCAAAATTACATGCTATGGACGAATTATTTATATAAGAAGGTAACCGAATATTCAAACCTTATTAATTGTGCCAATATAAAATTATTTATTCTACCATTTAAACCTATGGAAGGGTATAGCATAGATTATGGAAAAATATTCAAATTGTATAAAAACTTAAAAAGTTTTTGCATATTAAGTAACATTTTTTTTATTGACAGTAGTAAATTTTGCAACACTTTAATTGTTGAATAATTTTTTATGTACATATGACATGTGTACTACTTTTACAACAAAATTTTTGTTTGTAATTTTGTTCAAGTTTATGTACAACAAATTTATTAATTCATTACAAAAATATCGTAAAATATCATAAAAGGGAAAAATTCGAGGGCTCAATTAAAAAATTGAGAGGGCATGAAGATGGCGGAGTCCCCCCCCCCCCCCCCCCCCCCGCGTCATAAAACTAAATGATAAATAGAAATAAAACAAGTATAAAAATTAATAAACAAATAATAAATATAGAATTTTGATAAAAGAATTTGGGTTAATGAAACCAAAAATAAAATACATTTGTGATTAGATTATAGATTATATAATATGGCATTTTGTGCTTGTAGTAATGAGCATAGAGCTAGAAAAGATTAAAATTTCGTAAATAATGATCGAATTATAATAAATTAGAAATAAATACTTTTGTTTACCGAGGGGCTGTTCCGAATGGAGCTCTGGCAGTTTATACGATACTTCAGGTTTGGAAGGTTGGTACGTATATAACTGCCAGAACTGTTGCCGCAAAATCGTTCCACATCAGCTGGTCCGGTAACCAGCTGATTAATACTACTGAGCTTCTTGCGTAAAAAAATATATGCTACTTATCTTTCCATGCCATTCAGCAGTTTTTGGAGGCACATTGGGTAGATCCGTGGTAACCTGAACATTAACACGTCTTGTTAAAATTAAGAAAACATATCCTATACTAAATATTTCAAGAAAAAGCAAATTTTCTAAATAGTTAGTTTCAACGGTTTGATGATTATATACATTTCATTGTGATTATTTACTATACAATTATACAAAAATACTATTTTTATAATTGAAAAATTATCAATGATTTTAGTGGGAGAACCAAATGAACCGTTGTGTAAATCTACTAGAGTATTTGAAAAACTGGCTATAGATCGAGCACCGAAGGGATAGCGAGCGAAGATGGTAATTAGGATTTAATGTGTGTAATAATAGCTTCGTATAAAGTGCGGTATATAACATTATGTAGAATTAAGTTGTATATTTGTAATTTAATTGATATAAGGATCTTTTGTAAAACCTAAGTGGGTGAAATATTAAAAGCTAATGTAGTTGAACATGGAATAAATGAATAAATAAATATTAATAGTTAAAAATAGAAGTCTCAAAATATAATAATTAATGAGCCCAAGTTATCCTCATTTTCCCATGTACGTATATAACCTTGTTATTTTTATCTTTGAGAATAATGTTATCGATGCATTTAACCATGAGCATATAAGTATGGTACGAGTACAAATAAGTATAAAGCAGTAATAAAATTAACTAATAACTATAAATTAATCGATTAATTGTCATCGAGATCAATGATCGTATTGTCCTAATGTCCTCGGAAGCTCAGTATACATCAGCTGATTACCGCCATTCCCGGACGAGCTGATGTGGATCGATTTTCCGGCAGTAGCTACGACAGTCACATACCAACCTTCTAAACCGAACTTATCGTATAAACTGCCGCTGCTACATACGGAACATACCCCGAACGGCTGAAGCGAGATGCCGCGCAGTTTGAACGAGACATTGTTCCGCAAAATATCCTCTCAAAATAGATAATATCTGTCAGATACCTACAGGATTTTTTTCATGACAACAGGATTGATTTTACCCGCATGCTTCGGTAAAAATTCGTAAATCGAGCACTTTTCGCACGCTGTCTAAGTATAAGAAACCGAGCTCCTCTCACAGAGTTTCAAAAAAGTGTTTAAAAATGTATCCTTTTTAGAAGAATTATTTTCTCAGCTTTTATGCGGCTAAAAGTGACTTCTTAACCCATTACAAGTTCGAAACTAATCCACTTCAACCTGCTGGGGACATTGAGCTTGCACAATTATAAATTCATCACATACAAATTTAAGAAAGTATTAAAAACTGTATGAGACACGTCTACCAAACCGGGACTTACAGGGTTACGTAAAATATCTATTTTAAATAAGTGAAATTGTGGTATTTTTGGAAGTAATCCTTTATTTGATTTTATGAAATGCGATCGTTCAGGTCACTAACCGATATCCGGTTCTATAATCATGCAATATTATAAGATTTAATTATTACTGAAAAATGTTTTTAAAATAACCCTGCTTAAACTATTCCATTAGCAATGAAATGTTTCAAAATACAAAATTCCTATCAAAATCAATTAAATGTATTTAAATCCTTTACTTTAGTAATGTGATACATTTTTGCAGAATAGTAGCAGTTTTTTCTTATCTCAACATTGTCCATTTTTCTTATATGAATCTTTTTCTTTATGTTTCAGACTAATTTTTAATGATCAATAGTCTGTCTTACAGTTTGTATTTAAGGATTGGATATTTATTTTAATGATAATCTTCTATTTAAAGAATTAACAAAACCAATTAAACGTATATTGTAAATCACGCTATTATTAAATAATATTAAGTCAAAAGCGTTGCGAAATTTATTCATACAATAATTACAGGCACTGATGAGATGAAAATAACTGAGATAGAAACAATACTTTACCACCATTTTTGGAGGCACTTACTTCCTTGCAATTAAACTTATATATACAAGTATTGCGTTTTAATCTGAAATATGTATTGGGAAACACCGGATTACAACCTTTTTATTTGTTTACAACCATATCATAGACTTTCTCAAAGAGTTTAAATAATGAATTAGTAACACAAAAACTAGAATGTAATATACAATTAAAAAATACATAAAATAAATTCAAATGAAAAATAAATGACAAAGGCAGAATCAAGTGAAAAACAGTCGACACTACACTAGCTTTTGCGCGCATTCCGTCGTAAAGCACTTGCACAATGCAAACACATCGCTCATGTGCGCATTAAAGTCACCGTTCGCGCCGAGCATTTACCGCTCATTCAAACGTTTCCGCGCATATTAACGTAAAAGAAACCGAAAAGTGGCAAAGCAACAATAACCAAGCCTTAAACAAAAACAAAAATGACCATAAAGAAGCGCGCCCCGTCCGAGAAGAAGAAGAAGAAGAAAAGACAACCATACACGCGGCGGCAAGTCTCAGTGTCGGTCTCACGCATACAATTAGCGCTAATTTTCTTTGGAAAGTCCGTGAATCAGAGGAGAGCGAGCGCGAGAGAAGAAAATAGTTGACCTGAAAAAGCCGGCGTGCGCGCGTACGAAATCGAAGGTAAGGCGCCCCACGCGCGAGGAATCCATATTACACGCTCGAGAGACGGCGCACGGCCGGAAAAATGGATTCCTAATAAATTCCTCTTGTCCCGTTTTAGCTCGCGGCCGGCGTGCGCAGGAAATTTTCACTTAGTCTAATTCATCGTGGTGCGCGCGATGCGTTAGCGTTAGCGCTCGCTTTGCAATTTGTTTATGCGCGGCGCCTATTAGATGATTTTATTGCAGTTTGGAGGAGAGCGCGCGCACGCCTTTGTCGGTCGGGTGTGCAGCACTAGCGAAAGAGCCAATATTCAGAAATAATCGCTATGTAAGGGTATTTTGCATCAGACGTCACGTTTTATATTTCAATGTTTATTTATTAATCAAATTTGTTGCGAGTAATGTATGCAGTATATACGTAGCATAAATACGTTTACTTTAAGATGTCAATTCTACTTTGACGGCTGAAATATTTAACGAAATATTATGGAATTTTTTACTCGGTAAATACGGCATGGAATTAATTCAATTGCTTCCTTAAATAGGATAGAAAAAAAAGCTTTTGTTAGAAACATGTTTTAAGATTTAAGGATATAAAATACACTATTTTTAGAAAATGTATCCGTGTGTATGTGTATGTGTGTGCGTGTGTGTGTGTGTATATGCGCGTGCGAGTGTAGGTACGTGCGTGTGTGTGTGTATGTGTGTGTATGTATGGATGTGTAGTGGCATTACTCTGAATATACACGGTGAAAATTAATTTTTCAGGGCTCATATTTTTTTGTTTCTTTTAAAGACGGCGACTTAAAAGAAAATTTGAGCTTTTGTTTTTTAGTGGTTTTCTGATTTTTGAGTTTTAGTTTTTTCGGTATTTTTGATACCTTAGAAGTAATATCATCGATTGAGTGATAATGCATTTTAAAGAGCATAAAATTACCTATTTTTTTCGACCCGAAATTTTGAATAAGTTATTTCCCTTGTTTTGTTAGACACGAAATCGTCATTTTTATTCAGACAGTTATATCTGTGAAATATAAAAAACAAATTTTTTTAAAAAGCTTGAGATGATTAAGAAAAGACGTCACCTTTTTCTTTTGTCGGGAAAAAATCGTTTTGTAAGAAAAATCAATTTTTAGTCAACCACGATAACTGGAATAAATCGGTAGAATTTGATCTGAAACATTCCAAATCGGTAGCTTTTTACTATCTATTGACCGAGTTCTTTGCCCAGATCCCAACGACCTTTATATTTCGAGATATTTGAGTTTATGTATTATCTGAATTTTTGTTTTATCGCTTATATCTCGAGAATGGCACGTACATTTATGTCTAATCAGGGCTCATTTTTTTCGTTTTTTAATGAGGATGTAAAATTAAAACGAAATTTAAGAAGCATGGTCTCTTTTTTTTTATAACAATTTTTCGGTTTTTCGAATTTTGAGTTAAAGTTTTTCGAGTTATTTGGTATGTTAGATATATTATGATTAGTTTAGTGTAAATTTATTAAAAAGAGCATAAATTGACCTCAATCTTTTATCATTAATCTTTTACAACCTCAAATTTTGGATAGTCTGTTTCCCTTCTTTTGTTATACACGAAAAAAGTAATATTTAGTTTAGACGGTTTTATCTCGGAAATCTATGATGGCAAATCGTTCATAGAATTGTAGAGCATTAGGAATTCAGTGAATCTACGTACTAATATCTGATTACATTTAATTTAAATATTTACATAATTTTAATAAATTACGTACAGAGAAAAAATTGATGTGATAAGGATTATTACTCATCGTTCTGTAATTTTAGTAAAAAATTTTTTTTTTTTGTCAAACCATCAATGATAAAAAGCACGCCTATTTTGAGCTATTAATTAGAAAGAGATATAACAATTTAAAATTAATTTATTCGAACAAAGAATTTTATATTGGAACAATTAATTTAGGTTGAGGAAGCTAAGTGCCAATTGGCAGAGGTTTCTTTAAATATTTCCGTTTTTATTTAAAATCAATGTTTTTTAACATTTGCATGATAAAAAAGTTAAATAAATACGCCCTAACAGTCCAGTCAACACAGACCTGAAATCGACTCTGCGGTTAGACTGGCTGCATTTTACATATCTAACCTTCGACCCTCACAAACCTCTGTATTTTGCAGGAGCGAAGAGTGTTCCGTAGTTAGGAGAACAATAATTCTTTATTTAAAATATTTGATCTTTTATTTGTTTTAATTTCGTCGAAGTTGATTTGCTTCATTTCTGCTTGTTTTTAATCTTTAATAAGTTTTTGTCATAATTTTCATCACTTGAATTTTTTGCAAAGCTCTGAGCTAATAAGTTGGCTGTTTCCGAAAAGTTTGAGGTATATGTGTCTGATGTTTTGATAATATATGGAATTTTTGTAAATTACTTACTTCCTTATCTGAGGTGCTCTTTTTAGGTTTGATATTCCTGCCAGGAGTTTTCTTTTACTAATTTTAATTGTTCGTCGATCTATAGCTTTTTTGTTTTATATTCTATTTGATCGATTAAGGTTTTATGTCATTTGTATACATTAAAAGCATGCTTAGTCTGTTTGATAGCTGATTCGCAATCATTATTCTACCGGGTCGATTTTTCAGTGCAGGATTTTCAATTGTTATTTAATTCTTCATTCGTGTAATAACTGGGCATATCGAGAGAAGAAATATTGTTTTCTATGTATTTTTGATACTTTCTCGAGTTAGCTTTATTGAAGTTCCACCTAGGTGTAACAATTTCCTCTGAAATATCATTCGCTTTTAAAGAGATATGAATCGGGTAATGATCACTATCATATAGATTAGTCAAAGAGTTAAATCTATTGAGCTAAAAGTGCCGGTAGAAAGGTTGAAATGTGTGAATTTATAGGAATTTGGGAGTGTTAAGTCATGATCACAAATAACTTGAGGCTGAGGTAGCTGCGATATTAAATTTTTTATGTCATCTGGTGATAGGGATACAATTGGGAAAGGTTGCAAATACAAAAACTTTTTGTTGGCAAATTGACAAATATTACGATAGCTTCTAATTCAATCGTAATATTTATTCTATTGTATTCTGTATCTTCTTTTATGTAAATTCCGACTCAACCTCTGGTTGCTAAATAACTACTTCTATTTTTAAAGTGCAAATTATAATTATGTAGTTCAGTGCTATCATACCTCTTGAAATCTGTTTTCTGAATGCAAATCACTGTTGGGTTATTATTGTCAATTAATTTTTTAAAAAATTAAAAATGGGTATTCAAGCCGTTTATATTCTACCGAATAATGTCTTTAATGTGGTTATTTTCCATATTTTTTGTTCAATTTATTTATTAGAGTTCTTCTTGTGTAGATGAATCTTCATCTGTAGAGTCTGTAGATTTTTCGGGTAAAAGTTCATTTGGACTAGACAGCTTATTTATAATTCTTGTAAAACAATTTTCATGCTTCGATTAGTAAGAAGAGGGTATAAATTTGTTTTTAATCAAATTGATGAGCACTTGAGTGTCAGAAGTATATTGAGAGGCACCGCTACATGATAAAACAGCACGCATACTAGGCGGACAAGTCAGTGAACACGGCACTGGCAGAAGCGGTAAGCTTCATACAGAAAGGCATGGCAAATAGGGGCATGGTACTGGTAGCCTTCCTGGACGTGGATGGGGTCTTCAACCACACGACCAAAGAATGCGATAAAAGAAAGCATGAGAGCGCATGCCGTCCTAAATACCTTATACAGGTAGATTCGGCGCATGTTAAGCTGTAGGGACAATGAGGTTGTTACAAAGGCTCTGCCGGGCATTGACAGAGTAGATTACTACAGGATAAAAGAGAGGATCCTGTTCTACAACCCCTACAGGGTCATTCTCCTGAGCAGAGAGGATTGGAACGGGGGATCGTATGACCTTATAATGGTTGGCATCGTCTGGTTCACGAACAGCTCTAAACAAGAACAAGGAGTAGGAGCAGGAGCGTGGGGAAAGGGTAGCATGCACGAGCTAGTGTACTTACTGGACCCCCACGCGACGGTATTCCAGACAGAAGTCAGAGCCATCAGGAAGTGTGCGGAATGGCTTACGGTCACCGGCACCAGCCAGAGGACAATCACCATCTGTTCAGACAGCAAGGCCGCACTACTCGCACTAGACGGGATCAGCATCACCTCCAAGGAGGTACTAAGGTGAAGCTGGCATGGATGCCAGGACACTCGAGTATCCAACGAAACGAGAAGGCGGATAGACTGGTAGACAGAGGCTCTCGAAAGGTTAGAGTTAAATACTGTGAAACAGCAGTCCCACTCTGCGAAGCGAAAAGAGCCACAGAGGTTTCTCTCAAAGAGAAACTTCGTGGAAAGTGAAGGAATGCACCAGGCATAAGGCAAGCGAAGGAGATGCTGGGCGACAGCCCACCGAAGGAATGGATACGGATCATTAGAGACCTGGGTAGAATAAAACTCAGGTCAACGATTAACTGATTGACAGGATATTGGAAGGTGGAATATCACCTTCAAAAGATGGGGATACAAGAGGAATGCAAGTGTAGATGGTGCGGCTACAGGGATGAGTCAACCACACCTTCGTGAGAACGAGACAGAGAGTGTGGGGCGTACCCTTCATGGAACAGACCGTACTACGGATGCTCAAAATAAAATCCATAGGTCAAGTAATACGGCCAATAGATAGAACGTTGTAGCCTTAGGTCGCAAAACAGGCTAAGAGGAATAACACAATGGGCATTACCTGAGTGTTGGACCGGCACGTCTCCGAGCATGGTCCGTCGTGGTCACCTCTAAACACCCAGACTAACACCAAGACTAAGACTAGATTCGTCTAGAGTTTTTTGGGCGCGGTTTATTTATCCGATGGATCAATTTACTGAAAGCCATAATACCGAAAGTTATTTAGTCGAAATAACGAAAATAGGGTTTAAAATTCCGGAATCTAAAATGTCGATAGACCAAAATACCGAAAATCTGTTTTCCGTTTAAATGGACGGAATAACGATGTTTAACCCTTAGCTATCATGGTGGCGTCTAGAGACCCGGCCCAAAAGGAGCACAATGAATCGAAATTCAAAACATATTATTTCGTACTATATGATTCATTATAAAAACTATTAATAATTATTTGAAATATTAAAAAAGTGTACACAAGGTAAAATCTTATCAATTTTAATCAGTTCTGCTGAACAAACTTTGAGAAAACCATATTATGTAGGTATGCTCATAATTTAAAGTTCAGTCCGATAAAAACTGATCTAAAAGATGCGTCATAAGTGAGTTTTCCTTAAAAAATGGACTTCACACTTCAACGATATATCATTACTTTCATTAAATTTCATATTTCCTACTCATATGTGAAAAAAGATGTTAATAGAATTTTGTTTTTTTCGGCCTTTGAATCTTATTTGCCTCCTTAAGGTGGTTCTATACCCAAAAAGTAAAATTATACCTGCTTCCGAAACGACGCCCTAAATTTCAAGTATGTTAAATATAAGCATATCAGAAAGTTATTTGTGCATTTTGATCTTAAATTGATCAATATAATTTGGTTTTATTAACAGATCACCATTTCAAATTGTGAAATAGAGACGAAATAGACGTTTTTCGTCGCGTTCCGTGCATGTACAATTTTTTCAAAGGTTTTTCTATCACATTTCTTTATATTTTTGACACAAAAATAAAAACATTGTATGGTTTACATTTTCAAAAAAATAATTTTTATTTTAGTATCAGGCATAACAAAAAACATTTAAAATAAAATGTAAAAATGCACTGCATTTGAATAATTTTTTAAATGATTGAGGCTCTTATTTTTCAAATATGAATTTTATGACAAAATTAAAACATACAATAAGTTTTGAAATGTTAATGTAATGAGTATTACCGAACTATCTTATCAAAATAATTAAACCTAATGCACACGGAGTATCATGAACATAATAAAATGTATGTCGAGAAAAATGCATGTAAAATTTTTTTTTTTTATGCTACATAATGTTAATTATTTTATTAAAATCATTATAACTTTATGTAGTTTTCGGGTTATGATATCTATAAGGTCTTAAAATATTCATTTGATTATAAACTATAATATAACTAGATAGAAAATACATAAGTTTTTTAATGTTTCATACAAATAAAGTACAAACATTTCACCTGTGAATGCACAACCTTTTCAACAACTTTGCTCAATTCCGATAAGGAGGATGTCACGTTCCTCCATCCTTTCTCCTTCTATTCCTCCCAAAATATCAAAAATTGATCATGATTTTGGTTTTATGGAGGAATATCTTCTCCGCACTGATCATAAAATGAATCGTACATTTTATTTGGCACATGAATAGCAGGAGGCCAAAACACTATGTAAATTTCTTGTTCGTGGTTGTAGAAGCTGTTAACTTCTTTACTCACTGTTAATAAATTGAGCTATTCGTGAACACAAATAACATGAGCTTGTCACGTGCTTCTCAATCTAGCTTTTACAACGGGTAATATTTTGGTACGAATATCTGCTCCGTCAACTGAAGGTGATGTTGTAGCTCAAAGAGGCACTACTGATTGCAATGCTCCACCATCCATTCAGATATAAAACCCATGTTCGAAACTAGGAAATGGATAATATTTTTTATTTTTTAAGAAAATGATAATACTTTTTATTTTTTTAAATTAAAAATTGATATATCCATTTCGTGATGTCATGATAATATAATATGACGATATTTATAATTGTACTTTAAAGGGACAAATACACCTTTAAATTTTAAATTAATTGTTAATACATTTTAATGTAAAGAGTTTTTCCTCACATAGGGGAGAGTCGGGTATACACAGATTTACCCTTTACGGAAACAAATTCAGTCGCAATAATTTATTTATTTTCCAGGATAATACTGGATGCACTTACTATTGAAGATTTTGCCATAGTAACTAAAATCTATTTACACTTAATAATATATAATATGAGTATTTCCACCGAAATGGAATCTTTCCATGTTTACGCTATTTTGTATAATATTATTTAATTTCAGCTCTTTTTGTACAAGGGATAATGCGCGAAAATCTTCATTAGTCAAACCGTCACCATAATGCATACATCACCGCATAATTCTATACAGTGCTGGACACGCAATGGATCCAACCGTGACCGCCTTGTGTATTAAGGTGTTTCCACGAGGAGACGTCTGGGAGGGTCCGCACTCTCAAAAAGTGTCGAACTAAAACCCCTAAACCCTTTCCGTGGCATTTATTTATACCCCGGTACAGGTGATAGACATTACTTCGGGGTGGTGCCATCTCCCTAGCCTTACGTGTCTTCTCTTCTTTCTTCTTTTCATGTTCTTGCTGTTCTTCGTTCTTCTTTCTTCATTCTTCATTCTTCTTTCTTCTCTTCTTTCTTCTTTCTTCTCTTCTTTCTTTATTCTTCATTCTTCTTTCTTCTCTTCGTTCTTTATTCTTCATTCTTCTTTCTTCTCTTCTTTCTTCATTCTTTATTCTTCTTTCTTCATTCTTCATTCTTCTTTCTTCTCTTCTTTCTTCTCTTCTTTCTTCTCTTCTTTCTTCTCTTCTTTCTTCTCTTCTTTCTTCTCTTCTTTCTTCTCTTCTTTTTTCGCTCTTTATTATTCCTAGGTTCTTTTATCCTGGTTTCTTCTTTCATTTTCTTCTTTCCGTTTCATCGTGAGGCACATATGCCTCGTAATGATATTCCAGTCGGACTCGGAGCGCAACTTATGTTCTACGATGTTGTCCGGTGTCACTTCTTGCCTTAAGGTTGAAATCGTTTCTTTCCTACTTTATTGCCATTATGGGCACTCGAAGATCGTGTGCTCGGCATCATCGTGGGCGTAGTTAGTATTTGCGACTTTTGGATTCAATGTTTATAAAATAAACATTGAATAATAATAATATATTTATTTAATAACAATTTAAAAATTATGCGGTTTGTATTACTTTTTGTTTGTCATTCACCTTTACATAATTTTTTGTTAAAAAGATAACGTGGGAAAATGACATGAATATCTAATTAATATTTTGTACAACATATTATTTTTCACATTTTGTGTGCAAACACACATTTGATTTCACGTGAATTTATATATACTTCCACGTGATTTCACCACGTAAGGTGCTATATGAATTTCATAACGAAGTCTAAAATAGATCTCATACCACCTCGAAACTTATTTTTACTAAGGTTGGGGGTGAATCATCGAGTGAAAATTTGTGTGATATTGGAATTTTAACATTTCATAAGAAAAAAGTTGTTACAAAGGTTTTCAAGGGTGCTCTTGACAAATATTGTGATCTCATGGACCGTTTTCAATCCCTAAGCGTATTTTTACAGGGCTTGGGGTGAAAATTTGTGCGACATTACAATCACAACATTTCATCAAAGAAAAAATTGATACAAGGGATTTCGAAAGTGCTCTCTACGAAGATCGTGATATCATGGTCAATTTTCGAGCCCTAAGCGTATTTTTACAGGGGTTGGAGGTGCAAATTACGCGACATTCCAATCAAAATATATCATAGAAGAAAAAATGGATACAAAAGATTTTAAGGGTGCCCTCTACGAAGATCGTGATCTAATGGTCCGTTTTCGACCCTTAAGCATATTTTTACAGGGCTTAGGGGTGAAAATTTGTGCAATATTGCAATCACAACATTTCATCGAAGACAAAACTGATACAAGGATTTTCGAGAGTACTTACCACGAGTATCTTGATCTCATGGTCCGTTTTCAAACCCTAAGCGTATTTTTACAGAGGTATTTAAGAAGGTTAAAGTTCATAGGATATTACTCTCACGTCAATTCAGTTGCGTCTTAATATGGAAAAATTATTTTTTTCCGGTAAATCTTCATAAAATTAATATTTGACTCTCATAATCGTTATCCAAGGCATCTTAGATTACCAGTCAACTCTTATTCGTTAGATTATTCTTGTATGACAGGACGCAGATAAATAGAGTATTATTACTTGTTGACTGCAAGCTGATAAAGTCGAATGAATAATCGCTTCACTTAAAAAATTATCATTAACATCATTTGTTTCAACGACATGAGTGTCACGTTGGGAAAAATTTGGGAAAACCGAATAAAATGCTAAAAATTATTTTGAGTCTAAAACCAATTTTATGAAGATTTCCCGGATTAAATAGTGTTTCCACAATCAATGAAACGCGACTGATTCGACGTAAGAGTAATATTTTATGAATTTCCATCATCTATCATTACAAAAATATGCCTAATGGTTGAAATATGGCAATGTAAGTTCGATATTCGTGGAGAGAACCCTTGATAACCCCATATTAATGTTTTCGTTAATAAAACGCTACTATCGTGATATCACCATTGCTACTCTGGCCTACTATTAAGAAATTACGCTTAGGGATTGAAAACGGACCGATCATAATATTCATGGAGAGTACCCTTGAAAACATTTGCATCAATTTTTCTTCTATGAAATGTTGTGACTGCAATATCGCACAAGTTTGTATCCCCCACCCCTGTATAAATACATTTAGTGGTGGAAAATGGATCATGAGATAACGATATTGGTAGAGAGTACCATTGTAAACCCTTATATCAATCAATATATGATTAATAACTATTGATTGTAAGACGGAGCAGTCGAAAAATCATTACTTCACTTGGAAAATTATCATTTTCATAATTTTGTTTCGGTTTTTTCAAATTTAGAGGATGATCTGATTAAATTCGGTAATTTTTCAATGCACCATTGAAAACCTTACATTTTTCTGTACATTTAAAGATTTTTTTTTGAAAATCTTTTGATTAAATGAAAAATGGACAGCATGGGTGTAACGTTGGGATATAATGCCCCGTATTTCTCTCTATATTATTATAAAAATTTCACCGTCGCCGCCGCCGGTTCAAGAATTTTTCGCCACCTTATTGGCCCCCTCATCTTCTCTCACTTATTGGCTCCCCCGCATTGGCTCTCATTCATTGACTCCCTCTCGGGTTTTAGACCAAAGATGTACTAATTTATTTGCTTCTCTCGATGTAATACCATAGAATTATACGTAAAAGAAGCATATAGACAAGCATCGATTAGGAACCTAGTCGCAAAAATCAAATAGAAATTGTTAAACTGTTGCTGAATTATATAATCGAGAATGAACAAAGACGCCGAGTGAAATTAAAAGTGATTTTTATAATTGTATATTTGCTACAACACCTTAAAATTTTCTTTCTGCGTTATTTCCCAATAATGTTCGAAGAAATGGAATTGATTGAAGTTCATTTGAAGAAGCTTGTTGCGATTGAATTTTAGCTCAGTGACAAAGTCAAGAAATATTACACTTTATAATTATATCTATATTTAACAATTTCATCTCCGTCATGGACTGAGCATTCAACCAACGTATTTTTTATTCGGCCGTATATCTGAGGGTTGGTGAGCGAAGCGAGCAGGGGCGTATCGCACCTAGTATTTTATGAAAAATATATTTATCATACATTTGTTGATGAAGTTTATATTTCAAGCAAAAGTTTAATCAGTTGAAAATTTTATTTATGAGAGTAATGATTATGTATTTGGGCAAATTCGCCGAACTTTTAACCTTTAATCTCTGAACTGTAAAACGGTTGATCATTTTAATATTATTTACTAATATATTCCGAATAATCTTTTTCTTTTATTTATACACATTATAAGCAAAATGTTGGTAGATCATAGACCTCATATTTGGCTTTTATTTAATAATCAACAAAGATGATGAAAAAATGCCTAAATTGTTATGTTCGAAGTGAAGAAGTGTGTACCGGACTTCTAAAAATCTTATAATTAAAGCGAAGTTATTAATTTAGCAGTTACGATGTGTTGTAAATCATAAATTTGAATTTCAATATTTATTGTTGACAAAAAATAAAAAAAATAATCCATGTCGCATTTATAGCCCATAATATACTAAAATTAGAATGTGTACTCAATTTTTAAAAACGTGATTCATTGAAAAAATGCAGTTTTTATTATGGTACATCTACAATTTTATCTAATATGGTTCGGTTTCATGTGTGATCACATATTATTATCCTACATAAACATAAAAACTAATCGGCGTATGCGTGATTCATAAATTTTAAATATTTAGCGCGAAACACAATGCAATTCTTATAAACAAAAACTGCTGTTTCATAAAAATAAAGTACGTGTATTAATTCTTTTAAAAAATGCTTTAAAAGTGTGCCCACGAAATTCCAATTATGTGCCTTCAATTTTTATTTCATAATTTTTTTTACGTAAAAAGTTAAAAGTTCGGCGGATATATCCATATTTACTAATTTAATGGTTGTTGATAATTTTTCTGGTTGGATATAATTGTTAAGGATACAGATATATAAGCCTACTAGCATTATTTTGATAACATTATTTGATTTTTTTTCACTTAAAACCAGATTATATGGACGGTCCCTAAGAAGAAAGACGTATCACGTGATTACGTTTAAGAAGGACGTATTTCCCAGTGAATTTAAAATTACGTATCTCGCTACAGCTGATTGAACCCAGAGACCAAAAGTTATAAGGGACTCACACAGTAGCATAATATTTTATTAATACGCAACTTTTTATTTAAACTATATAAGAGTTATCTATTTTTATTTTATAATACGTTTGATGCATTATAAAATAAAAATACTTAGAATATAAATAAATAGTATAATAATCAATATAAATTTTATAACAATACATATATATTATACATATGTATAAATATGTATATGTATTGTTTTGTTATGCTTGAAGCTAGCTTATTTTAAAAGTATTTGACTTAAATTCTAGCGAAAATTTTAGGGCTACACGAGACCAAAACAAGACGAAAATATCGTCTTTGTCTCGAAGAAGTCTCGACGTATAAAGTCTTGGCTTGATTTTGAGGAGCCTTGTCTCGTCTTGGTTTTGTCTCGTCTAGAAGTATCGCTTTTTATATTAACTTTTATTAAGTTTTTAATATAAAAACCATAAACTACTGCATTTTAAATTTGAATTATACATTAATTTTTTAATTTAATTTTTTAGTGTTAATTGAAATAAACTTTCCCTTTAATAGAATTTCATTTGTTGAAAGTTTCTGTGGTCAGACAACATAGAAGTGAGACAACCCGTAGAAGTATTGGTCTGCGTTTTTCAAAAGCACATACTTCCGGAATATGAGAAACGACAGATACACGAAGAGAAATAAAAAGGCGAATCAACTGAAACGCACGTTGATTATACGCAAAACAAAAGTCTATCTTAGTAGTCACGTGGCAAGCTGCAACATCTTACAAAAAAGTAGCTACTCTTTTTTTTCTTAATTTGAAATTCTGGATTTCGAAGTTAAGTGAATTTAGCTTCCAGAAAAGCAGTGGGGTAAATTAAAAGCATCGACAAAGGATATGTATGCTGTGGTACCTTTACAAGAATTCTGCCACTTTAAGAAAAAGGAGAAGATAGATAAATTAATCCGTTATAACTCTCAATGCCCCATTAATTGTATAAATGTACTACCAATGGTAAGTACAAAAACCAATGGTAAGTATAAAAATCAATATATATTTATTACTATAGTTCGTTAAATGTATTCATAAAATTAATAAATTTTTATTGTCGCAGGTATGAAAAGTAACATTGAATTGCTTAAAATAAAATCAGGGCGCATAAACCAAATAATAGCATTAAGTAACAATGAGGGGAAGAAATAACTGCCAAAGAAATGGCTCAAAATATTCTCAATATTAAAATATATATAGCATCTACTAGATGAAGAAATTATGACTTCTTTAATACTACAGGAGAGACGGTATTATTGGGATAAAGTTTGTATAAATTTCTAAGTTGCATTAAGTTTATGTGTAAAAATACTCTTTCAAAATAATCGTTTATGGAAAGATGGAAGAAGTATACGGATAATTGCCAGTAGTGCATACAGTTTATTTACGTACCTCCAAAATAGAAAAGCTAACTGGGACAAAAAATTAGTAAACACATAAACAGCAATTTAATGGTACAGATGATACTCGTCATGAATTGTTAATGGAAGAGGCAGCATTACAATGTTATGAGCGGTGTTTAGATTATCCTACTACTTTAATGGGCTTACTAGTCAATCCATCCATTCCTTGGCTTGGATTCAGTCCTGATGCAATTGTTAAAAATGTGTATAGTAGTTAAGAGTCCAAAAATAGGAAGGAAGCTGTCGACATCAAAGTCCGTTAGTCATTTGAAATATTTGTATAGTGATAATTTTGGAAATATTAAGTTAAAAGAGAGGCATAAATATTACTGTCAAGTGCAAATGGGAACGTTTATTGCAGATCTAAAATTTTGTCACTTAGTTACCTACAGTTCCCACAATGATTCCTGCTTTATAATTGAAGTGCCATATAATGAAAAGCTAGTGATTGATAAATATATACCTGCATTAAAAGCAGTTTATTTACGTATATGTTAAAAGCTCTTGCGTTAAATGATAGCCAAAAAGAAAACTGTGTTAATAATTCATAATTTAGTTAGTAACTTATAACTAAGTTTAGAATAATTAGATATAAGATAGTGAAGTTCCTATTTTTAAAGTATCGCTTAAGTACAAATCAATGTGATTGATCGCTGAAATGAAATGAAATGTGATTAATCATTATCCTGAAACGAAATGTGATAATTACAAAGATGTCATGATATACAACTGTGATTATATGAAACTGTGTTTCATATTTATTTATGAAATAAAGAATATGCATTTATTTATATATTTATGTATGTTATTCATGTAGTAAAATACATTTAGTCATGACAAAATAAAAGTATTTATAATATGTTATTCCTATAACTATAACATAAAAATATTACATAACAGTTAATTAAAAAATCAATTATTATAAAATGCATTGCCCTCGTAACAAAAATTATCTTTAAAATCTTTTATCAGCTAAAATTGGTTCACTCAAATTAACAATTCCACAAATAACTTTGAACACTTCATCTACGTACGGTGCCATTTTTGTTGCAATTTTTGATTTTAAAATATGGAATAATTTTATTCTCTAAAACAGCTCGTTCCACATGCACACGGGAAGCTACAATTTCAACAGTTGTTGTAACATCAGCGATACTTAATTGATTATTCTTTCCCAGCTTTGGTAATATTATTAATTGAATATGAGCATTAGCACATTATTCTGCAATGTCAAAGCCTTTATCTACCATGATTGCGTCTCTAGTAGGCACTAACTTTTCTAGAATGTTTGATTGATTAAAAATGGCTTTATCTGATACTCGTCCACCATCAGGTTTACTTATAAAAATAATGAGACCTGAGGGAGCAATGCCTACGAGAAGCTTAATAGTTTCACAGCCTTTGTAATGCGAGTATAAACGCAGTCTACACGTTAGACACTTAGGCCACTCTACTGGAACCTTTGTACGGTCCAGAATTATGTATGTCTTTGTAAATTTTCTAAAACATTTTGGCAAATTTATCAAAATTTCTTCTTCTTCAGAAGACCAGTATATCGCATCTTTTAAAATAAATGCTAATGTAGATAGATAGATAGATAGATATACTTTTTATTCATCAAAAGACAAAATCTAACGTATGTAGTGTAATCAGGAATAAATGACACGTATGACGATCTATATTAAACAATATTGCCAAACATTTGAACGAAAGATTTAATTTTAACTTGCACAATCACAGCACTATTCTTTCTTCTATGGAAGAACTATAAATATTATATCGCTTTTCACGCATTTTCACTGTAATTGTTAAGTTTTGTAATAAAATAAAATATATTTCTGTAAATATTTTCAAATCTTCATCTTTTTTTAATAAGGACATAAAAGTTGATTTTTAATTTGCATATGAACTGAATCGTCAATCACTTCTTTCTTCTGAATAAAAATTTTTTTTTTTTTTTTTCTTGTAGAACATATTGTTCACGCAATTGCATAAGTATCCTTGCCGCCACTAATTCCGCTGAGTCCTGATCAGTGTCATTTATGTCGTCAATATTGCTGTTATGATCAGTGCAGTTACAGTTTGAGTATGAAAATGGATCAATAATTTTATCAATAGCTTCTTCTATAAATTCTTCTTCTGCTACTAGTTCCGCTGTCGGTTCTTGTACTGTTTTTTCATGTAATGTTGATTCATTGACAGTAGATTCTTCTACTATTGTCTCTTGTACTACTACTTCCACCATAGGTTCGGGTATTGTCGAGTCTTTTAATTTTGATTCTTCTACTGCTTCTTTATTTATTTTGACGTATGAATCAGCCCCTTTTATTGAGGTCATAACTGTACTACTACTATCCGTATCTACTTGTAATTGTACATCTGTATATCTGAAAAAAATATTTTCTTATACGTTTTTGTACAAAATGTAACATTTCAAATTATAAAACTAAAAAACAAATATACCTTAATTTAAATTTCTGACAATTTTTCAAATGTTCTGCTCTTTCAATATTTATTTCTTTTTGAACAGTACTTAATACTTTATCTAAGGGTCTGATTGGTAAATTTACTGATGGAACAGCGTTATTTTTTATAGTTCTTCGCTTGTAATTTATCCCTGAAAATGTATTTTTATTCATTTCAATGTTAACATTACATATTTATAATATTTTAATAATACACTTCCTTTGCACAAAGTCTTGCTCACAAAAGTGACTGCTACAAACAACCATATTTGAGATTACTTTTTTTTCTATCATTTTACAGGCAGTAATCCACTTTTTCCGTATGACTTGGTGATTTGGAAAATGATGTAAAGATGAATCTTTATTAAATTTGCATTGTGGCACCAACGTCTCATTTTTTGTTTTGCGTTTCTTTTTCCAATATTTTTCATCTTCCCCATATGTTTCTATTTGAAGACCATCATTATTGAACTGCTACTTTCCGCCACCGCGGGCGCCATCGCTACTCTCGCTAAGGCAAATTGTAAAAAGTAGGAGCTACTCCTTTTGTTAAAAGGAGTTTCAACCTCTTCTTTGAGAGGTTACATTGACATGCCTGAAACAGCCATTCTTTTACTTAATTTCTCTCCGTGTATACCTTTCAAATTGTTAGCAAAAAATTACTTAACGAACCCGAGTATTCAAACGGCAATATCCTTTAAATCCACCTAAGAAATTCTACGCGATAACCACTCTTACGAGCATCCTCCCCCTCCTGTAGTACGTCGCGGGGTGCACCCGCAATCTACCCCATCCTCGCAAAATGCCTGTCATCTCTTTCGTCATCGCCGCGCCTCGCGCGCTGTCTGCCGGATGTTTCGGGAGCGTGACCGCGAGCCGGAAGCGAAGTCATAGACGCGATACACGCGAGAAAGAGAGGTGGATGGATGGATGGACGCGCGCGCGCGCGCGCCGGTGTCGCTTTCGCCGAGCGCGATCTTTTTCGCGTACGTGCCGCGCCACGAGAAATCGGTAACGCGGCAACTGCCCGAGTTCCGGCAGCGGGAAAACTCGACGCCGAGATGATGCGCGAGCGTAGTTATATAGCTCGGTGTCGCTCCGGCACTCAGGAAGCAAAGTAACCGTGTTGGATGTTCGCGTGTGAGTGCGAGTATGCGTCAGTTGTAGGAATTGTAGGATTTCCTTTCGGGATTGAGTATTTAGCGCTAAAGGCTAGGCGAGTGCCGAGTGCGTTGATTTGGTCTTGTCTGCGTAGGCGTGCCTGGCATGTTTGATTTTATTCACGAAATCTTGCGGGAGAGACTTCTTCGGTTATGTTTAACGTGAAAATTTTGTTGAATGATTCTGATATTTACTACTTTTATCTGATAAATTTTATAGTGTATAGTTTCATGTCTTACTAAAGCATGTACTATTTGTATTGATTACGTACTTTTCACAAATGTTTCCGTCCATGAGTAAATGTAATTAAAATATTTTACAATATTGAAAAAGTAAATTGAGATGAACTTTTATTTACTTATTTATTTAGTATGTTTATTTTTTATGTTTATACATATATACAGATCCGATCTCCGCTGCCGAAAAGTCTGAATAATAAAATAGGTCTGAAAGACCATGGCTAATAATTAAAAAGAAATGTGGTATTTTGCGAATACGCTATTTGTTTTTTATTTTTTTATACGTCAAATTTGCAAAGAAATATTGTCTTAAAAAAGAAAACTGATCGATAAAATTTATTATCAATCAATAATCAGCACTTGTCAACTGACAAACTGCAGATTATAAAATGTTTTTGAATATTTCAACGATATTCAGGAAACGAGGAAGGACTCGATATAGATAATAGAATTTTTTACCTATCAAACAAATAAATACAAATTTCGTTGGTTAATTTACTTTTTGGATATTTCTCAGAATCATTTTCTTAATTTGCAAAGAGAAAAATTTTCTTTGTGTTTTTGCGTGCATTCCAGCTTTTAACTGATGAGCAAGTAGGAAAGAGAGATTGCACCGTTTAAGTGAAAAAGTGGCGCTCTTCATGAATAATAAATGCTCCGCGTTACTCATTCTGATGTAAAATTTATGATTACGCGTTTTAAACTTCAACACTGGTGCGCGATGTTAGCAAGTTTTGAGTTATTAATTCTTTTAAACTGAATATTCATGGCAATGGGCAAATGCTTGAAATTTCATCAGCCAAGATTCTGTTTGTTAGGATAGCTTGAAACTTTGTATCATTTGAAAATTTTCATCATAACTAGGTTTCATTAAATTAAGACTGAAATGATTAAAATTAATTGTTTTAAATTAATTATTCTTTTAATAGATTCCATTTTAGTGTGAACAAATCAGATAATGAAACTTTACAAGTTTGGTAGTAAAATAAAGCTTTTCAATGTCGGCATTACACTAAGGATTCGAAGATTCTATTAGTTTTGCTGTAAAACATTGCGAAAGGAGAACATGCAACAATTATCACCAAAGAAAGTGTCACAGTGTAAACTGTTTTCTTGCTTTGCAATGACAGTGAAACGTGTGACATAAACGTTCATCATTGGTGAAATCGATGGTAATTCCTTTAAAATGCTATTGATATTGCGTTATGAACATTGAAGTTATGGAACGCGAACAAAAGAAAGTTACAGTAGCAAAAACCATGAGCTTTTTATATACTACATAAAATATGTTCATGAGCGGCCTCCAAGAGTCACACTCTAGTTTCTTCTGAGACCATTCGGATAAGTGCTAATTACTGTGTAATGAGTGTTAATAACTGATTTTTCTGACTTATGGTAGTGAAAGCATTTCCTGTTTATTAAGATATTTTGAAAATAATTAAAACTTTGATGTGTTGTACGAAAAATTTTAACAACCAAGTAATTCTATTCTCTCAAATAAAATACGGGATCTACTTATAACGTATAGAAAAAGTAAACGTACCTATTTGTTAGATTTTTTATTTTATGCAGCTAATTAATATTTACTAATTTATGTGTAAAAAGGATATGACCAAATGCTGCTTTTAGTGCATCAAAACTTGATTGAACAGAGATTGATTGAAATAGCACATATGGCTAACAAACAGATCCTATTGCGATTCAGGTTACGTTTACATCAGTTAAGGATTTAGGTATAATTACGAAAAAAATAAAAATAACTTTCAAATAGCACTATAGTGTTTAGCCTTTAAAAATACGCAGGTATGTAAAGTAAAACAAAATTAACGTGTGCATATAGTAATTTTCATGGGAATAACAGATCATTCGAAAGCATCTGATAGTGGAATTAAGTTTAGCATTTCACTATCGTCAATTGAAGTGCTAAACGAAAAAATGAGAAACATTTGATATAGAAACCATTTCATTGGATTCTACTAGATAAAGTGAAAATTGTACACTCTTAAGATGCAGACAACTAATAATTTACAGAGTTATGAATGCTCACATAATACCAGTGATACAGAAAAGATCATCTGGTACTAACTATAATTTTCTAGGAAAATACTTCTCATTATCGACATGTCTTTACTGAAAAGTACATACTGTAACTAAGTCTGACAAAAACTTTTTGTAAAAGAATTTTTCTTTGTATAGCAAGATACATGTACATAATTTTTGTATATTTAAGGGGGTATTCTACTTTGGCAGTCTATAAAGTGTAGGTATTATTAGAAATTTTTGTTCGATGAAAGAAATTAATATTTATTCGAAGAATATGAAAAAAGTCATTTTGTATCTATTTGTTTACGTTATTTTGTGATTCTAGTCAGTATGAGTGACGGTACTTATTGCGTGAGCAAAAATAAATAACTTTGATTAAAAATTTGAATATGATGTAGGGTTTATTTCATGAAAAATGAAAATCCTGAAAATACCTGCACGCAAAGAAATGCTGAAACAATGATGACTTTGGACTGAGTAAAATCTTACCATCTTCAAAGTAAAAAGCTTAACTACCGAATACTCCAAATTTTAAGTAAAACTTGCCCCAAAAGTCGCATAAAACTTGCCTTGTTCTCATGCAAAATATGAACCCACAAAATGACAATGTTTGAACGTTCTTCAAGCGTATACCATGCGCTCAGCTATCTTAGAATCGAAGCATCCCGAAGCAAGAAAGTCCCAATGCAATGAAATTCCTAACGTAACACAATTAACCCGTACGCACTCTACGGCACTACATACACGATCGATGTCACGTCCTCCCCCGTGTCTCGTCCGCGCGCTCGCCCATTCACTCACTCCGGCTCGCGGTCGACTTGATCGACTCCGCGTAAAAGCGACCAAATTTCGACGAGCGCGGCAGACGGAGAAAATGCGCGTGCAGCTGCCGCCGTCGTTGCCGCCTTTTCGATCGGTCGAGCGCGTTTTACACTCAAAACTCGGGCAGCCGCCTTCCATTTTCACTTGGTCTCCGGCAAGCGTTACTGCTGCTACTCCTGCTGCGTGCTCTGACCCAGTTGAGGTTTTGTGTCCGTAGGAGCGAGCAGCGAGCGCGTGTAGCTCTCGCTTGCACGAGAAAAAGGTCTCTGCTCTTGCTTGCATCAAGAGGAGAGCTTACGGAGATCGAGCGAGATCGATGTGCGATGATGATCGGTTCTTGGTTTGTTTTTTAGCTTGAGGGATGGTATTGTGTGCACTGGAAGATGCATGGAAGAGGTTTGGATTAAAATTGGTCGATGGTCACTTTGCTGGATATTGCAAATTACTCAAATTTTTTATATTTTTCTTCTGTAGTTGTTTATTATTACTGTTGTCACAATTTTCATTAGGGTTTCCTTGATCTTTCCACCACCAACTGCGTTTATGAAACATTTAATGTTATTTCTTATTTATCTTTATATACAGCCTAACAACGATCTACAACATTAAATTGAATAGGAGGGTTAATTCTTTTGATATTCCTAATAACATTTAGTTATGGTATATCTTAGGTCTAATAATTTAATCAGATTCCTTCTTATAATCTATTAATAGCTGGTGTATCGTTTTACTGTATTCCTATGTATTTTCTATGAGTAGTCTAACTGTGAACATCTGATTAATGGACGACTTGTTTTGTCAAAATCCACACTGATAATCCACGAGGAGTTCCGCCATAAGAGATATCATTCTTGCTAATAATATATTGGACAAGATCTTATAGCATGTAGGGTTAGAGAGGTGCCAGTATAAGAATCGGATCAAATAGTGACATATTGGACGATAATGGATAGCGAAAATGAGATTTCTAAGGAAATTAGAAAAATACTACTTGCAAGAAGTGTTGCCTGTTCTTTTAGAGGAATTGGTCAAACTGATATGCTCATAAGATCTTTCGACATATATTGATGTGCTCCGTCAAATCATCCTACAATGAGTGATCTTGGCACTTGAACTACCCTAACACTTCGTACTGTATTGTAGGTCAACCTTTCAATAGAAAATGAAGTTTTTTATTTCTCTTGCTCTAATAATAATAAAGAGTTTAACTGGCTCCTAAAATCAAAGTTCTACTGATTATTTGGGGATATTAATTAAAACTACAATTGAACGTGTGGTTATTAAATAACTGTATCAGGCTGATATCTCACCCCCAGAACAAGACTACAAAAATGCTACATTCTTTTAAACTCAATTTTGTTACGTAGAACAGCTAATATAACAATAAAAGGCCTTGAGAAAAATCGAGAAGCTGCAATATAAAAAATAATAAACTTACATTTTATTCTATTTAATAAGAATTTCAATTTTTTAGGGGCATCGATGGATTAAGTTGTAAACACGTTAAGACAAAGGCCGCTCAAGGTGCATGTGTTTCAATCCCCGTCACTACGAATATTTCGGGAACATTTAAAGAAAATGTCTTTCCGGATTTTTCAGTGGCTGAAATCGGACCTGCAACTACTGCCTGGGTAAGAGCAGTAATGAACGTATATGTAATTTAAAAGTCGAAATTAAATAAAAGAATTTTATTTCATAAAAAACTTACGTTACTTGCTTGGTTTTACTAAAAAAATTGTACTGGGAGTGCGATATGCACTTCATACATTTTTAAGTTGATCTAGAATACCTGGACTAAAGAATCTGGATACACAAACACAATTGCGGTTACCGAAGTAAATGCTCTAGCTGTACAAAAATGTAAAGAAAAGCATTACTAGTTTTTGATTAATATAATTACAAACAGTATAGACTTAATCCGATGTCTTTGATCATTAAAAGAATACAAGAGAATTACTAGTTGAGCTGCGTAATAAGTGAGCACGGGTACTCATTAAACGTTCTTACTCTCTTACCAACAAAAACATAATTATCCCATTTCTAAAAATAATTTACTTTTGCCCTATTTTTTAACAATGTACACAATGCAAAGTCATCGCACTCGCCGGCAACACCACTTTCCACGCTCTTTCCTTGCGCTTCTCCATAAATCAAAATCTCCCTTTTCGACATATCGCTCTCGCAATTAAGTAGCCAATTTTTTTCCAATAGCTCAAAAATCGCTTCCACTCGTACAATCCAGGTCACGCAGCCCGCTGCAGCTCACGTGTACATCATATAAATTGATGATCGAGCATGCGCCTTCTGCCGCGCAACAGCCGGTGAGTTTGCAAGGCAAAATGAGGATGATTACGGGCGCCTCACTCGCTCACGGATGATACGTTTCTAATGGGCGCGATATTACCGGACCGAGATACAACTGGCAATTTTCCGGTATACCAGGCGGATAACGTAAAAACGCTTTCACAGTAGCGGCCGGCCTTTTAGAGGCTCTTTAAGCGAGGCCGCGCGCGGAAAGAAAGCAGCAGCAGCAGCAGCAGCGTCGAGGAGTAGAGAACTGGAGCAGCGAGTATACACGCGTGTTGGGAAAATCAGGGATGTGTTTATTCTTGGCGGTGCAGGTGAGGAGTGATGCAATGCGCCGAGAGATATACCGCCGATAATGCCGTAATAAAAGGATGCGGCGAGAGGGATTTGCTGGATTATACGGACGATCGATCTGTGGGTCTGTAATTGAAAATCACAGATATTACGAGTGAAGCGAGGTATTGAGAGTGAACGGACAAGTGGAATTGCACACGGAGATGGTGATGATAGAGTCGTTAATTTTTTAATGGATAAAGATGATTGTTTTTACAATTGTACTTCGACGGTTGATCGAATGGTAGTGGGCGTTGCTGACTGAGAGAGAAAGTGGATGATTCTAGCTGAAACTGGGTTTCTTCAGATATTTTGAATATTTTCATATATATTTGATAACTGCTACTTTCGATACTATTTTTTTTATTCACAATGTGATCCCACTCTTCATTTAAATTGCTATTGTTTATCGAGGTAGTATAATCGATTTTTTTGTGTAGTCTTTATTTCATGGTATGGATAAAAAAGAAATATCAGATTGATGACTTGATCTTTTTCAGTCAAACTTGCTTATACTCATCAAAATAGTAAAGGTCGTGTGGCGTAAAATATAGTTTGAGATGGATGACTTGATTTTTAGGTGTAAAATATATGATCAATCACTTTTTTACCTCAATGTATTACTGAATAGATGAAGTTTTTTTAGCATATATATATCGTCTAAAATAGAAAACTATTTATTGAAAATGGGTGTTAAATAAATGATAATACACAATGTATATTTAAAATAAAATAACTTTCGTTTATTCAAACTCGCACAAGGAAGAAATAACGTCAGTAACGTGCGACTGCTCTAGCTAGATGCTCTAGTACGACTAAAAACACTTGACAAACGGGCATAAGAGAATATCGGGGCTGACGCATATAGTTCCCCTACAGTTACACACATACGTATGCTAAAGCATAGATATATTCCAACACTATTCAAGTAAAGATTATAAATTAATGCTACTTTCTATCAATAATAAGAGTATAAAGTAGCCTTAATCATTAAATAAAAATAAAGCTTCCTCTTGAGGAAGCAAATTTAGTAAGTACTAATATATAGAAATAGAAAGTAGCTCTACTTTCGTTATCAAAGTTGTTTTCAATAAAAACACTTATGGGTAGCAAAACTTCAGTCACATGCGGCAGTAACTCAACAAAATTAAATTCGAAAGAAGTGTAAATATTCTATTCAACAATGCATAATCAGATCCACCCAACTCAAAATAAAACAAGGAATTCAATTCATCAAGATGATCCACAAATTTCCCAAGCAATCCTCCCAATCTCCAACTCTCATCAAGCCTCGCTCTATACTCTCTTCTCAAACGGCACCGTCGAAAATCCATCCAGCGCGTGAACTCAAGCCCGACAAACCCGAAAATCCAAGCCCAGAAAAAACCAGAACAATGTCAGCTGCTCCGAAAACCGCAATGAAGCATGACGAACTCCGCCTCTATCTCTGTACCGTCAACGTCGCATCTCCCGTCTCTCTCTCTCTCTCTCTCTCTCTCTCTCTCTCTCTCTCTCTCTCTCGCTCCTTCAAGAATGCGGGTGTGGATCCAGCAGCAGCAGCGATGACTCGGTACAAGCGGCGCGCGACAAAGGGAACAACAAAGGAGTGTGCGTAAGGCGCAAAAAGAGAAACAAGAACGGAGAGGAGAGGAGAGGGGAACACACCGCGCCGAGGCTTATCGCTCAGGCTGTTACTGCTGCTGCTGCTCAGTGGTAGGGGGTTAATATTGTGCAGGCTGTACAGGCTGCGTGTAAAGTTAGTTTGAGTGTATAGAAGAGATTTTCAACACAACAAATTTAGCTATGCTAAGCTTAAATCGAATCGATAATCAACAAACTTAATTAATTTTATATGAAATTATAGTTAAAAATTAGAGGTTATCATTCAAATAATAATTATATGGCTTCTAATAATGCAAAGAAATTTGTTTCATAGAAATGAAAATTGAAGAAGAAAAAGGAAATAATTTATAGACGCATTTTTACGCTTATAATTTATACCTTCACGATATTTTTTCAGATATTATAAAAAAGGAGGATGCCCATGAATGTTCATGCGTCACAATGTAACGCGTTAACGTTAACCTATAAAACTGATATGAGCATGAAGAATCCATAAAATTTTAAGCTTTTTAATAAAGTGTTTCTTCTGTATAGGACGAAAAACACGAAAAAAGTGAATGTTTTTAATTTTTACTACTGAATGCCTGAAAAAATCTTGATTTTTTCACTTATTTTATTGAAGTTTACCTTCTTTTTTTTCCTTCCTGGGATCAAGCTTTTATTTTTTTATACTTTCGCAAGTTGTAAATAATAGAATCAGTTTTGTATGTTCTCAAGAAAATCAAGACCAAATAATACAAATTCGAGCAACTGTAGATATTACTACTATATAAGTATTGATAAAATCCCAAAACTCTACAAAAAATAAAATGGATATGCAAAAAACATTTAGCATCCTAGTCAATTAGGGCACATTTTTAGTTACAAACATATTCTTTTACTTAATACATGTGCTTAATATTTACAAAAAATACATCCTAAGCTAAACATATTTGAAACTTCGGTACTACCCTCCCTCAAGTATCTTCCACACACCAACCAACCCTACAAAACTAAAAAAAAAACCCTATACCCTCCATACCCAAATTTCCTATTAGCACATTTTCCAAACTAACTTTTGCCCAGCCTGTACAACCTTAAGTCGACCGTACGCGCGCGACCGGTGCGCGAACTGGAGGGGATAAGGGGAGCGCGCGCTGCACACACAACCCGGACTATGCGTGCGCGCGCGCCGGAGCGAAGCTGCGAGGAACGATTGGGCGACGAGGTGCGCGCACGGAGTCTGCCGGCTGGCTGGCTCTGCTCTGCTCTGTGGGAGGTCGTGCGTGCGCGCGTACGCATGCGTACGCGACGATAGTGGATGGGGAAGGGAAATTTTCTCTCCGCGGCTGGGAGGGTGGATAAGGATGGAGGATTTTTCTTTTCAGAAGCGGGATTTGGTATTCGAGGAGACTTTGTTACTGAGATGCGTGAATTTATTTGTGCGTTTGTCGATGAGATTTGTAGGATTTTGGATTTTGATGTAGTGCTTGCAGAATTTTCTCCGTGTTTATGAAGCATGTTTATTGCTCATCTCCACTGGCAGTTCAATAGAGAGGATATTGAAGTGAGGTTAAATTTACCTAAACATCTTGGACAGTTAAACTGTGCGCCAGCGATACAACATATTAGTTCCTAATCATCCGCATGCGACCGAATTGTTTTCTTTCTTGCTCTTTGCTGTTATTTCTGACTTTCTAGGCTTATATTTTTGCTTGAAACAATTATAACAGCGGCCAACTTCACAATGAACTTTAAGAAATTTTATCCAGCTACATCAAAGTTCAGTTCAGTAGCGTCTCTATTTAAGCTCCAGTAAAGACGAGGCATTAGAAAGAGTATGATAACGAAAATAATATGTATTGGTGAGGTGCAATGCGAATTCAAATCTTACGCATTTTATGATCAGTAAATGGTTCAAATACTAAAAGGAATGCCTATTTGGATAGTGTATTTTTTAAGGCAGTTTTGAAATATTCAAGAATAATTTATTTTTCAAATCTATGAATCTGTTATTCATAGAAATTGGATTGTATTAAGATCAAATGTGTGCAGAATTTCATGCAATCGAGTAAAAGTTTATTTTGGAAGAGAATAGTAACAAAAAAGTTTTTGTTATATGCATAACTGTAAATGATCTAAATGATAAAAATAAATATTTATGTGGATGACAAGAACCCGGAGAAGTTGATGATTTTCTCATCATTTGTAGCAAAGATGAACATAATTATTTAATAAATATTTAAAAGTAAATAAAATATATAATTTATTGATCGTATAAAATCAATCCTAATTTGAAGATTTGATCACTTGTGTGCAGAACATTACACGTAAACGTAAGAAAACGTCTGTTATTGAACAGTGTTTGAGAATTCAAAACAACCTGTTTACCATAATAAACACTTATCTCTCCTCGACGCGTAGGAAACTGGCAGAATATCACATTACAAGTGACTTCAGCTCTAAGTGAAATTTCGAAAAATAGTTCACTTGTAACACGAATACCCGCGAGTATACTTTCACAGCGCAAATACTCACACCTTAAAAATATTAGCTCATGAATCCTCTATCAAGTCTCTACTAAACTAAAACAATACTGAACCAATTTCAATATCCTTCAACCTCGAAAAAAAAACGCTGAACGTTCAGTTGCAATGATCGTGCAAAATCCCAGCAGCACAGAATCATATAAACCCAAATTTTACTCTATACACGGCAACAAAAGCATGCAATTATCGTAACCATTAAAGCCCCAATTCAAGCCCAAAATGAGAAACGGAATCACAACAACCTACAATTTGCTCCAAAAAGAAAACCACCGACGAGAGCGCGCAATGCAGAATTAAAGACCGTATTTACCGGAATTCCTCTCCGTACATACACACACACACATACACACACACACATACACATACACACTCGAACGAAAACATCGAACCAAGCCCCTCGTCGTAAACGACAGTATAACCCGTAAAAATTCCCTACACACAATCCTTCGAAAACACACACACATACACACACACATACACACAAGCGAAAAAAGAGGAGCAAAATGGTAGGAGGCGAAGGAGGAAAGCGCGATCAGCGCATAGGGAGGAACGGATGCTGGCTACTGCCGCTTTTCTCATTGCCCGCTCGCCTCGCTCCGGTGGTTGCGCTACGGCGCGAGAAAAAAAAAAGTACCCGCACCACTGCTGCCGCCGCTGCTGTCGGCGGGAGTAAATAGTGGTGGGGTATCGCCCCGCGCGCCGACCAGAGGCCTGCACACGTATACACGCGCCATGCCGACCGGATATATAGAGCTAGGGCAGGGCTTGCGCTACGTACAGTTCGCTTAGAGTGCTCCTCTCTGCAAGTGAAACGCATCTCGAACCTCGAGAGAGCCCCGGAGCACCAGCAGCAGTAGCAGAACCACCAGGCAGTTGAGAGACACTTGTGGTGCGCAGTCTCGAGGAGGACATTTGCCTGAGTGAGGGAGGGATCGATTTTTTCATTCGTATCGAATCACGCGCGTTTTGCTAAACTTTTTCTGTTCGACAAGGTACGGATTTATTTATCTACTGTTTGGATGGATTGGGTGTCTGTGCGAGGTCTTTTGAGAATGGCTGGTGGGACGCGACTGTTACTACTGATTTTTTTTGTGATACGTTGGTATCGAGAGGCAGAGATTTCACGTGTAACTGTAAGGATGGAGGACCCTCAACTTTCAAATATAAGTGTTGTTGATGCGATACAAAGTGTTAAATAGTAGTTTTTTTATATTTTATCAACGATTTTGATTGTTCTATTTATTTTTTAAATTAACTCGTTTCATCAGTATTTAAACATTACCCTTATTTTTGTATGTACTATTATAAATAAGTCAATATTTAAAACATTCAAACATTATTATTTAATATATGATTTGACTGAATGTTTGGTGAACGATTTAAATTAATCCATTCAATTAAAATCAATGTTGAAAAATAACCCTTATGTTGACTTTTGTGTAAAATAGAAATTAGCACATGAAAGAGTCAAACTTTTATTTTAATACATAATTCCACCGACTGAATGTTAGATGCACAATTTTAATTTATTAACTTAATTAGTATTAAAAAATTATCCTATCTTAGCCTGCTTCCATTGTCAGTCCGAAGGAGCTAACTTTTCGTTTATTGGAAGTAGACAATTCAACTAAATGTTTGATAAGTGATTCCAATAAAGTTGTTGACACACAGTTATATTTCGAAATATTTTAATTAAAATGAATGTGCTGATGCTGTATTTACTAGTGTATTATTTATCTTATTGCACTTGATAAATAACATTCTTAAATTGTAAACGTTTTTAAATAAATAACAAATAGTTTTTTAAATAGTGTTTATAAACCATTATAGTTCTCCGTTATGTCTTTTCAATTAAAAAATTATTTTGATTATTATTTGTAACATACAATACAAAGGATCATACGTAGAAAACTTTTTTTCTTGTAGCATTAAAACACTGTTGTTTTAGTTATACTATTCAAAATATTAGTGTTTACTCACTATCATAAAAATTGCTTACTTGGCATAACACTTGAACTCTATTTCAGGTAATTTACATATTCGAATATTCACGTTCAGAATTCAAATATGCAATCACGAAAATAGGCCAAGTACTTTGAAATTTCTCTCCTGTGGTATTCAAATGCAAAAATATTCAAATATTTGGCCCACTGAATAATAGAAACAATTAAAGTATTTCCACACAAATATCCACATTTTTAGCGTGACTTTAAAATTTTGTAATTTCTCCATACATAGTAACTGATATTCAATAACTATTATTACTTTTATTGCTTATTTTTTCAACAATACGCAGTCGAATGATTTGTTAATATACAGGAAATATATTTAAGAGCATTTTTACCAATGCTCAATATGTTTCTGCTAAAAAGTACTTATTCATATTTTACATTGTCAGTTATTGGAATAGGATTGCCTTGAATTTGTTTACTACTATAAAAAGAATTATAATTTTTTGATATTTCCGTATTTTCTTATTAAACAAATTTTAATTACTCTAGTTAAAATATTCGCCAATTATATGGAATTAGAATTTTTTTCTATTTTTACTCACTTCTAACAGTTTTTAATCCGAACAATAATTATTAATAGAAATATAATTTCTTTTAATAAAAGTCTCCAAAAATTGCAATTTCTTCAAAGTTCTTCAGTACGGAGGCCCCTTAGAAAAATAAATAATTATATCATAGAATTTGATGCAATTAAACCTATTAAACGTATTTAGTTTATCCATTAATAAGCGGAATTTAAAAAATGCTACATTGATTTATTGATTGTTGACATTTTAGAGACTAACCTTACAATTAAAATTATTCTGAAGCATCTTCATAGATTTTCGTCAAATTACATATCTGCAAACACTTTATTCGAGATATAATTCCGCCAATGATAAGCTTATAATTTTTTTAACTTGAATTCTAAAGATGGCATCAAAATCAATTCTGAGAAAGTCAACAATCGTTCAATAATCTTTGTTTTTCATGCTACTGTTACAAATATTGAATAAAATTTTACTATCTTTTAAAAAGAAATGGCATTAACCTCTGTAGAAATGAATATTTACAGAAGTTGAATCAATAGTCACGCATTGAAAAGTAATTTTTTAACTGAAAACAAGTAATGAATGTTACTGAGTATTTTTACTAAAAAATTCACTCTTATCACACAGGATTTTTTCGGGGACTGAAAATAATTCCTATACCAACTACATATTGCAGGCCTCGAAACTTTTACTGACTAACTATACTGAGAATCCAATCAATAATTGTAAGAGTGTAAATTAACTCTCCTTACAAAGCTAGCCCAGTTTACATTCCTTAAAAAATAAAAATTCATAAGAGACCTATGAAAAGAACTATGTTTTTTGTGAAATCTTAAATGTGCTAGTCTTTGTAAGGAGCGATGAAATAAATATTGATCTTTTCAGACTGAAATTAAATCTATACTCATGATACACCACTTTTTTAGTCTGTTTTGACTTGATATGACCTATGCTAAACATTTAAACAAAAATTTCCTTGTGTGTAGAGTGAAATACATAAAAAGAATGAATTCTCTTAATTCTTACTACTGAATGTCTGATAAAATATTGATTTTTTTCACTTATTTTATTGGATTTGACCCGCTTTATTCAAAGTTTTCCTTTACTTCCCAAAATTAAATGTTTTTTAATGTCCATATTTTGACAAACTCTAAACAAAATATGCAGTTTTATGCTATATAATTATACAAATATAATTCTATTGTTCGGCACGATAAGTCGGACCTATTAAACCAAGATCTCAAACCGTTCCTACCATCAAACTTTTACTCTTCCCTTTTTTCGAGTACGTTTGTACCAATGAATTTAAAAGGCTTCACCAATCCATCCTCAATTCACCAAATCAAGAAAATTCTCTAAGCCACCCCTACGTTACTTCCAGGTCCGGTGCAAGCACTCAACTCCCCGAAAACCATGCAGCGATCCACGCGTCACTTGTCCGCCCTGTTGGTGGCCCTGCTCCTGGCCGCGTGCAGCGATGCGCGCTCGGCCGAGCCGTCCTCCCACCCCTCCAACACCCTCGAGACCGAGCAGGGCCGCTCGGCCTCTGCCTCCGCGGGCGGCGTGTTCGGCGAGCTGCGCTCCGTCTACCAGATCTACAAGGACTGCGCGGGCTCGGAGGTCAGCAGCTGTCTCAAGCTCAAGCTCCTGTCGACGATGGAGCGGGTTTCGCGCAGCGCCCAGCTCAGCATCGTCGAGGGCGTGACCCTGGTCAAGGACGAGCAGGTCGCCGCCTCGCAGGCCGAGGAGCCGATAAGGACGCCCCAGGAGATCGAGGCTTCCCTGCCGAGGAGCTTGGAGGACAAGGAGGACGCGCTCAACTCCATGATCGTGGAGAAGGCCGTGGGATTCCTGCAGAGTCACACCTTGAAGGTCAAGCTGCCCAATGTGGAGGAACTCCAGAGGAGCCTCACCGAGGAAGGTAATTGAGATGACTTTTTCCGTTGGTTTTTTAGTTTAGATTGGAATTAGAAGTCTGTCGTGTGAAGAAGACCAGTTGATAAGTCAGGTGAAGATTAGGTACTTTATTCTTAACTTCTCACCTGATTGTGATCAGCTTTTTTACAGTGTGTGTTATTTACTGGTGTCACTGATTACAATGAACGTAAATAAGACCTTTTTTTTGTTAGTGTTGTTCATAATATATAAATTATTGTTATTAAGGCGATGCTAAACCCACCCGTCCCTTCAATTACGAGGACCCACTATTTTCATTTAATTTTCAACTTAAAATAAATATCTCGGGAATGTTGTTGTCTCAATCAAAAACCACAACTGTCCAGAGACATATGTTCTTCAAATTAAAGAATAAATGAAAAAAGTGGTTCCCCGCATTCTCCAATAACACGAGGGTTTAGTATCACCTTAATATTAGAGTTTATAAATTTACATTTGTTTTCCAATAATATTAGTTCAATCTTGTTAATTATTAGAAAGTGAATATTTAATAAATGTTTAGCTATCTTGTTTATATTAGCTGTACATTTATTATTCATATCTTATTTAAATATTTTGTTATTTTTTGTAATTTTTCAAAGCAATGAATTCTAAAAAAGAACTTTTATGGTTTATGAACAGTATTAACCAACATTATTATAAGGATTTTATGTACCAATTCTTCTTCTTTATTTCCTGATACTTTTCATTTATTTAACAATAATATCTTTTATAGCGATAAAATTTCTTTGATACAAAAATTACTGTTTTAATAAATTTTAATTTTGTTTTTGAAAAGAATTGCATACATAATACAGCATGAATAAATATTAAAATAGAAAAAAATAGTTTCTACGAATAAATTATTCTTTGTTATATTCACTCAAAAAATACGTTTTTCTCGTTCATTATTCTACTTGAACAATATTTTGGAGTAGTACTCGACATTTCTTTGCTGAGAATTCCGGTTACAGTAAGTGTGTGATAAGTGCAATTTCGCAACTTTCTCTGCGAATAAGAGCTCGTTCCCTTTAATTCGTGCGAGACAGTTATACACGATTTTTGTAGATATTATCTTTAGTCACACTCATCTACAAAAATAACAACCTAATTAAAATCATGCTGTTTTATGAAAATTAAAAAAAGCATGCTTTTAAACTGTCTACAGAGAATGAATGCATTTTCAAAATATAATTAAACTGTAAAAGCATTCGTTGTGTTCAACCATGACAAGAAAGTCAAAAAGATTCTTATTTTGCATGAAAATACGCTGTCAATAAATCTCTAAAAGAAGGACAGTGCATAATTTAAAAAAATGGCAGACTATTTGTTAAAAATTGACAATTTAAAGAAAAATCAATTTTTTTAATGCAAATAAAAGTTATTAAAAAAACAATTTTGTTTGTTTTGAAAGGTTTATCGATAGTACAATTCCACGCAGAATAAGAAACATTCTGGTTCATTATTTTACTTGAGTTAAACGTATCCCAAAATGTCATTATCCCCGTAACCTTTCTACTCCGCAGGTCGTGGCAAGAAGAGGAAAAACATGGGCGGTCTCCTGGCCATTCCCCTGCTCATCGGTGGTACCCTCGTGCCCCTCGCCCTGGGAACCCTCGCCCTGCTCGCGGGCAAGGCCCTGATCGTGAGCAAGCTGGCGCTGGTGCTGGCGTCGATCATCGGCCTGAAGAAGCTCGTGTCCAGCCACGACCACGGCCACCACGAAGTGCACGGTGGTGGAGGCTGGGCCAGGTCCGGCCAGGAGCTCGCCTACTCGGCGTACAAGCCCGTCGCGCCCGCGGCCTCGTCCTAAAGCAGGGGTCTCTCACCAAGTCATCTCTTCTCTCATCTCACACACACACACGGACACACGATTCTTATACTCTCTGACTCTGTTTCTATTCTGTCTCGTTCTATGACTGTACTGTGATTCTCATTCTTGTTTCTCCGTCCAGCAAACATCGCAATGTTATTTTGGAGATGGCTTAATGACGGTAATAATGTGACAGGACATTGGGACGTCATTGAGGTATTCTGTGCGTAACTTATCTTTTGCGTGTTTACTGGGCTGGGTTTCTCTACCGTTGTTGTTTTTTTTTCTTGTTTGTTTTATGCTAGAAGCACGGTGCGCATGACTGACCTGAGTTAGAAGGCTGCCGTGCGATCTTTCTATTTTGGAGGCCCCGGAGAAAAAGGTTTTCACCGGGCACATCTTCACTTTCTTCCTTACTATCTTTAGTCTCTTTACTTCCTCCTCTCTCATGCATCATCATCGTTCATCCAACCATCTCTCAGTTATTTATTTGTCAATCACCTAAACGACCCACCCACTCATTCTCGCATCCTCGTAACATTTGTTTTCTATCCTACTTTTCTTTCTCGTTTTCTTTTTTGTAAACAAAGATAAAACAGAAAAACAAAAAATCGAACCTTAAAGCGCGGTTCACGCTAATCGCGAACACGTGTATGTATATTTATAGATATCTAATAAATTATAAGGATACACCTTTCAAACCAAAACTACCAAACGCTGCTCTAGTTATTTCGAACACCATTCATTCAAAACCAAACTTATTGTGTACTCGACATTTATTGTCGTTTCTCTCGGCGTGGGAACTACGCACGATCGAGGTGTCGAAAAAAAGGGAAATCGGTGAGAGCTCGCGGCGAGAGACGTGAGACACCAAGAAAGAAAAAACGGGAGTTTCCGAGAATCGTGCGCGTGGGCGGCTATTAACGGAAGTTCAAATTCGGCGCGCGGGCCACCTGCGGAGTTATCAGAGCCTGACATTGTGGCGATCAACGCCGAAAATTTCGTGTACGCGCCCCGGAGCGTCTCGTTACTTTTTTTTTGCTGTCGTTCGCTCTCGAAACTTGTTCGAGTGTAAACATTGAAGTTTTTAGGCCGGTCAATAATAAGGTGCTAAGTCGACTATTGGTGCATGAAAAGTGAAAATGGACTTTTTGAACAATAGGATGGTATTAAATGAATATGTAATTGTATTTTAATTTTGATTAGGAATACGCGAATATATATTTAATTAAAAAAATTAAGTTTGTAAAGAATAAGTTGACAGCAGCTTTATCATCTAAAGACTGTATAATTTACAATATCTGCAAGAAGAAACTGTTATTAATTACTAATGCAGTATTATTTATTATTACGCAAACTTAGTGAAATTAAATATACGCTTACTTTAATGGCGCTTAAAAGCATTTATTTGGGACAAATAATTTTTATTCTATTCGATTGTACGTATTTTCTATAATACATGTTTCTTAATTCCAAGTAAATGTTTTCATGCAATCTAAATAAATGTATATTAATATTTACTACACTTTTTACCAGTGTAGCATTTTTCCAGAAAGTCACGAATAATTCTGACTATTGCACAATTTCAGAAAAGGAAATTATTAACTACGTGTGGATGTACGTATGAAGTTCTACACGTGTTCATTTTATATCGCAGATTCAATCGCACTTAAAATCGGTTAAAATCGGTTTAAATTGTCATTTTGGTTTTCATCTTTTAAATTCATACATTTTGATCAGGAATACTATTCAGTTTTAATTGTGGGAGTTACAAATGGTCTTAGAATTATTGCTCTTAAAGATATGTTAAAAAGTATAAGCCACAACAACAAATTTTATGGAGAACTTAAACAGTTTCGTGGCGATCTTAAAGTCAATTTTAATTCCTTTTCTGTTAAATTCATCCCGTTTAATAAAAAAAGAGAGCAACTTCCGCTCTCCCAACCTCAATAAAGAATCTTCGCACCGTCAAGCTCTCCGCTCCAAATCGATTAAGGCTCGCAGCAACACGTCTATAATTACAGGAAAAGCACTACACCATATCTCTCTCTCTCGATTTCCCCGCTCCTACAAAGCAAAACCCACCTTACCACTCTGAAAATAAAAGAAGCGCATCGGGTCGTTCGTCCGTCCCCACATCGTCATCCTCCGTCTTCTCGAAAAAAAAATCGATCTCTCTTTTTTTCGCGATGCAGGCCACCACACTGTATCACGCGTGCGCGCGGCAAAGTGCAGTTCGCCACCGTACACTCCAGCGCTCGGATAAACAGAGTTACACACCTCTCGCAGAGAGAGAGAGAGAGAGATGGAGAGGGAAAAGAGCGCGTCACCTACTTGTGAAAACACGCATACACACGCGCGCTCGTACGCGCTTTTAAGTAAACCAGGTCGCGCGCGCCACGGCTGCTGCTGCCTCGACAGGTTGTGAGCGAGCGAGGCAAGTTCAAGGCAGCGGCGACGGCGGCGGCGACCAGCATCCTACATGGCGTTTTCTCGAAGAGCCAATGCCGGGTGGTCCACAGCCCGATTTCGTATGGGTGCTTGTGTGTGGGCATGCGAGTGCCCCTGGATGCAGGCTACTTCTTTTTTCTCTCGTTCGCGTTCCTGGCTCGTCGCTGGTGTTCCTGCTTTTCCAATGGCGGAGAACGTGTCCACACGGTTTTTATCTATTCCGAGATTTCAGCGATGGGCGAATTGCTTTGCTTCGATGAATCTGAAAATGTAATATAGTTATTTCATTTTGCTGTCATTGGAAGTATTGGAGTAATAAACTTTTTGTTATCGAATAACGGTTCAAGGTTTTGCATTTTAAATGCATAGGATACATCGAATTTTGAGAATATGAAACTGGATATTTAACTTGATAAATCAAACTAAGACGATGCAATTGCAAGACACTTACCGTTTCGACATTTCAATTGGTTTTATTTTTCTCTGCATAATTGATACGTTTAGTTATTTATGTTGCAAAAAGCATCTTTAACCCTCTAAGGTCCAGGAAACAAAATCGTCATAAAGAAATTCTGAAAAAATTCAGGAATGATTATTGAGCCTTGGGATTTTGATATGAGCATTTTCTTTTTTAATTTTTAAGTTTTCTCGGCTCTTTTGCGGTTAAAAATAACTTACGCTTACCTAAGTAGATCAGAAATAATTTCGAGTTTATTACGTAGAAATCTTGAGAAAAAGAAAAAAATGTATGGGTTCTGGAGGACCCACCATGCCTTAAAGGGTTAAGCAATAAGTATCAAATTGATTATTGATTAGTATCTAAACGTAAATTTGGGTCATAATTATATTAAAATAATTGATATGCGTTTCAGCAGACTATACGTTATCACGTGATGTTGATTCTTTATTAATTTTGATAGTCATAATAAAGTGAATCTGAATCAATATTAATTTTGTAAATATATAAAAAGTTATATAATCGATATATTTAACTCTCATTTTTGCTTCCTGTTGATGATTATGCATATTACTGTAATTTTAATGAAATTTGAAATGATATCGTAACAAAGAATAACTGATTATTTATTAAATACTAATGGTATATTTATTTTTACTTTATATAGTTTACAAAACCGCGTAGAAAGGAAAATTTTAAAAGATTATGACAATATTTACTGAAAAGAAAATGTTTTTAATATATACCTTGATCAAAATATTTTGCAATTTTTAAAGATTATTATAAGAACAAATTTCTTAGTTTTTATTTCAATTATAATATTAAAATTATCACACATTATTTTAATGATAAACAAATAAATTATTGCATATACATATCCCGAATATTTCCTTTAATTATTCGGCTTAGAATACTTTTAAAGTGTTCAACTAAATTAAATATCCAGGGCGATTACTATTTAGATGAGCAATAGGCTAAACATATCCTTGAAATATAGAAAAACATTTATTTTTTTATAATTCTGCAAATATAAGACAAAAATTTATTTTATTAATTTTAGAGTCTTAAAATTATAATAAATAATACAGACCAAATTTACGTTTAGTTTTTGGCCTTTTATTTATACCTTTGCCAATATACTATACATAATAAGAACTATTTCACACTATTATACACGTATTACTTAAACAAATGTTATATTATTAAAAATTCCTAAAGTATCTTAAATGAGGTAAGCGATACGATGTTTGGGTTTACATGCGCTATTTTATTGGCAGTCGCGTAGGACGTAGCGCCGTCGTACGGGATTTTCTCAAGCAATGGCATTTTCTATTGGGACTGGGTTTAGTGCGCGCGTTCGCGTTGCAAATACGCAACTAGATTCTTCTTTTTTTTACTCAGATATAGCGGTACGGATTCAAACGAGACGTTGGAATGGTTGATTTATAGTGCCTCTCCGCAGGTACTTCAAGTTGCAAACGAGTTGTAAACAGGATGGTGAACGAGGTTCTATTTAGTTTAGTATAACGAACATGAGACTGTAAAAATGTTGCTAACTATTCGTCATTATATAGTTTGAAACCCCATTACGGTATTGGAAAACGAAATTTATCACCAGCAAGTATTCTAAATATGCTGTGTCATGTTACTTGTTACAATTCAAAATAACAAAATTAGAATACTTATTTCCAAATTATTTTTAAAAACTGTATGTGAAGAAAACAGAAAAATAGATAAATAAAATATTCACTCAAGAAGTTTCTGAAAAATTTTTAATTAAATATACACTATGCTGACTAAATAGCTTAAGATGTACATACATTAAATATATTTTAAAGATAAAACATTTAGAAAAATTAACCTACTATGAAACATCAGATATTATGTATTTTATATATACAAACTTGATTAAAAACATATTCTAAAGATTATTTTAGAAACATTATTGCATTAAAATACGAATACAACAAATCAAATTTATTATCTAAATTGCATAATATTTCTAAAATTATTTTAAAAAATTAATGTCGAATTGTCTATTCACTCAAAAATCTCCGCAATTATATAACTCGAACCTCTACGATTGTGCGGAGCTAGACAGTTTAGTAATCATCCCCAGCCCTTGCTAGTAATAATTACTATTGTTTTCTTTTTGTGAAATCTGACAATGAATTAGGTATTCCAAGTTAATGTAAACCACAAAAAAATGTTAATTATTATATGACATACTTGATTTACTCTCACAGAACAACACGCGGCAATAACATCAGCGCATACATTGTACTGTAAAAAAACTCGTTCTTAAATTACTACTTCGAGATTCGAACAAATAAGAACATAGTCTTATTATCGGTATAATACACCAATAATAAAAAATTGTAAATTTACTAGCGACGTTGTAAGCAATACTAAATTCTGACTTTAAACGTTTATACATTTTCAGATCTACCATACTTGAAAAATGCGTCTTATAGTCTATACTTTAATCTTTCGTAGGATTTGTACTTATTTTTGTAGTTTGTTTATACTATCTTTTAAAAAAGTGCATATTCTGATCGAATTTTAAACCAAAACTATTCTAAATGCAGAATTTTAGTGTTTTAACAGTTTGTCACAGTTTTACTCGATTATTATAAGTATACATTTTTTTGTACTTTTACGATTAATTATAAGATTACGACATTCGGAACAGGTCATTTTATCAGCTCTCAAAGTAGTACTTTTACCCCCACGCGGTATATTTACCAAAAGAACATATATTGACTATAGAAATCGTAAATTTACAGCACTGAAAGCAGTAAATGCATAGCTAAATAATAATTGAAATGTATCTTGTAAATCCGCCATCGACTTTTCAAAATTTGAAATAAATAAAAATTCCCCGGAGACCTGTCGATCTCGCAGTCACAAGCATCCATCTGCAGGTTTTGCCTTCTCGAAAATGACAGTCTCGGAACCAGCACCTCTAGTGCACAGTTGCGAACACTCGCCTCTGCAATAGGTACACACACGTACACACAACTGTTGCGAGTCCGAGTTCCCCGCGTTCCGAGTGTTCCTAATGAAAAAGCAGATGAGAAAGTGGACGTCCTGCCTGCGGCATCGACAGCAGCTCGGCGGTCGTAAGAGTATCCGCCGCGGCTGGCTGTCCTCCTTAGATTCATATCCGTCCAGACGCTCTGCTATTCCGGCGCGGCGCGCGCGCGCGCGCGATGCACTCTCTCGCGTATATACGGACTGCTACTATCGATGAGTACGTGTGCCCATTGATCGCTGCGCTGCAGCTCAAGAGGAGCGGAGTGGAGAGTATACGCACCGATGGTGAATGGCCACGGTTAATGGCTGCAGGCGAGGCGAGTGAATCGCTCGCGGTGTGGCTCTTGATACGATTTAAGTCAAAGGTGCTTGCACTGTGGATTTTCTTTTCTCGCGGTCTCGTGTGTCATTTAATTTACATAGTTTATACATTATTTATCAAACAAATTCAAATAATACACCAGTGGAGCTGTTTTTGAGAAATAGCAGGTTTTGTTCGCCACATTGGGTCCGCTATTTTAAACTTTGAAAAACTGGAAACGTACTCGAAATCAGTGACCAATATAATCCATGCATGTGCTAACTTGCATGAGAAAAAAAGTTTAGCAAAAAAATTCTTTTTCGATGCAAACATTTTTTTAATTACCGGTTTCTAAAGCTTTAGGTACCAAGTATGCCTGCAGGCACATACGGCTTGGACCACTATAACAAATGGTTATTTGATGATAAAAGTATCTGGGACCACACTTCTAGGGGATCAACACGAAGATGCCAGTATATATTAAAGTCCAAAAAAGGCATTTGTTTAAAATGATAACGTAAATAGTGATGCCATAACAAAAGAGAAATGCGTACGGTGCAATAGATTTTTTCTTAAAAATTCGAAGTAAACATTTTTTTAATACTTTTGATTGATATTCTTATAGAATAACACTCAAACTAACTAATTACCATGCTAGTTGTTCAAATTTAATTAACATGAGAGTATTTAAACAGGTCAATAGTTTTTTATATCCACCTCGATAAATCATACCAAGACCATTTGTTTCTTTTAAAAATCATTCGTAAACTCCTTTCAGACCATTTTGAGCTATAAACCACTTCCCATAATTTTTTTGAGGTAACCAATATTGTGAACAAAAAATTATCTCTCAAAAACCTTTGAAAATGCGATGCAACGAATTTAAGAAATACTAGGTTTTAAAAGTAAAGGAACTCCAAGAGTTTCTTAATACAAGAATTTTTTTTCTGAATTCGAGAAAATTTTCTTTATTAAAGACAGTAATTTTTGTTTTTCGAAATTCCTGATATATGAAAATTATAAGAATTTACGCTTTCAGCTCATAAATTAAATTGATATATGACAGTGTGATAATGAATTTCGCTACATTGAACGAATTAAATCTACACAAGACAATTATGAATAGCTTACGCTACTTTATAAATGCTTGTAAACATTCAACCATGCATATTCCTAAGATTTTCCATGTTTGACGATCATTTGACATATCTGTTCTTATTTTCAGTGAATGTGTTTCTTAAAATATAGTATACTCGTTTTTTGAATATATAAGTAACATTAATTGTCAATTCCATATTAATAGTTGCTTATTATTAGTAGGACCATTTATTACTTCTATTTTAAGAAATGCGTTTCTTAAATAGAAAAATAATGTTTTTATTTTTAGAAAATAGTTTCCTTAAATCAGTAAAGGTTTGATAAGAAATAATAAGAAATAGGCGAATTTTTAGTGAAACTTTTTATAGTGTTCCAACGATTCTTTAAAAATTGTATTTTATAAATAATCTAGAACCAACGCAGATTCGAAATCACAAAGAAAATTTACAGTGCAAGCACCTTTGAGTTGAATCATATTAAGACCCATTATAAGGTGGATTTTGACTACTAATGCTATGGTTGTGGATTCTATAGAGCTTAGTGTGTTTTTACGGCTTTTAAGGAATTACAGTTTTACGCGTTTAAACAAATAGTTCAAATCAATTATTTAAATTGATTTGTAATATTAATTTAATATATTTAATAGTACATTTCGACATGAGTGCGGAAGTTCATTTGAACCGTATTTTATACCACGAGCGCCGAAAAATCATATCAAAGTTGTGATTTTAAGGTTCAGTGGTATAAACTTTTCAGCTACTTTTTTTACAGCGTAAAATCGGATGTACAGAAGGAAAACTATAAAATTAAAGCGCATGAAATAAAAAATACTACTGAATGATGAAGATTTTACGTTCCCTGGGGGCAAAAATACCCAGGTTTTACACACCCATCTTTTGCATGTATTGAATATATTTTCATACAATAAGATATTGTTTTTAATCGTAAATCTAGTTAAAGATATAACAATAACAGGATCTCATAATTCGTTAATATCATTAAAAAGTATTAATTTGCATTAATTAGTATTCTGGAGATTATGGTAATTTGATTTTTAAATTCTTGATTTTGACCTAATTAGTTTTGATGCCTGAATACAATATCATCAGGTACAAATTATAATTCTTGGAAATTAATGTATCACCACACCACATACTTTAAGATCTAGCGAAAAATCTTTTAGGAATGCGCGCGGGAATTTCATCAATGAGTCTGGCAATAATAATCCGTGAAATTTACGATAATGGTCTACAGCTTACGACAATTTAGCAAGAGGAATTCAATCCCCGAAACTCGTTTCTTCCGTTTTTCGCTTTACGTTCGCAAATTTTATTGATGCAAAAATCTAATATATTCCATAACGTTTTATGCTGTTATTTTAATCGGTTTTGAATTTAATCTAAAGTGTATCAAGATGAAGGTCAGTAGTGTTAATGTGAAATTCTTAACTGTAGGTTGATTAGAAAAATGAGAGAGATATATATATATACAATCATTTATATATATATATATATATATATATATATATATATATATATATATATATATATATATATATATATATATATATATATATATATATATATATATATATATATATATATATATATATATATATATATATATATATATATATATATATATATATATATATATATATATATATATATATATATATATATATATATATATATATATATATATATATATATATATATATATATATATATATATATATATATATATATATATATATATATATATATATATATATATATATATATATATATATATATATATATATATATATATATATATATATATATATATATATATATATATATATATATATATATATATATATATATATATATATATATATATATATATATATATATATATATATATATATATATATATATATATATAAAAATGTTTTTTATTATATTAATATTGTTATTTATTGATATATGTATATTGATCATATTATAAAAAAGCATAAAAAGTTGATCTCTCATATGAGAAGGAAAATAATTCAATTGACCTATAATAATTTATGGGCTACAATAATAAATCAATTAGATATATAATAGGATTATTTTATGCACAATAACTGATCATCGGATGATGATGCCACAAAAGTTTTATCAACAGCCGACAAGGATAATTTTCCAAAATATCTCCGGTTAAAGTCTTAATTTAAGGTGCTAAAGATCTTCTAACGTTCTCCTATCAGTACTCAGCGGAAATTCGAAAGTAATTCTTTATTCGAACTTTTAATTGGTCGTTTACACACCGATCTGTCTTGAAAGGAACAAGGTGAAAGTGAGTATTGACTCTTTCGAGTTTCGACTGGGCTGAATCAACTGCTCATTTTTTCTCACACTGCACAGACTGTACGTCGCCAAAGTTTTTTTAAAACTTATTTTACCCGCCGCCTGTTCCTTTTCCTCGCTTTTTTTTAACTTATTAAATTCATCGTATTGAATTAAATCGTAGTTTATATGGTGAAAGTTAATGTAAATTTTAGTTTATAACCACCACGTAGGAACATATGAGGGCAGTGTGAAATTTTATGTCACATTTATAAATATAATTCAATATAAAAAATGATTTTCTATTTTTAGAATAGCGTAACTATTCATTAAAACTTTTTTTATACAACCATCAAGAAAAAATGGCAATATTTTAGTTCGATAAGTGGAGAAAAATACACCCAAAAAAGAGAAATGATAACTTGAACGCCTGACTACGCCTATTACTTTTTCTACTTATCCAAGAGATTCCGATGATGATTTGCTTACTATTTAGAATATTGAGAAGAGGAATAGTAAAAAGGTATAATTTTAAAATAAACTGAAAATTTTAGCTAACATATTACTATATGAAGAATTTCTAAACAATTGATTTTATTTAAAAATGCTTTCTTTAGATATTTTCAAATTATTCAAGCAAAAATTATGTCAGTTCATCTAACAAGGACTTGCATAAAAATAAGTATGTTACCAAACATGTGCATTTATAATTAATAACCGGATATTAAACCAATAATAACTAGAGCAAAACACCCGGACGAATCAGGTTAATTCTCAATCTGTGTTCTATAGACGATGTGGAGGTGCGACATTAGCCTGTAATTGCATTTGCACACCCGGTGATCTCCGTTGTTCGGTTTTATAGTACACGCGCGAGGCACTTTGTTTCATCCACGCCTATTTTTAATGGAATGACATAGCTTCATACACATACACACACATATATATATATATATATTGCAAATTCCATAACAAAATAAATTTTTTGAATAAAGCATTTTAGAATTTTTCAAAGGTCCTAATTAAATTGTCTTTGTATAAATAACATTCGCTCTTTAAAACGATAAATGTAATTAAATTAATAATCTATATGCAATTTCACTAGTTTAATAGTCGTTCAGTTATATTGCCTATCAGTTAAAAAAACGGTCATAATTTATTTATTTGACCTGCTACATTAGATATCACACTCGTAGCAACATTTGAATAATCTGAAACTTACAAAGACCAAAAAACCAAACACAAAAGAGCTAACTTCACATGTCTTTTGGCTTCTAGGGGTGTAAAATCTTCTTGTATTCTTTTAAATTCCCTGAGAAATTGAATTTTTCTTAGCTCAGACGTTTTTTAGAGCTTGAATTCTAATTTAATGTAGATTTCCATACTTCAAAACAGTATTAATAAAAGCAAAATGAAAATTTCCTACATTTTATCGAAGACTCAATCTACAGAATTTAATATTACCAGGTATAACAGTATGAATACTTTTTCATTGTAGGGCTTAATTGCGAAACTATTTTACATCTTCCCAGGTGGAAAATAATTTAGAACTATGTATATCTACCTTGTTTGCCATTGGAAGTAATCGAGGGCCTCGATAGTATTAGATAATTTTCTACCTGGGGTAAAGAAATAGTAATTCTTACATTATTATTAAAAAATAACACTTTTTATAAAAAATAGAGAGAAATATTTGATATTTTGTTAAAACATAAAGAGTCATTGTTTAAGCTCGCTATGATAATTACAAACAGTTTAGGACCCAATGGAACTTCACTATTTTTTATAATATAATTTATAATATAATTTCAAGCAGTTTTTAAACATTCTTTTCGAAAGATTTGTTAGTTTACAAAAGATTCATACATACATCCATATAAACCCAATGAAATGAAACAAGAAAAATCTCTCACTAACGAGCATCTTAAATACTTAAAAATTGTAAAAATCACTAGTCGCCATTTTTCTCAACCACTACAATTTTTCGAGCTCTCTCTCCCCGCCTTGATTTCCATTTAGTCGCTTGAACCTCCTTGAATGGACCGCTTGCCACGCCGCGGAAGACCCCCTACGCAATATCCCGTACACTGCAGGATCCACACACCAGGCGTCACGCAGCGCGTACGGTCGCGAGGCGCTTTGGAAACGCGCGAGTGAACGCGCGCAACGTCCGATAGCTACGGCGCGCGCCGGGCCATAACTGTACCTTTTATGACGTCTACTGTTATGTTCAATGTATATATTTCCCCGGCTGTTTGGTGGCCTCGCGAATACTTAATGAAGCGGTCGCGAATGCTTGGGTGCCTTCCTCGTGTGCGAGTCGTTAATCGGGTTTTGCGCATCTTGTGTTGTCCGTATAGTATGCGCTCGGGTGTTTTTGCGAGAATGTAGTGCATGTGTATGAAAGAACGATTTTTGTCAGGAGGGAAATGTGATTTATGAGAGGTTTTGCCTATTTTGTGTCGATTTTGACATTGGAAATGGATATGTACGAAGAATGGAGTTTGGGTACTTAAATAAACTGGAACAGGAAGTGCAACTGAAAGGATGCCTTGATGTTTAGCAATGTGTTTTTTAAATACCATCACTTGATTAAGACGTATCGTTGGCGTTCTTTAATAATTAAAAATGCTATTTCTATTTATCTATTGAGAACATAATTAATTCATTTTCTATATAAACTACTATGTTTATTATAAAAATTGTCATACTTGAAAAGTAAAAATATGCAAATGAAAATTACGTCGTTCCTTGATAAAACTAGATCATTTTCTGTCTCATATTTAAAAATAATGATCTTCGAAATATATTTTTTAATTTTTAATTCAGAATTTAATAACAAAATCCGTAATTCATATTGATAAGTGCAATTTCTTAATCCCTGATGTGATGCATATGAATTACTATGCAAATCAAGTACACATAAGTAGAAGAGGTCATTATTAAAATCGAAAGTTACCATTCAAATTCATAAAGTGAAAACGTCTGCTTCCGGTTTTAATCAATCCAATACAGTATATGCAATAATATTCATAATTAAATATTATATACAAGAATTAATGTCTTAAAAATTAGAAATTTTAATAAATATTATGAGACTATTACTCTTTTATGTGAATAAATAAAATTCATTCTTTTATTTTTTGCGGTACTCAATTTGTAGTGTATTTAATATTAAGAATTCGTATTTCGTATGATAAATTAAAAAATTTTAAAAACTTTTTTAAACTTTTGATTTTAAGTAAATATTGTTGGTTTGGACGAACAAACGGTTAGAGATCATTCACAAATTACGTTACACATTCAGGGGGAAGGAGGGTCTTTATTAACGTGATGGTGTAATAAAAATCAATGTGTTCTGAAGTTTACAAACTCTATGAAATTTTATAAAATCCCGTGATAGTATAGGTATGATACAAAATATCAGCAGGCCACATTCATTTTCTTACCTTGCGGAATATTATATTATCCCGTTAACTGTCACCAATTTTATAAATGCTATTATAGATTCATGTTATCATCGCATTTCGAGATGATGTTATTAATTTATCCTCTTATTATTCACAATTTTTAATTAGCTGTATAGCTGTATCATTTTTTTATCACTATTGCAACTTGATCAATGAAGTTAAACTATTACTTTCTAATTGACCTTTTAATATATCAAATACACCGATTTAACAAAACTTAAATTAAGAATAAGAATTCTTAATTCCGCAATTCAGAGATAAAATCCAATTCTAATAAAAAAATAAATTTTCTATTTGTCTTCAACCAAAATTCATAGCTATTAGAGCCACACTCAATGAAGAAAAAACTCCAGTGAAAAAAATTTAAATATGATTTACACTGTGCATATGGTAAATATTTACTGTAAGTACGGTAAATAATCTGACTTTGAAAATTTCTAATCTACTCACTTTTTTACACTTATTGTTAAACGCAGATTTCATAATAGTTAAGAAATTTGATTGTGGGGGAAATGCATTTTTCATATTATTTCATATACATGAACTTATTTTTATTAAAAACATTCTTTTTTCAATATAGGATTAATAAAAGGACGGGCACTAAAATCTGAAAAGTCAGTCCTGATTAATTTTATTTATTTTCGAAAAGCCAATGGATACCCGAATAGTAGATTCAGCTGCAGCCAGAACAACTTTAAAACCCCAATAATTAAAAGCTAAAAATACAATCCATCCAGCGATAAAAATGAAAGTCAGCCAAAGTAAAAGAAAAAAACCCTTTCCTCCCAATTCGCGCACCGCAATCATAAACACCGCTTTGCAATCAATTTCCCAAGATCGAGGAAGCAATCCAACGACTCCCTCGTATCGAACCGTTAGATTCCTCCGAATTTCCGATCATCATTATTCTCATCGTCGCCACACCATCATCTCTTCGGGAGCGTCGTAAGAGACCCAACGAGTACGAAACGACCGCAACGTGCGCTCGCGAAAGGACGACGAAATGGCGGAAGAGAAGGCTGTCGTCGGGGGGCCTTGACCTGGCCTCGATATCCCTCGAGTCGAGTTCACTCTCGCCCGTCGTCGTGCACAGGCACACGGAGCGAGGAAAGTGTTCCAGTGCCGATGCCACCACCGCCGCCGCACGCGCGAGACGATCTCGCGAATTTCACATGCTAATTCGTGGTGTATATAGGAACTGCCGCTGATGGCTTCTGGGTGATCTCTGCGAGCGGAGGTTGCGAAATGTCACGGAGAAAGGAGGGGAATTCGGGGCGATAGTTGCATCAGAGATTGGCGCGTGTGTGCGAGTATTAATCAGAATCGATATAAAAATCAGACAATGCAAATGTTTTTTAGGGTAGAGTATGGTGAAGGGGATTCAAAAACATCGAGTAATTTATTCTAAGTCCTTTTTGAAGGCATTTGTAGGTAAAAGTAAATTCGATATCGTGTGTTGCTTATTTCATGGGTAAATTTAACAGAAATATTCCCTTTTAGTTTGAAGTTCGTTAGACCAATAATGGATCTCTGTATCGGAAGGTTTTGAGAGCGAAACTGTATTCAAAACGTGTATCCTTAAGTTATCGATGTGGAAATTTGAAAAAAGATGTAACGTTATAGTTTTAAAAATCTATATTTAAATGATAATATTTTTTAAAATCTGAAAATGTTTGTTTCAGTTGAGTATAACTATACTATTGTATGTACAACGATTACTTATTGAACCGATTTTGATGATTTTTTAGTTATCAATACACAACGATAATGCGATGAACTCATAATCATTACTGGGACAGCACTATGCCAGCATTCGGGGATATCCTGTTTTAGTGTATATTTCTTTAGATAAATCCGTAATTGATGAGCAGATATGGTGATTTTTTGATCCATTACAGTATGTACCTTTAGTGATTTCATAAAATTTTTAAGCCAGCACCAGACCGGTACTTGCCAAGTATAAAAGTGGAATTAAATTGTTGTCAAATCATATGGCCATATGTATGTTCATGTACCTAAGTATTTACATTGCATCATATCTATAATTTTGTTTTGCAAATTCCCACTCATATCTTAATTATATATATTTTGAACACAATAAAACCTCAAAAACTCAAATTTGATCAGGTTAACTCAAAACCTTGCGGCAGAGCAAGAAATATACCAGTTTATATTATGGACGAATAAAAAAACCTAACGACCATAAAAAAAAAATTTTCCGTTATATTAGAAATATACCTATGCATCGTTAAGGAGCTGTACGACATCTAGATCGAATATAAAATAATTATTTCTAAACGTTATTTATAAAAGTTATTCATAAAATTATCTGCTCAGTATTTAGGTTTTCTATTTTTTATGAAAATACCGATATATTTATAAATTGGTATAAAAAGTATATAGGAGTAGAATTATTATAATGTTAATAATAATAATGCATACTATTTCTGGTTCGTCATAGAGGAAGCTTTGTGATGGTAAAAAAGAAAGTTGTGCTAAAATCATTATAGAAACACGTTTCAAGACATTAGGAATCAAAATACACTATTTTTAGAAAATGACTATGTGGATGTGTGTATGTGCGTGTGTTATGAATTTTTTTCCCAGATCATACCGACCTTTATATTTTGAAATATTTGATTAAGTATTTCTTGAAAAAAAATGTATCGCTTATATCTCGAGAATGGCATTTTTTTACCAAATAGAGCTCATTTTTTTCATTTTGTAATAAAGATTCAAAATTTGTTATATTCTAAGAGTAGATATTTATTGTTAACTAACAAATTTTTTACAAGATTTAAATTAAGAAGGTTTGATTTTCTTCCTTGAATAATTTTTCAGGGGGACTTTCACAAAGAAAGATTAAAAAATAATTAAATTGCAAAAAGTTACACACAATTGTTTATACTTATACATGGATGGACTTATGAACAATAGGGAATACGCATGAATTTAGATTTTAATTTTATTCGAAAGTTCATGAAAAAATATTAAGATCTCCAGGCACTTTTTCTTCTTATGCGATAACTTTTATAATAATAATATATTAAAGTTGCGCTGAAATTTAGTGGTTGTTTGAATTTTTGTAACGTGACTTTTTCATGATGACGTAGATATATCGCTGTTCAGTGCCTTTGTCGATGAGTCTGAACCTATGAAATACATATAATAATTATGATACCTGCCGATAGAGGCGTTGAACGGCGATAAATCTACGTCATCATAAAAAAGTCACGTGTCAGGAATTCAAACTACTACTAAATTTCAGCGCAATTTAATATAGTATTATTATAAAAGTTATCTCATAAGAATAAAAAATGTCTAAAAAATTTTATTTTATTCTTTCTTGATCTTTCGAAAACAATTAAAATAACAATTTAATTGCGACCCATGCAAGTTCCCTTTTGGATGTAACTCTTTGGGTTTTGAGTATTTTTTAATTTAGTGTGTTATATAATATGCAGGAGCCACCTTAATATGAGACCACAACTACACGAAATAAAATTGTTCCAACAAAATTGTCATGTCACAAGTGTAAATATCGTCAATTAGTAGAAAAACTCGGTTACAGCCCAATTATTATTCTTTTTTATTTTTTAACCAATATTAATGTTATGGTGCTATTTTTTTCTTTGAACATTTATCTACAAAGTGAACGGAAGAAAAGTGTAAAATAATATGTCTGTAACAAGACAAAGCTAATTGTTTAAAATGTTACTCTTTTACTGCTAAATAATTAGTTTTCTCTTATTAAAGATATATTATTTTACAATTATCTTCCATTAACTTTGTAGATTAATGTTTAAAGAAAAAAATAAGCACCAAATATTATAATTGGTTAACAAATAAAAAAAAAATTGGGGTATAATTACAAATTTTTTTATTGACAATATTTACACTAACTTGTGACATCATGATTTTGTTGGAACAACCTTTTTTTATTTAATTATGGGCTCTAATTATGCAGTACATTTCACTATTTACACAATAGAACCTTTATAAAATCACATAAGTTTTTTCTTCTATGTCCTATATAAAGCGAAAGACCCTTCTAAATGATATTTTCTCATTTCAGGTTATCAAAGATTCTTGAGTACACAACTTTTAATAGTGTATAGTGTGTGTGTGTCTTTAGTGTATCCATATACATTTAAAATTGAAATTAATATTTATGTTTACTAAGAATCTATTAATCTCCACTTGCACGTGAAATTATTTTTCTCATCACTCTAGTGTAGGTGTGCTGTAAAGGTTTCATTCTTTACCGTTTTCATTCTCTTACGTAGTTCTTTGAATGAGTTTATACAAAAAATATAATTACCAAAAAGGGGATCAAATTAAATGGAAAAATACAATGGGTATAGCCTGAGTGTTGGATTCACACGTCCCGGGAAGGGACCACCGGTCAACTCCAACTCATACAAATATCGCTTGGTCTACTCAGTGAAGAATCCGGTATCCTATCAATAGCGCAATATGGACATTCAAAATACTAGTCTAACATTGTAAAAAATGACAGATGTATATGTACAGACAAGAAATATAATTATTGTGCATGCAAATAAAAAGAGGCTTTTTGTTTATTATTAAAATCATGAAGATACATTGAAGAGAAATACAATGTTTGTTAATGCTTGATCAATCTTGATATTAAAATAAAATACTGTATAACCACTGATAATCAAAACGAAAGTTTATATTTTATATTTGAAGTTTATATTTGTTTTTTATATTTGCAACGTGTGGAAATTCTTGTCTTTTTACAGCTATAAAACGACTTTAAAAATTCTACTTTATATCTGCTTCTATTTCAATCCTTTAAACCATGCCTTTCTTTTAGAGCTTTAATGATATCTAGAGCTTAACTTATCTAGAAATAATTCAAACGTTTTTATTTCAATGTTCTTTGCGTTACACGTTTGTTGATTTTAAGTTACACATTTAGCTTGGATCATCAGCAAAACAATTGAAGTTCAATAAGTGCAAGAAGCGGATTATTAACTTCACCTAGTAGAGCACCTCAAATGAAGTTGTTCAATGATATAGAAAAACTTTAACGATGACTTTAACGACTTGTGCAATGGTAATGAGTGGGATAAAGAACGTACAATAAATTAAGATATAACTTTTGTTGTATCTATAATAACTTTACATTGTTATGTTTTAACTGAGATACAAGAAAAAATTAAATCCAGAAAGCGCTTTTGTTCGGCATCGATAAAATGAGAGGAAACTCATAATTTCGTTATCACATTAAGTTAACTGAAAAATACGATAAATAGGTTAGCCCATCCAATATTTATATAAAAACATGATAAATTGACAAAAAATTGTAATAATTATTGCAAATAAATAATAAAATACGTGAATTAAATAAAAGAAGAATTAAGTTTTACATCAAAAGAAGTTATTTATATCCTTGTTAAAAAAGATTCATAAATATAATGTGCGCAAGCTCAACTTTTTTTAAAAATCAGTGTTCTACGAAACTATACTTATTCTCATCAATGTGTGCTATGTTACAATGAAAAGTGTAATCAATATTATACGGGTCGCAATTCCCATATAATAAAAATAAATAAATAAATATGTAAATAAATACATATAGATAGATAGATATATAAATAAATAAATAATTATTTCATTAATTAATTAATTGATTAAATAAGAAGGAAAAGAATGAATTTTATAATGATGAGTATATTCTCCCCATCATGGTTTGTGGATGAGTGCGAATGATAGTTAGCATACTGATTTTTTGATTTGTGAAATGGATCTAATGCATATTTGCTCGAGTTACGCTCTGTTACTTCGTAGTCCTAGATTAGTGTTAGCGTTTACATTTAATAGCTAATGCGTGTTTTTATTACGATACAGAAATAAAATTGATGCATTTGAAATATGATACAAATAAAAAGCAGTAAATGTGAAATAAAAACAATAGTGGTTATAACAAATATTTTCATACATCTTTCTTTATTTACATTTGTTTGAAATAGTATCATATATCTTTTGAAAATCATCATAACATATAAATTTGCTTCAAATTCTATGTTATAAAATTTAAATATAATAAATTCGATTTATTTATTGCGTATATTATATTTATTCATCAGTTTATATATTAATCATTTTGATTATTTGTATTAGTATTAAATCTACGTTTTAAAGTGATGCTAAACCCCCGTGTCACCATCAAATACGGGGAACCACTTATTTCATTCAATTTTCAATTTTTAGCAAATATCTCTATGGAAAGTTGTTGTCTTTTATTAGGACAATAACGTTTCATAAAGATATTTGCTAAAAATTGAAAATTGAATGAGAAAAGTGGTTCCTTGTATTTGTGGCAGGTGACAGGTGGCTTTAGCATCACCTTAATCAAATTCAACAGCAGAGAGTACGTGATCATTAATTTGTTCATGTAAGTATCCTGACATTATCAGATTTGATCAATCATCATTTTTTCTATGGAATGTCCAATTCATTTGAATAATATTAGCTAGATAAAAAAGTTGACAAAGCAGATAAAATACTTCAGATACTTAGACATTCGAATTTTCTAAGTACTTATTTCGGGTAACCTACGAATATATTAATTTAACTACATATTTAAATTTTTAAATGAAAAATCATATTCAAAATCTAATATTACTTAACTATATTCGATTAATTCTGAAATCCATTGATTTGACGAATTTCATATCATAAGAATAATAATATATGTAACTCTTAATCAATTCCTTACAGTCTTTTGTTTTTATACCATTGCAAAGTTTTAACAAAGCTGAAAAAATGAATCTAAAAAATACTTCATATTTCCGGTAAGTATATGTATCAATCGCAATCCTTACAATAAAACCAGTTAATATATTTAGTTCCTCAAGCCACAGTACGTTGTGCTCGATTTTCGCCACGAAGCGTCCTACACACGGCATGGAAACGCGCTTTTCCGTGTCCGAAGCGAAAAAAAAGAGGATCCACGCACGCACTCGCCTCTGAATGAGAGATTAAACGGCACGCCGACAATCGGGAGAAAGTCTCGCGCGCGCGAGTTGCCGACTATCCGACTTTATCGGACGTTTCTTCGTTAGCACACGCGAGAAAAAGAGCCGACGATAATTTAAGAAGGCACAAAAAATGAGGGATACACGAGATGCCGTATATTTTACTCGTATTTTAAAATGTCGCGTGCGAGACGTAAAGACATAACTTTGGTGGCAAATTAAGTATTTATTTATTTATTTATTTTTAGGTTGATGGGCTTTGAAAAGAGAGCGTGCTTTATTAATGTGGCAGATTTGTGTTTTATGGTTGTATCGGTGGATAAGTATACTCGACGTGAAAATTATTTGGTCGAATGCGTTTAAAATTTTTTAAAATCCTCCAATGAGGTTAGCGTAAATGTGCGTTCGATCCAATGAAATCCAATGAAATTGCAGTATTTAAAATAAATTCATACTCATTCGACCAGAAATTTTCTGTCGAGTGTACGTTAGATATTAATGATGAACATTAGCGAATACTAAATGGACAACACAGAGAAAATATTGCACAGCTTCTCACTGTACTTATAGTCATACGGGCAAATCATCTATAAACAAATTTAAGTAAATTAACGCATTTGCATAGGTTTATAATTTTGACTCTTTCAATTTAAAAAATAGTATTTTAGTAAGAGTATGTTAACTATTGAAAATTGAAAAGACACATCGACGAAGCTCAAAAAGTATACCTTTTAACACGTGCACTTTCTCTTTTGAGTCTGATGTAAGAAAGTTTCATGACTTGTCATAATCGTCCACGCAGTTCCTTCAAAGTTTCTGCTCTCAAATTTGGATCACAAATGATTAAACTTCGGTTAAAAAAACTAGAGAAGCTCACTGTATATATTTTTTCTTCAGATAATTAAAAAATCATCAGCGATACTATCCATTACAACTATAATTTTCAATTACCGACACCTTGCATCACCTATTAGTATCTACTTAAAAAAAAGTTTATAAAAAAGCATGAAAAATTACTTTTCAACGACTTCTCACTTTTCCTTTCCAACCTCACCTACCGTCTCATTATCCCCAACGACAATGAAAAAAAAGACACCATCCGTATCACCTCGCCTCGAAACTCATCCCACATAATAAAAAAAGAACTACTCCAAAGCAAAAGGGAAAGTCCAAAAAAAGGTACACAGCACTTTTTACAAACCACCTCCACGTACTTTTCCTTTTCAAAATTTCTGACGCAAGACACTCTCCCGTACCCTCGAATCAAATCCTCTTCCGCATCGCCTCTCGTGGTGTCGTCGTTCCCACGATTAATAATTGCTCTGTACTTTCTTCCTTCGCTCTCCGAAAAGCCCATAAATCGAGGGTCCCGCCGATAAGACTCTTCTTTCTTTTTTTTCCTCCTTCTCCCGCGCATCCACGAATATAAGACGCGGCGAAGAAGAGGATCGCTCGGATCAGAAATTAATGTATTCCAAGGCCCCGGCGCGTTTAACGGTTTTACGGTGGAATGTGTGCGGCATGCATGTGTGTGTACGGTTGGGAGCGCGCCAGTGAGAGAGAAAGAGACGTCCTCGAGAGGTGCGGCCGCACCTTGCGCGCCTGACCCCGAAGCTGCGAGAGCCGGTGCGGACAGCCGCGCGAGTGTCGCGACCTAGAGTAATCCGCGCGGGAAAAAGTGATTGGAGTGACGGCTTTTTTTCGCGCCGCGGCTTCCTCGATTATTTTCGGTTCTTTTTATGGGGTTTGATTGGCTTTCTTTTACAACAGGGGCAATCTTATTGTCTGTTGCTCTTTTTTTTCCATGCAGAAGGACATTAATTGTATTATAGTTTGTTAAGATCCGGCAAGATCAGGGACAATATATATTCGGAAAATGTATTTCAGTAAAATTACAAAAAGATATATATCTCTCTATCTCTATCAAAAGTATAGTTTTATAATTATAATGTCATAAGAGTAAATATTCTCCATTTAAAAAAGTTCCTCAAGTAGGTACAGCAAGTTTTTTTTAATTTTCAACTCATATTTTATGTTTCGGATCTTTTATTTTTCTTTTATTATTTATCTATAAATAATTAGCATTTTTTCTTACTGATTAATTATTTTGAAATTTAATTTCACTCGACTTATATTTAATCAAATGGAGTAATAAATGAGAAAGATGAGACCCAAGATATTAAAATTTACAGAAAAAGAAAAAATCTGTACATCTAAGTCTTCATAGTGTCATTATACTCTATAGATTAGTGAATTTTAAGTAAAAAGGATATTCTACTTATGTCGCTGTTTTCACTTTAAAATATAGCAGAGTTTCATAGATCAAAGACATTAAAATAAAATCTAAAAGGGAAATATATTGCTTCTTAACAGAGGAAACTTTGTGTTGTCTATCAAACATAAGAGGAAATTATTTTCTAACGTATTTATAAACGCTATGTATAAGTCTGCTTTAAAAACGTAGTATAATGAATAGTTTTCTTTTGAAAGACATTACAAAGAATATCAGAATTATATTAAAGCCCACAAAAAATTATACGCAAAACTGTAAGGTGATAAATCGAACATTGTCCTATACTTCATAAAAATATTAAAAATTTTCGGTACTAGCACGCACATTTTACTTATTGAGTGTATATAATCTGGGTATGGATGATTCATATCTACACGTATGAATTAAAGTAAAAGTTGTTCTAACTGAATTTATTTGTTCTTTTTTATTTTAAGTATGTTAATTGTCCTGGCGAAAACGTAAGTCGCGAAATTCGCTTGAGAGCATAATAGACAATTTAAAACAACTTTCATTGTCACATTTAATTCCGTTTTCTACATAAAATCATATTCTCGGTGCTCAGATGACCTACAAACACGTTGCTCAAATTATCTCAAAAGCAGCTACGTGTGAAACTTGTATAATTTCCTCAATTATATTCAGAGTGAGAGGCTGTACACATTCCAATAATGCTAATAAACTGTAACTGTAATGTAATAATTAAATTGAATAATGAAACTGTCTGATAAACAGTTATAAAGCTGCTATCTCCAGATAAAAATTCAATTATCCTGGAAGTATACTTTTATAAACAACTTAATTTTGTTAATTGTTACGTATGATTGTTTTTAATTACATATTTAATTGTTTATTAATCCTCTAATAGTATTTTCATTACGTTTCGACAGAAAATCAAAATGAATCTTTAAGTTGAATGCGATAAGAAAAGTAATATATTTTTAAGGAAATCATTTAGGAAAATTAAATGTTATTATTATGTTATAACTTACTGTCACTTTTTCAAAAAGTGAAAGCTGGATTATACTCTAACATATTTAGAAAAGCAGAAACCCGCACTCGTGTCATGAATATTTTACTGCTGATACTTATATTCATATATCTACTAACGTCTACTTAATGCTGTCTTAGCACTGGCGATTTCAGATTAAAAAGTGGTAGAACAACGTTTTCATCACTCACAGTAATTACAAAATATTAAAATTCTCTCTGTTGTTTCAATTCAAACGAGAACCTCTGAGATCCATCAGAAGAAGACGATTCAAACACATTACCAGGTTCATTAGAAATTGGTCGCGCCAATCGTACGAGCTAGTAGGAATTGAGTCATCCCCGGTCGCCCCAGCGTCGCTTTTTTTCTTGCACTTCTTATTCGTTGTATACGCAGAGCCGCATGCAGATTCTCTGCTTCGCCCGTGCTTTTCAACAAATTTGTAGGTCAGTGTCAAATCACGGACTCTCAGCCAGTGCTTGTCCCCTTAACTTACATTGTAATAGAAAAGGTTCGGCTTTCCTGTGATGTTTTGCACGCTAAGTGAATTAAGTTTTTTTTTTGCTAGGTTTGAGAAGATGTGTGTACCAAGTCGAGTAGTTGGCGTGAGAAAAAATTGTAGGCGCGGATTTTAGTTTATGAATGTGATGCTTTTTAATCTGATGAAAATTAAAACAAAACAGATTAAATTAACTGTTTGCGTAATTAAATTGATCTACAAATGAAATTTTACTACCCAACGTTATTTTGGCGAATTTTTTTTTTTCAAATGCATATTTTCGTAACTCAAAAGTATTTCCGCGTTAAACTTTTGTACGAATCTGGATGAAACTCGAAGGAGACATCTTTAGATGTATTCGAATAAAAAATTAGTTGGAGAAACTGGCCAAAATCAGCCGATGTTACCTCCATATATAATATAATATAATATAATATATATATATATATATATATATATATATATATATATATATATATATATATATATATATATATATATATATATATATATATATATATATATATATATATATATAACTGTTAGTATTTTACAGTATTTTAAAGCTTATAAAATGTCTTTTTAGTTATATTATTATGTAAATTAACATTGTTATCTATTCTTGTGCAAAAACTAGTAAAATATCTGATTCTATCCTCTAGTTCACTTTACCACCCACTGAAAGACCCGGGGCAAAGTGAACCGGTATTTTTAAAAGATAGCTACCCTAGTAGAAATTTATCCCGTCCACTTTATAGATCTATGTAGAATAATCTCGCGCTGTGTAGATCTATGTATGATAGTTACTATAAAGGCATATAACGGTCGATCCTTCTAGTTTCCCATATTATTTGCCCCGATAAAACTAGATAAGCAAAATTATGACAATAACAACCACTTAAAGGTTATGTTTTAAGTAACAGAAGCACAATCTACGAGGGTAGTTCAATAAGTCTTTAGAATGACCAACAGATGGCGCGCGAATCGCTCCAAATCATCTGTTTTCAGTCAGCACCACTCCCGACTAGATATATGGTGCAGTCACAGACCACATTTTCTGAGTTTACGTGTTTTTATAACCAATTGAAAAAAAAAAATTGCTTGTTAAGAAAAATGGAAAAAAACGAGTTCAGAGCGGTAATTAAACATTTTCATTTAAAGGGTTTAACTCCATATGAGATAAAAAATAAATTGGACTCAGTTCATGGCACATCTGCCCCTGCCTTAGCAACGGTTTATAACTGGGTAAATGAATTTAAGCGTGGTCGTACATCAATAAGTGACGAACCACGTTCGGAAGGCCCGTAGAAGCAACTACTCCCGACATCATCAATAAAATCCACGATATGGTGTTGAAGGATAGAAGATTAAAAGTGCGTGAGTTAGCTGAGGCCACAAGGATATCTATAGGTGCAGTTGTTTCAATTCTACATGAAAAATTAGGCATGAAAAAGCTATCGGCAAGATGGGCGCCGCGTTTGCTCTCAGCTGAGAATAAACGCAATAGAGTGGTCGCCTCTGAGGCTCTTTTGGCGCGCATAAGTCGGAATCCTGAGGAATTTTTTCGTCGATTTGTGACTGTGGATGAAACATGGATACACCACTACACTCCTGAGACAAAGGAACAATCCAAACAGTGGATTTCCACAGGCGAACCAGCTCCAAAGAAGGCAAAGACCGTAAAGTCAGCTGGTAAGGTTATGGCTACAGTTTTTTGGGATGCACGTGGAATTATACTTATTGACTACTTGGAAAAGGGTAAAACAATTACTGGTGAGTATTATGCATCATTATTAGAGCAGCTGAAAGAAGAAATTAAAAAAAAACGACCACATTTGGCGAGAAAAAAAATTCTCTTTCATCACGACAACGCCCGAGTTCACACATGCTTCGTTTCAATGGCTAAAATTGAAGAACTAAAATTCGAATTGGTCGAACACCCGCCGTATTCACCAGATTTAGCCCCCAGTGACTTTTCTTATTTCCAAACTTGAAAAAATAGCTCGGTGGACAGAGATTTACGGACAACGAAGACGTCATTGCCTCTGTAAGTGCTTATTTTGAGGAACTTCCGAAAACGCACTTTTCTGAAGGATTACAAAAACTTAAAAAGCGATTGACCAAGTGTATAGAGCTCCAAGGAGATTATGTTGAAAAATAAAAAAAAATTTACCCAAAAAAAATTGTTTTTATACTTTATTCTAAAGACTTATTGAACTACCCTCGTATTATGCGTATTATGTATTACGAGGGTAGTTCAATAAGTCTTTAGAATAAAGTATAAAAACAATTTTTTTTGGGTAAATTTTTTTTTATTTTTCAACATAATCTCCTTGGAGCTCTATACACTTGGTCAATCGCTTTTTAAGTCTTTTTAATCCTTCAGAAAAGTGCGTTTTCGGAAGTTCCTCAAAATAAGCACTTACAGAGGCAATGACGTCTTCGTTGTCCGTAAATCTCTATCCACCGAGCCATTTTTTCAAGTTTGGAAATAAGAAAAAGTCACTGGGGGCTAAATCTGGTGAATACGGTGGGTGTTCGACCAATTCGAATTTTAGTTCTTCAATTTTAGCCATTGAAACGAAGCATATGTGAACTCGGGCGTTGTCGTGATGAAAGAGAATTTTTTTTCTCGCCAAATGTGGTCGTTTTTTTTTAATTTCTTCTTTCAGCTGCTCTAATAATGATGCATAATACTCACCAGTAATTGTTTTACCCTTTTCCAAGTAGTCAATAAGTATAATTCCACGTGCATCCCAAAAAACTGTAGCCATAACCTTACCAGCTTACTTTACGGTCTTTGCCTTCTTTGGAGCTGGTTCGCCTGTGGAAATCCACTGTTTGGATTGTTCCTTTGTCTCAGGAGTGTAGTGGTGTATCCATGTTTCATCCACAGTCACAAATTGACGAAAAAATTCCTCAGGATTCCGACTTATGCGCGCCAAAAGAGCCTCAGAGGCGACCACTCTATTGCGTTTATTCTCAGCTGAGAGCAAACGCGGCACCCATCTTGCCGATAGCTTTTTCATGCCTAATTTTTCATGTAGAATTGAAACAACTGCACCTATAGATATCCTTGTGGCCTCAGCTAACTCACGCACTTTTAATCTTCTATCCTTCAACACCATATCGTGGATTTTATTGATGATTTCGGGAGTAGTTGCTTCTACGGGCCTTCCTGAACGTGGTTCGTCACTTATTGATGTACGACCACGCTTAAATTCATTTACCCAGTTATAAACCGTTGCTAAGGCAGGGGCAGATGTGCCATGAACTGAGTCCAATTCATTTTTTATCTCATATGGAGTTAAACCCTTTAAATGAAAATGTTTAATTACCGCTCTGAACTCGTTTTTTTCCATTTTTCTTAACAAGCAATTTTTTTTTTTCAATTGGTTATAAAAACACGTAAACTCAGAATATGTGGACTGTGACTGCACCATATATCTAGTCGGGAGTGGTGTTGACTGAAAACAGATGATTTGGAGCGATTCGCGCGCCATCTGTTGGTCATTCTAAAGACTTATTGAACTACCCTCGTATTTTGATTTAAAGAGTTTATGTATTTAAGAACTCAATAACAATATTATGTTACACATATATATTAAATAATCAAAATAAGAAAATAAACTGAATATCCAAATAACTATATGAACTATTAATGCATATATTTATTTTGTTTATGCAAAATTAGTTTCCTTACATTTCATTATGTTCCATCCAAAATACAGGCTTGGTTAAAAAACCTGTATGGTTTATGTAAGGAAAACTATTTTCTCACACATTTATTATCAACTGATTAATTTCTATTTTTAAAAAGAAATAATGTATTTGAGTTATTATATATATGTTCTGTTTTTGTATTTTCTACTGTGATTAATTTATAATCAAACACTTTCATTTGACATCTATGGCCAGTTAAAACATAGTAATTTGTTAGTTATAAAGAAAATTATTGGCTGCATGTGCTCTACTAATGTTTTTGTCTTTGAAAATGTTGTCACGGATGAGCAGTTTATGTATTATAAAAACTCACATACGGATACAAAATTATTTGCAATTCTGAAATTAAAATTCTAGTATTTAAATAAAGCATCTCATAAAGTACATATTTGTACATATGATATTATTATTATTTATATATTACTTTTCAAGAAACAACTACATCAATCAGAACATTATTTTGTGATCACTGTCTTTCATATGCAAGGAACATTATTTCAAAATTTTCATGTTTTAGGTTAGATATGCTTTCTGACTACTTTTATATGTAAATAGTATGAATAGAACTGTAGATCTTATAAATAACTGTAGATGAATAAAAGTTCTGTTCAATAAATAATATATAACCTCACAGATTTTATATGTACATATTATTATTGAGAAAACTATGTAGATCTGTGTGGATTTATCGAGTTTTGTACAGTCTAGTACTATCTAGTTTGCCTATAAAGGCCGTTATAGTGAATGTGGGCGCCACGATAAGATTTCTACCAGGGTAGTAATGTTTTAATCTGAAAAATACATTATTTCAACTTTTAGAGTTACTATGTTAACTTTACCCTGGTTTTCCATATAAATATAACATTTCGACTATAATTCTTTTATTATTAGAACCAGAGTTCAGCAAGTATTCGACTGCAAAATATTTTCGGATACTTTTCTGTTTTCTGTATATATCGCGAGATAACAACGGAATATCAATTTGTAAGTGCTCGAGGAAAGTATACGTCGGATACCGTTTTACGATACTGAATATCCGACCAAAGTATCCGACGGATACTTTTTTTGGATAATTTTTTAAATCACATATATCGGCTTAATACATGGTGTAAAATGATTAGAAACTGATATTTTGTTGTTTTTTCTCGATATTTACAGAGAATAGAAAAGTATACGAAAATATTTTGCGGTCGAATACTTGCGGAACTCCGACTGAAACAAGTAATGTTTGAATAAAAAGTAAAACTAACTGTTTTTGTGATATAAGTGCCAAATACTTCTAGCATCTTTTTATGGTAATCTGCAGATACTTTTAATGTAATTATATAATTTGGTAAAGTGCTTATTTTTACTTATATGTAATATAATTATCTTTATAACTTTTATATCGTCACTGACCCAAGTGTGAATGTTAAAATTAAATGTTATAATTTTTGTATTTTTTTTTAAAGTACTAATTTTTACTTTTCAAGATAATGAAAGATAAAATGCAAAACTTTCATAATAATGATTCAAACCAAATGATTCACAATAGGGTCTGTAATGGTAGTTTATAATAAATTTATAAAAGTGATTGAGTCAATGGCTCAATAACTGTAATAATTTGGACAATCGCTGTAACCTTACCTTCTTATTGCTTCCTGTATGAAAATGTATTAATATTACTTTCTTTTGTTTGAAAAATTAAATTGAATTTTTTGTTTACAAAATTAACTTATTCTATGATGTTTCTGATCTAACAATAGATCAATTTCCAACTTACTTATTAATACGTAAAACAATTAGTCGAGTTAATCTATATTCCTCGGATAATAAGATTGTTCTTGATAAATCAGTAGAAATAAAAAATGAAAATAATTAGAGAACTATAAACTATTAGGTACTTAAAATGGACAAATAGAAAATATTGAAGATTTGTCCAGATTTACTGGTACCAAACTAACCAAAGATTCAAAATTATAGAAGGTTTATGCAGCAACAGTCGATAATATTGATAACTTCAATCCGGTATTTTTACTAGCTATTTTTCGGTTTAATGTCATAAGCTTCTTTAACTTATTTTTTCATAACCAATTATGCTATTTATTTAATACCTAATATGAAATAGCTTGGAAACTAACCTCTAAGATATGTTTAAAAATCAGCAGAAAAATAGTTTCACCAAAACTCAATAAATGACCAAGATATAGTAAGCTTGTGTTTAGTCAGCACAAGAGAATAGTTGTAAATAAATAGCAAATAAGTAAAATCTGTTTCTACCAGGTTAGCCTAGTGTTTAATAACAATTAGGAATAACTAGTCCATGTACTCAAAATCCTATCTCAGTAGCATTTGTGGCCATACTTTTGTAAAACCTTATCCACCCTTATTAAATAAAATATTCCAATTTTTAAGAGGTTATCTAATTATTACGCTACCAATCAACTAATGATATTTCTCCTTCAAAATATACAACTTCCCATACATTTAACGTTCTTATATCAAAATACAACGAAAACCGAAGCAATCTCCAAAACCGGTGCATTCACCCGACGAACCTCCGAAGCATCATGGCCCTGAACTTCGCCTTATTCCTTCCCGAAGCGCATACCCGAAAACCTTCACTGCACCACCGCCAGACTTTCACATATCTCCTTACGCCGGCCGCAAAAGTTCGCCGCTCGCGCGAACCCATCACGTGCCGAAGAAAGTTCAATCGGCATCATCGAACAAAAGAAATCGACGCGAGCGGCCGCGCTCGAAGAAAGAGAAAAGTTCGGCGCTCGCTTGCGCGCGCGCGCGCGCGTGCACGTTACCTAATTGCTCGATACTGCCCCGGCAGAAAGTGAGACCGCGCGCGAGTTGGATAACGCGAGACTCCTGCCGCGGAGATCTTTATATCGGAATCTGGGCCAGCTGCTGCTGCTGCTGCGCTGCTCGTCTCTCGTTAACGTAACTCGCGCGCGACCGCGACAAAAAACGTAAAAAACAGGGACGCGGAGACGAGCACGCGAGACTTTCTGGCAGCGCGAGGCTCTTTGCTTTTCTCCTCCGGTTCATTCGTTTTTTGTCCTTGCAGATGCAGGTATGCGTGCGTGTATGGTAAAAAGTGGCCGTAAAATTTAACTTTACGAACTAAATTTTGCTGAAAATTGATGTACCTGAAAAAATCGGCGCTTATTAAAGTGAGCGACAAAAACTCGCGTATTTTTTATAAGAAAATTTTTAGAGAATGTAAGTTAAATTATTTACTTGCGGAGGTTAGGGTGACAAGTTATAATATTTGCAAATATATTGTATTTTTCAAAGAAGACGTTAACTTTTTTTATCATAATTTTTAGTCATTATTACATTGTAGTTACAATTTATTTAGAAATATCGATTCTAAGAATTTTATTTAAATATTTATTCAATCGATTTATATACAAATATACGAATTTTCAGTAAGCTACCGACATCTTTTAAAAATAAATGTTTAGTTTTCTTTATGACATTTCTTTCGTGCTACCGATAAGAACACATTTTTTTCTTTGGGTAGTACTACCGGTAAGCGATTGACGGTTCAGAATAAAATGAAATTTAGCGTATGAGTAGATTTTAGTTAAAAAATGACTTAGTTACATTTTAGTGAAGCTTTGGATCGTGAGAAAAAAGTTATAAATATTTCAATTTTCATAAATTGCATATTTTTCTTTTCAACTCTTGATTACAATTTTCATATGTTCCAAACTAAAAAAAATTGTATATATTACTCATTTTCTGAATAAAAAATTTACTTAAATTAGAAAAAAACTTTCTTCTTTTAAAAATTTTTTCAACTTTTTTACTTTCAGACTTGAGTATTTCTTAAATTTTTCTCTTGGCCTTTACAATACGGATCTTCGCTTCAAGCGAGTAAATTTTTTTGTAATTCGAGCGGCAAGCGACTCTCGCTCAATTTTCGCGTGCGTGCAGCAGCGTTTAATAGTCGGTGTTTTGGGTAGAGTATAATATGCGAGCTTTCGTTCCGGATCGTTTACTCGCGATGCGAATTTATGCGTGTTTACAAATTTGTCTCGGGGGAGGCTGTGAATCATATGCGGTGAGCAAGACTCGGGGTTATGTACTGCGCGCGATGCTTTTTTGGTATGAAGCAGTGACCAATGCGATGCATGGAGTTATGTACTGTCGTACGAGCAGGTGGTCGTATATATAAAAGTCAGGGTCGTAAACGAATTTCAATGTATACTTGATAAAGGTATTCAAATATAATGTTACATTCTGGTTTTATATTTATACATTTCTTTTATGATTTGCAATATATATCTGAGATAGGAACATGAAGTTGCATGAATCATAATGCAATTTCCTTTTTATTAAAGTAGCATATTGATCAGATAATTTTGTATGATTTTTAAAAATTGTATTTTATGCATTATGAAGCAAAAAGTATGACAATAGTAGAATTTTAATGAAGATTTTGTATGTGCGAAAACCTTATAGTAAATTCTAAAACTTCATAATTTTGCGATAAAAGTACGATTTTGGGATATGATTTTAGTAATTTTAGTCTTATTTTTCAAATACATGATTTAATATACATTAGCAAATACCCATAAAGCCTCTGAGATTATGTAGTTTTAATTTATAAAACAATTAACAATTTGAACAGTATATTAGTCATTCATAGATTACTTCTATTACAACTTTATAACTTTTCGCAAAGTATGCATTATATAATAATACTATTTACAAGTTATTAGTAATAGAATTTTATAATTATATTATTATTGAACAATATTACTTAGAAATTTATCAAACGTAACTAACGTATTATCAATTAAATTTCTAATAAAACTACATATTTATACAGATTTTATTCCTAAGATAAATAAGATTAATTCGGCACACTTAACGAAAAATAGGTCACTGATAAATCCATCAATTTTATTTGGCGGCCTCCTCCACCGAATCGCCAAGCATCGCCCACCTAGTCGTCTACGACTTCCCAATGTAAATCAAGCTGAGAATTCGCTTAAAATTAACGAAAGAAAGAAAACGGTATCCACCGATACATTTCAGGAAGAACGCGCTCGCGTCCCCGCCTCTAACGCGCCGACGACGACGACAAAAATCAAGTTTCTCAATGAACCCTCCACACCGGTAATACGATTCCAGAAAGGAACCCAATAACCAAAAACAGCCGCAGCCATCTCCGAGTTTTGTACCGTTCAATAATCTCATTCGGTGAGTCTCGCCGCCTGCGTACCGTTCCATTCATAAATCCCGCAAGGTCCGAATTTTTCGGCAGCATCGCCTAGATAGGGCCGCATACTAATTTCTTTCAATTTTCGAGAGAGGAAGAGAGAGAGAGAGAGAGACCGACAGACCGAGTAGTGGGAGAAGAAACACATGAAATCTTCGGAAATACAGGTTTTCTCCTACGGATATTTCACATGGCGAAATATGCATGTAATGGGTATTCAATATACTCATGCAGGCACGCAAGCGGCGAACTGGTTGCGAAGCAGGAGAGACAGAAAGAGGAAGAGGAAAGCTGCTGCAGCAGCCGCTGGAATTTAGGATTATCGCTTGGACCTCCATGAGATAGAAAGAGAGAGAGAGAAAGAGAGAGAGAGAGAGAGAGAGAGAGAGAGAGAGAGAGAGAGAGAGAGAGAGAGAGAAGAAAAGGAGGCAAGGAACAGTGCGAAAAGGAAAGGAGTCTTGTTCGGACGCTCGAATTTCCTTATGATACGGTGTAATTTATACCTGCCGACGTTTATGGCGAAAATATTGACAGTGCGCACTGTCAGTGTTGTTTATAATTTCGGTAAAAAGTACTGGACGAGTATAACTTTGAATAAATTTAATCTTCTGTTTACTAATAATTTTTTTTTAATGATAGCTAAAATCTTGCGAAGCATGAGGTACGAAATTATTTGTCGAGAAACACCGAAACTTTCAAAAAAGTTAAATACGGAAAAATGAGGTCATCGAAAGTACTTCTTGATTTCGCATTATTATAAAAGTATTACATTAGTTACAGAGTTAGGTACTTTTTACAAAGCTTTTCTACACAGCGTATTACAGAGATGTGATTTTTGTATCTAAATTGAATTATTAAGTTTATGATATAGAAAGCTTTTCTTAACTTGAAAGTCTCGAATTCATTTTAAATAATTTGTATCAAATCTTTCAAAAACTGGAAATTATAGAAATTATCATATTGGGCTAGTTTCAGTTATTTAATCATATTATTTAATCAGTTGATTTTAATGTTTCAATCAGCAAAAACATTTGAATATTTATTAACTTTATTTATATATTCATTTATATTCATTATACGTGCATTGCGGCCCTTTTGATTTTGATTACACTTTTTATCGCAACATTATTGAAAATATAAAAAAACCTTAAATCTCCCAAGAAAAATCTGCAAAAACCGAATAACAAAATAACAATAATCATAAATACTAATATATACATCCCGAAAACGAACTGCAGTATTAAATCAAAAAGATCGGATGTTTCGCAAGCGGCGTAAGTGCGAACATTACAGGCCGATGCCGAAGCAGAGGCGCATGAATATGTAAAACGTGAAAAAAGCCTTTCTCGAGGAGAAAGACCGCACATCTGAGATCTCGAAAAAAAGAGCGCGAGCGCGATCGAGAGTCTTCGCGGTGGCCCTTAATTCTCCCGCCTGCTTATACCAACGTTGTACATGCACACACACACGCGCATACGCCGGAAAGGCTCGAGGCGATATTTTCTGGTCAGTCGAGTCGCTGCCGCTGCTGCTGCTGCCGATGCTGCTGCTGCTCGCCTAACGCGCGATGGATTTCGCTGCCTTTGACCGTTGCCGATACACTCTCGTGTATAATATTCGTCGAGAGTGACACACATTATAATGCTCTCGCGGGGAGAGCGCGCGCGCGCGCGCGTGTACACCTGTATAGGCAGATGGGAGACGAGTGTTGGTGCGATTTCGCGAGAAAATGCTAATGTCATTGAGCGCGGGAGACAATCGCCTCGTCAATCGCTTCCGAACTAACGGCTTGCTGTGCCTTGCGTTATTAATTTAGAATGTGTCGTGCGAGCAAGCGCGCACTCCCAAGATCTTTGTTTAGAGATTTATTGTGGGAGGAGAGGAGAGTTTGTACTGATGGTTGCATTTTATGCATGAATTATGGAATATGGAATCGGCAACATTTTTTACGTACTTTCTTTTTAGTTGCATCCTAAATTTTTTTTAATTATAGAACAAGTAATGAAGGTACTTACTGAAGTATTTTGCTTACGATATATCTTCATTGAATACAGGAGCACATGGAAAATAAGAAATCCTTGACGAAATAAGAAACAGAAAGTCCGTATTTTAAGAACGATCTTTACTGGTTTTGCGCAACCACGTGACCCTTTGAAGTTATGTATAAGCAGAAAAATAAGACAAAATTACTTAAAACAAGAAATTCAACGTCAGATCTCAATATAAGTATAAAAACACTATTAAATTTGTAACAAAACTGCATTTTTCAATTTCTTTTGTTACTTGTGCAAATAATTACAGTATATGTTGAACAGTTAATAATCCATCAAGGCACAATTTGATGTTAAACTGATGTGAAGCAGAAAAAAAAAATTTTTTTCTATAATAAACAATCTTAACAAGGCATCTTAATTAGCTTCTGTAACTAGTTCCAAATTGATTGGTCAATTTTCATAGCTCAGAAAATATATGATTCTTGAACTTAAAAAGCGTATAAAAGCGCATTTACTAAAGATCATTTAAGGTGCTTCACGCTCTACTACGAGTAACATTTTTTTATCCGATATTAATACTACTATATCAATATATAAAGTGAAACAATGTTCCGTATAATGAATGTTTTGAAAAATATAGAATAAAAATGATTGTAATAGGACAATAATATTTATTTCTAGGTCATTAACGTGCTATCTTTATGATAAGACTGAACTGGGGTCGGCACTTAAAGTATATTAAAATAAACCACAATGACCCCTGATTATAATTGTTCATGCCTTTGTATACGACCAATATAATTACGCAGAACTATATAATAGCTCACATTACAAAGAAGTGCTTTCATCGCAATTATACATTTCAAATTGCATTGCCCGCATGTTCGCAAGTACAGCCAGATCGTTAAAAAAAATCAATCTAATTTTGCCGTATGTTCGCACGCATCTTGTTAAACATCCATGCTAATCACATCATAATTCATATCCATTTCTTTGTTACTATTCCTATTCAATTCAATTCAATTCACACCTCGAGACTTCATTGAACTAATCGCGCAAATCATGAATGGCAAGGAAGACACAGCGAGAAAAGAAGCGAGGCCGTCTGCCGAAGCTAAGTATACTTAAATTCACACGGGTAAGTAAAATGCACGAGTCTCGGACGCGCGCGTGTTCAAACTTCGCACGTGCTGCGACGTCCGACGTTCATTAAGGCGAGGTGCGCCGCGAGAGAGTCCAGGATTTCGAAAATCTACATTTTTTAGTAGACCTGCTGACGAGCTCTTTCGCTCTTTTGCATTTTTCCGTTTAAGAGATTCGAAAGACCGAAAAAGTGGTACGAAATTCTTTTATTTAGGGTGCGAAGATTTCGTAGACGGTTTGTCTGCCAGAGTGCGCCGATAATGGCATTATAAAAAGTATGGGTTTTATTACGCAGTGTCGTAAACTTTGGTTTATAGTTGATGATTTTAGATTGATATATGAAAATGAATCTGTTTGGAAATAAATGGAATAGAAAAAGAACTTAAAAATGTTTTAATTATTCATATTTAACTATACAGTAGTTAATAAAACATAATTTAACTAAAGAGAAATTAATATACAGAACTACTGGAGCTAATAATTTTATTTTACAAGTTTTATTGACCATTAGAAAAAACGGTCGAACTTTGAAGATAATTTACCGTTAACTGTAGGCGGCGATTGGCAAAAATATAGGGTTTGACATTATTTTTCGGTATAAAATATGCGTAACTTTGTATTGGATGAAGTTATTGCCGTTCCAATTTCTAAAAATAGCTTAAAAGAGGACATTTCATGCTTAATATTCCGTTTTTTTTCAGAATCTATCTACAACGTTTTAAGCAATTCTTTTTTTTATTCAAGAATACTTTACATGAATTTAATCTTTTTTTATTAGCAATGAACCCGTACAAAAATGTACTGCACTGAATATTATGTAGTAACAAAATATTTATAAATTTCTCAAGTATAATGTACAAATGAATTTGTTAACTAAAATATTCAATCTCTTCCGAACTTAATAACTTATTTTGTATATACATAATAATTTATTATTATTATCTTTTTATAATGTATTGTATTAGACTTTTTATACGTAACTAAAAGAATTTATTACAAATATAATAAAATAAAAAATATGAGAAAATTTTTATCATATTTATATTGGATGCATACGGTCATTGATAAATTTCACTTTCTCTTTGAAACATTAAATTTTTTACTATATTAGAGGCACGATATGTATAAGAAAATATTTTATATGAAATACAAACTAGTACTTTTTTCTATTCTAATAATCATCTTTCTTCATACTCTCGAAAATTTTCCATAATCACAACCCCGACAAAAAGCATTTCCACGCTCAACCTCCATTGTTCAAAAGAATTCAGCGGTAAAATTTGTAAGAGAAGCCGCGGAAGAAAAAATCACACTGGTACGTCGTCTGAAAGGCTGTGCAAGCAAGCAATCGATTCCACAAAGGTAGCCTTCAGCTCATCGGTGTCGGGGCTCCACCTCGAGAAAGAGCTCCATCCTCCGCGACAGCCTCAACTCTTCTCTGTACTCCTCTCCTCTCTCTCTTTCTCTCTCGCTCATATCCAAGTATCTCTCCTCCTCCCAAAGAAAAAAGATAGAAGGACCTCTCTGTAGGCGCGCACGTGAAAGAGGCGAAAAGAGCCCGAGCTCGCTGGCTGGCTTGCTCGCACGAAAGAAAGCCAGAAAAGAAAGAAGAAGCATCTCTTTCCTCCTTGTGTACACACACCGACTATGTGTGGGCACACATCCAACAGCGCGGGCTACACGGCTGACCAGCGGCGACATGAAGAGGACACTCACACACACAGAGACGGACACACGTATACACATGCGAACTCGGTAGGCGGAGAACCAATAAGCCAGCTGCCGACGAGGCCCCCGAAGCAGCTTGGTGGGGGCCATCAAAATTTCAAAAACGTACGCGGGCCCCTTTCGCGCTCGGGGATAAAAGCCAGCATCGTGATTCTTTCGGTCAGTGCCGATACGATCGTCGTCGTCGTCCGTTCGAGAGCAACACACAAGCCTCCGAGTCGCAGACAGTCTCGCTCGCTGTTCGGGTCGATCTAGCTTGTTGTTGGTTGTTTATTTGTCGTGAAGTTTTAAAAGAGGTGTTCCTAGCGGACCATCCACCAAGTGTCGATACTTTTATCAGCTTAAAAGTACAAAGAGATATTTGAAGATGCTGAAATTCGTGGTAGTTTGCGCCCTCGTAGCGACCAGCGCCCTCGCGGCCCCCGCGGCCCAGGATCACCAGCAGCAGGGCTCGTTGTTCGAGCAGGCCTACGATGTGTACAGCTCGTGCTCGGCCGAGCAGGACCTGGCCGTCTGCCTCAAGCTGAAGGCTCTGGGATTCGTCGATAGGGCGGCAAGGTCCGCGGAGATCGACGTTGTCGATGGATTCAAGATCGTGCAGAGCGAGGAGGCCAAGAGCAACAGGTGAGACGACGAGTCGATCGACATCTTCTTTTTTTTTAATTTCAAAAGAATTTTTGGTTTTTGTGATTTTTAGAGGAGGATTAGTAGGTCTACTGTTTCAACTTTTTTATGATAATGTAACATTGTATATTTAAATTACGGATTTTCATTTTGTGTCAACCGGTGGAAGTGACTGTAAAAAATGTATATTAGCGTGCTTAACGTAATATGTTCGGATTTATGTCAATTACGTGTCTTTATAGTTAAGTGACATGATGTAGCTCAAAAATAAGTCTTTTCTTATTTAATTACGCATTCCGTAGTAAACGGAATTACCGAAATAAACGCGAGATATCACCTATGACAATTATTCAATTAGACGCAGTGAAAGTATTTCGAGGACAAAACATCCGGTTGCCCATTAGAGCAAGAACAACGTAAAATATACGAAAATTTGATTATCGATTGAGTATATACGTAAAAAAGTTATGCACACTCGCGCACTTTTCCTCTCTATATCGTAAGGAGAAATTGTTGAGGAGGGAAATTATACGGCTGAGAAGAGACGGTTATCTAAGACGCGCGGGAGAGAATCGCGAGAAAGTGAGGAGGATTCCGACGCTAGACGCGAAGGCGAGAGTACAACATCCTTTTCGCCTCAATAAAGCCAAAAACCAAAAGTCGTAACTCTGCCAAATTTTGTTTTTATTTTTTGAAAGTGAGAAAGTGTGATAGTAATAAGCACCAAGTATAACGGATGAATCATTATCCCTCTTTCTTTTTGTTACAGCCGCGCTGACAACGCGAGGTCGTTGAACGATGTCGAAGCATCTCTGCCCACTGAACTCCAAGCCAGGGAAGCCGCCGTCGATGAGGCTCTCCTCGACAGAGCTGCCCGTTTCCTGTCTACCCACACCGTTGAATTGAGCCTGCCCGAGGAAGTATCCCGCTCCTTCGGCGAAGGTAACTATAATAAATATATCACTCTGATTGCATTACTCGGCTTAATCGAGCATCCTTTCATTCACACTTGAACTGAAAACAAATACAAAGTAGTCCTGATCGTTCCAATCATCAATCAAAGAAGCTAGAACTTGAATAAAGGATGCTATGATGACGCTAACAAAATACATGCGGAATCCCAATATACGTCGATTATCAACATTACCACAGAAAAGTAATTAGAACATGACTGAATGAACGGCACTAATAGAAATACATAAGCAGTTTCGATTCGTTCCGATCATTTATTATTACGACAGAAAAGAAACTTGAACTTGAACAAACGTTACAACCTTGACACCAGACGCGACCGCAGACGCACTAAGCCCGTAATTTTTGTTCTTCACAGCTCGTGGCAAGAAGAAGAAGATCGTCAAATCTCTCCTCCCCATCCTCCTGCTCTTGAAATTGAAGGCTGCCGCCCTCATTCCCATCGCCCTCGGTGGACTGGCTCTCCTCGCCTTCAAGGCCCTCATCATCGGCAAGATCGCCCTGATCATCAGCGCCGTGATCGCTCTGCAGAAGCTCCTCGGCAACAAGCACCAGAGCTACGAGGTCGTCGCCCACGAAGTACCCCACCACCACGAGGAGCACCACGGTGGCGGATGGGCGCGATCGCTCGATATGGCCTACAGCGCACACAAGCCTACCAGCGCATAAGGAGAGAGTTCAAGATCAAGAAGAAATCGAACATGAAACACACATCATATCAAATCTCGACTCAAAAAGGCGTTTCGTTTCATCATCCTCAAGGTTCACAGCGTAGAGGCTGCGCGTGACCAGGACACTCTGATAAAGTCTCTCTCTACTCACTCACTCAATCACTCTCAGCAGCTTCTCTATTCTCTATTGTTAATTCTTCCTGGACTTGAGCGACTGCGACTCGAGAGAATTATGGACGACGACGATCGTTACCGTATGACTCGACCGAGGACTACTGACTACTGTCGACTTGACTTGACCTGACTAGACTTGACTTGACTGGTCTTTACTTGACTTAACTGGTCTTTACTTGACTTGACTTGACTTAGTGACTGGACTGATTATGTTCGATTCTGGACTTGACTTACGTCCAACATCGACTGGACTGAATTGTTATTGTTGTTTTTATTTGGACGTTGATCTATGACTATGGTTGTTGATTTGGTGAATTGTTATCGACGGACGATTGTTAAAGTTGTTTCGAGACTGAACTAAGACGAGTTATTACGACTATACAAGACTATACATACGTGAATGTTGAGACAGTGACTCGAAGAAGACAGACCGACTTGTGCTCTTTTGTTCTTCTTTTCCTAAGGACTTTACGAACTGACGCCTATATTCTCTATTGAAACTTCTTCTCCTTCTTCCCCATCTTCATCTACGTTACTAAGTTATTTATTGAAAGAAAGACAAGAAAAAAGATAATTATATGGGGACTAGACTGAAGTGGTCACGCGCTTACGCACCTTGCAATCATCCCTCAGGGGTCATCGACGTCATTTCCATGTTGGACATGGCAGCTCGATTGGCTCTTAGTCAGCATTCATTTACGCATTCACACGCCACAGAGATTACATGTGTCCAATGATTATTTAAATATTTAAACCGGGATTCAACCGGATCACCATTGTAACTTATATGATTTATTTATAAATAAACTTAATACGTTTTTATTATAATCACACGACATTATTATTCACCTATTCCTGTTACTTATCCTGAATCACTTTATAATAATTATTTCACAATTTTTAAATAAATCTTTAGTTGCTTAAGAAAGTTATATATGAATTCTCTTCAAATTATTTAAAATCATTTTAAAAAATCAAAAAGCATGCAGTTTAGATTCTAATTGATGAGTTGTAAAATAATTGAAATTAATAAAAAGATACACAGTTAATAAAATGAAGATAAAAAGATATTAGTAATTAATAAAAACCGAAGTTACTAAATGATAATGATTTCAAAATCGCAATTATTAGAAAGATAAATAAAGAAAATTAGAACTATACAAATACATACCAATTAGTATGTACTTAGTTATCTAAATCTATCTTTTTTATTATAATCTTTTAGACCAATATTCTTACATATGAATCTTTAAGTAAAATTAAGACTTTCTGTTATATTGATAATATAATAATATAGTTTAGATATAGTAAGAGAAAACTAATATTTTAATTTTATAAATTACACCTTTTAAATCGGAGCAATTGGTTTCTTGCTTGTTTTTCCACTTCTATGAAATTCAAACCGAAGCAAACACTAAGAAATGTACCCACACGAAAGTACAAGTAAGCGGATGCTATCGACAACGAAAAAGCTTCGCTAAAGAAACGACTTCCTACGTACTCCGGAATTAAAAAACGCTCAAAGGAAAGTCTAGCTATCTCTGATTGTCAGATAACACCCTCGTATGCCCTCTCATCCCGCCATAACCTTCACTTTCGTCAAAAAAAGCAAATTGCATGCGTAATTCATATTTGGCTTTCTTTAAATCCCTTGTTCTCTAGCGTCGCACGTGTCACGACGGTAGTTAGCCGGAACTGCCAACGGCAACTGTGCATCCGGCGTGTCTCCTCGCAGATCATCGCTGACACGTACATTTCTGGCTACTATACTGGAATAATAAGACGAGAGAGAGGGAGTGAGAGAGAGAGAGAGAGAGAGAGAGAGAGAGAGAGAGAGAGAGACAAAGGTGGAAGCGAGGTAGACACTTGCTTTACTTTCGCTGGCTGGCTGCCGCTGATCTACCAAGTGAAACCAATTGTTCTGTTCCCTCGTGTGTGAACACCCTGAGAGTCTATATAGGTGGGTGGCAGCGGACGAAGGTACAGCAGTTTTACTTGAGACCTCCGAGCGGAGTGAAATTTGTGCCTCATGGAGAGAGAGATTCGTTCTCACAGTTGTTGTTTCGCTGTATGGATTTTAAATTATCCCTGGTGTACCACCAAAATGTTGAAGAATAAAATTTGTTAGTTTTCGGGGGTAAACATGAAGTGAAATATAATATTTGTATAGCTGAAGAAGTGGCAAGATAATTGCAAACCAAAGTTATTTTTTATAGATCAGTGAAGTGTAATTTTCAGCGAGAAAATAAAATCGAAGGTAATATAACGCTGAGTCCTACATAAAAGAGAAATCAAAGATAACTTCATAAATGCAACTGTAAATGTGATAAGCATCAAGTAATATAAATGGCAGTTTATCAGGGAATCATCATGTAAATAAAAATAAACTACAAACCAAAAGTAATAAAGGAACCCAAAGTAATTTAAATAAGTACATAGTTAAATACTTTAAGTAGTATATGGACAAGCATTGTAAAACACTCTAAATCAGTATTGGAAGTATTAATTATAAGCAAAGTATTACAATAAAGAATACAATTCCGCTAAATTTATTTATGTTAACAATACCAGAAATTATTAAATAGTGTGATATCTGTCATTGTAAAACAATAAGTATTAAATCAGAAGTATTAGTAAATAATAAAATATAGCTATGAACTATGGACTTCCATAAGTAGATCTTAAAATTGAGCAGTAAATGTACGTGAATAGATAATAAGGTATTATAAAGATTAATGCAATAAGACGTTCGTAATTAAGTTTTCCATGAAAACGTTAATAAAGACGTTCTTGGTATATAATACATAAATTTCAAACACACTGTGAACTACAAAGAAGTTCAAGAAACTTACCTTAAATAATCATTAATTACTTAAATACCCACTAAATCTAGTAAAACATCAAACAGTCTGTAAATATTTCCAAAGTATCTTCTGTACAATAAATTCCATCGACAACAACGATCAACATGAAGACCTCCCTTCGCAACTTCTACTTCCTCGCGCTCACCTCAACCGCCCTAACCGTGATAATGGACCCCAATCAGAACGCCGAGAGCCACCAACAACACCAGCATCAACTACCGCCCGAACTCCTGCAATCCGAAGAACCCCAGAATTTTAACGAGGCCCTGCGCTCGTGCTTTGCCAAGCGCAATTACGGCACCTGGGAGTGCGTGAATCGCGGCGCACTCTCGGCTCTGCAGTCCTGGAACGACGACGACTGTCTGGATTTCGGCGACGTGAGACTGGAGCGCAGCGAAGGCGAAAGCAGAGACATCCTGGACCTAGATTGGGACCCTAAGGATTTTGGAAACGTGGTGAGGGCAGCCTCGAGGCTGGTGGAGCGGAGGAACATGAGGTGGAATTTGGGAAACATCTATCCGGGACTGCAGATGCGAGTGGGACCGACACTGTCGGCTGGCAGCGGCATGCTGGAATTTGTGATGGACGAGAGAAACGGCCATTACCATAATAGGCAACTTGGCACTGGTGGGTATTTATTTTCTTTTTACATTTTATTTCGATGGTCGTAAAATGGAAGAGGCTGGTAGGGGATCGAGGATGACGCGTATAGCGATTAAGAGTTTCGGATGGTGCGAGTAGCAGAGAACAGTTATGCGATTTGTTGGTTATCGTTACCGTCTTATGGTTGCATTATTTGATAAGAGATGGAGCTGAAGAGAGGTGTATTGTAGATAAATAGTTTACATGATTTATTTTATTTATTCGTGAAAGATATGTGTTTTTTGTAAGTATTAACGACTGATGAAGTTTACTCTTATTTAAGGGGGTACGTACACCTTAAATTTGAAATACTAATTATTATTTTTAATGCTTTATACAAAATATTCTGTTAAAAATTTATACTCATTTAAAAAAGTTGCCCTTTTCTTACGCATATAATGTACCATTTCACCGGAGAAAAAGGCCCAAATATTGATTATAGGTCCAAAAGTCGAGCATCTAACTTTTCATGACAAATTCACTGGCATAGTTCAGTGGTCGTAAAGTATAGCATCTCACTGTAAGCGAATGTCAATTTTTCAAGTTTTTTCACTTTGTTTTGACACTGGCTACCTGCAGTACCAAAATCTCGAAGATTGTAATGGTATTATGCGTTTAAATGCGTGTCTTAGAATCAAAATTTCTTCAAGATGTTGGTAGCCAATGTCAAAACAGAATGAAAGAAACTTGAAAAATAGATTACAGTGAGATGCTATACTTTACGACAAGTGGACTATATCAGTGAATTTGTTATGAAAAATTAGACGCTCGACTTCTGGACCTGTAATCGATGTTTGGGCCTTTTTCTCCAGTGAAATGGTACATTATATGTATAAGAAACGGGTACATTTTTTAAATAGGTATAAATTTTTATCAGAAAATTTTTTATCAAGCATTGAAAATAATAATTATTATTTCAAATTTATGGTGTATGTACCCCCTTGACAAATTAGCCGAATAACATGATTAAATCAATTATTATGACAACAATTATAATAATGATAATGATAATGATAATAATAATAATAGTAATAATAATAATAATAATACTATTGTATTATATCAACAATTATAATAATAAAGATAATAACAATAAAAGTCAGAGAGTATTATAAATGTAAGAAACATTTGGACTTTCTACTAAATGAAATTAAAATATAATAAAACTAAATATTCAAGTTGTAAAATATGTAAAATCTTATTTTGATTTATAAAATTTAGATAACATTTTAATTTTCTACTATTACAATTTTCTACTATTTACAATACAATAACATCTTTTAAATTAAGTGAAGTAACAATTAAATAAAAAATATTTATTATTGATAATTTGTAAATTATCAGAGACATTACCCTTTAATCATATAACAAAGCAATTAAAAAAAGAGATTTAGATTCTAACATTTTAAGACTTTACATTTTCATATTAGCATATAGGTAGCAAAGTAAATGTATGAAGCACTTCCGCAACAGAATGTGCTGTATTACCTTATCGCAATGATGTATTTATTTATTACGTCCAAAACATCTGCTGATGTAAAGGAACATTATGCAATATGTCTAATTTAGGCCAGGTTGTCATTTCTGATTTTATAACACTGAAAGTATCGAGTAAATCAATTAAAATTATCTATTTATACTTTAAAGAAATTACATATCATATAATGTCAAAACAGAAGTCTTATTTAATTTGTCTTAATCAAGGATACCAACTAGTGTTGAATTTAGAAAATAAACTTAAGCATTCTCATTAAGCATTTTGATCTAGACAGTTTAAAAGTTTTTTACGTTAAATAAGATACTTTCAATATATTTCCAAAAGGTTTAAAACTCGTTATCTCATTTTTATGCCTCTTAAGGGAGTTTTCTCCGTAGGTCAAAATGATCAGAGTACTTAAAGTTTGTAAAGTTACTTTCATTAACCTTTAGTGTACCAGGTAGCCTTTATCGACCCTTGGTCGATACTTCACATATAAAGCCGGTACTGCAAAGGTTAATAATACAGAGGTTGCCGTTAAAATTTCAGATAGCTTAGAAAGCTTGTTATAAAGAAATGAAGTCTTAGCTATCACACTTCACCAGAATCACATAACTGGCACACTGGGGTCTTTCATGCCCAACTATTAAAGTACTTCTTGCAAAGAAGTTATTAATGTTTGAAAAGATTACAAGATAGAACTCATATTATGTTGAATTACATGCCATAGGTTATTTTCGTAAAATGCATTATTAAGTATATGAAAAAATGGGTATTATGGGTATATTGGATTTTCGAGTTTTAGTTTTTTTTTTTTTTTTCGATACCATATAAATAATATCATCCATTAAGTGATAATGTATTTGAAAGAGCATAAAATTACCTTTCTTTTCCCTCGCGAAATTTTGAATAAGTTATTTTCCTTGTTTTGTTATTCACGAAATCGTCATTATTATTCAAACGGTTATATCTGTGAAATTTAAGAATGAAAATTTTGAAAAAAATTGAGATGAGTAGGAATATGAAGAAGAATATTCTGTAAAATTGTTGAGGCTTTATCTTTTTTTTTTAAAGAAAGAACAATCTTTTTGTAAAAAAATCAATTTAAATTCAGTAGCGAGTTCCAGAATATATCGGCAGCATTTGATCTGAAACTTTCCAAAACGGTAGCTCTTTGTATCTCTTGAACGAGTTCTAAGCCCAGATCACAATAACCTTTATATTTCGAGATATTTGAAGTTTTTTATGTTTTTTAAAATTTCTTTTTGATCGAGTATATCTCGATAATGACACGGTAATTTTTTACCAAACACGGCTATTTTTTTCGTTTTTTTTAACGAAGATTAGAAATTGAAAAGAAATTTAAAGTTTCATCGACTCATTTTCTTTAAAACCTTTTCTTTTATTGTACGATTTTCTGAAATCGATAAGGTAAATTATTGCTTCCTCATAGAAAAAGCTTTGTAATGTAAAATGTTAACGTGTGTATATTTGTTAAAAAACAGCTTAAATGTTCAAATTAAATGCCTAATTCATTAAAAGAAAAAAATTATTCAACCTAACCTATTGTTACCCATTGTCTTCATCGGTGACACCCAAAATAGACACTTTCACAGTTATCATAGGAAATTTTTTTTAATTTTCATTTTATTGAAGTAAATTTATTTTATATTTTTTGTAAATGTATTCATATTTTTGACCCAAAAGAGCTAAATTTTTGTTGAGTTTAATCCAAGAAAAGAATTATTAGAAGACTTAAAATTATTATGTTTATTAAATTTTGTACAAAAAAATTTAAGAAATAATTTTTTTTTTGATCAAACTCAAAAAACAACAGATTTTTTAGGTCACAGCCATGAATACATATAAGGTAGTGGACTCAATTTTCGATCACTTAACGTAAAATCAAGATTACTTTCTCAAAAAAACATGTTTATAAACAAATAATTGATTTGAATGTGTTTTTACTATTTAGTTAAATTACTATTTAGTTATAATAATAACGTATAATATAAGTTATAATTATAAGTTAATTTACTAATTAGTTATAATAATAACGATGGTTATGAAGATATTTTTTAATGTATTTATTTAGAATTTAACTCAAATTATAAAAACTCTATAGAACCAATTCTCGATCACTATTTGACGCTCGAGACTAGTTGTCGATATGCATAAAATAACCAATTGCCGGTTTTAATAAAAACGTTACAAAAAGTATTAAATTTGCAAGAAACTATAAAATTATCTCATAACATCAATTAGTAATTTCGTATAAGGTTCATTCAAAGATTTTTTCGCAGATATTAAGCAGTAGACTTATTTATTAACCTAAAAGATTGTTTTCATAAAATCTACTGTTGCAAGCAGTTTTTTTTCAACTTGATTTTACTAAAAACGAATGTAGTTATTAATTTAGCTATTATAATGATAGTAATAACCGCTGTCAATTCATTGGCACTTAGCTTCCTCAAACTAAACTAATTGTTCCAATATGAAATTCTTTGTTCTAATAAATTAATTTTAAATTGCTATATCTTTTTATAGTTAATACGAGTAGCTCAAAGAAGGTGTGCTCTTTTATTATTGATGGTTTGACAAAAGATAGTTTGTTACTAAAATTACAGAACGGTAGGTAATAATCCTTATAACGGCAATTTTTTCTCTGTACGTAATTTATTAAAGTTATTTAAATATTTAAATTAAATGTAATCAATTGTTAGTACGTAGATTTACTGAATTTCTAAGCATCTAAAAATTTTTGAACGATTTTCCATTGTAGATTTCCGAGATACAACCGTTTAAACTAAATATGACTTTTATCGTGTATAACAAAATAAGAGAAAGAGCCTATCCAAAATTTGTGGTTGTAAAAGATACATAATTTTATGCTCTTTTTAATGCTTTTACATAAAATTAATCATAATATTTCTAACATACCAAAAAACTAGAAAAACTAAATCTCAAAAATTCAAAAATCTAAAATATGTTATAAAAAAACCAGTCAATGAATCTTTAAATTTCTTTTTAATTTCGAATCTTCATTAAAACATGAAAAAGATTTTAAAAAAATACATAACCTTAAATATCTTGATGCCGTTATGATCTGGGCAAAGAACTCAACCAAGAATATAGTAAGGAGCTAATGTTTTGAAAAGATTAAAATCAAATGCTGCCGATTTACTCCAGTTATTGTAGGTGACAAATAAAAAAAATTTCTTAGAAAAATATTTTTTTCTCTTCAAAAGAGAAAATGAACTTGCAAAAATTTACTGAATATTCTTCTTTATATTCCTAATCATCTCAACTTTTTTCAAAAATTTTCCTTTTTATATTTCACAGATATAATCGTTTGAAAAAAATGACGATTTCGTGTATAATAAAACTACGGAAATAGATTATTCCAAATTTCGGACCGGAAAAGTGAGGTAGTTTTATGCTCTTTCAAACGCATTATCACTTAATCGATGATATTATTTCTAAGGTATCACAAAACACGAAAAACTAAACTAAAGAAAATGCGCCCTAATAAATTAATTTTCACCGTGTATCTTCAGAGTAATGCTACTCACATCCATACATACACAATCACTAATATGTGTATATGTATTTATGTGGATCAACATTACTCTGAATAAACATGGTGAAAATTAATGTATCGTGGCTCATTTCTGTTTGTTTGTCTTCAAGGATGGCGGCTCAAATTCTTTTTCGTTTTATAATGTATTTCTGTTTTTTAGTGGTTCTTGGATTTTTGAGTTTTAGTTTTTTGTTTTTTTTCGATACCCAAATTACCTTTCTTTTCCCTCGCGAAATTTTGAATAAGCTATTTTCCTTGTTTTGTTATTCACGAAATCGTCAATATTATTCAAACGGTTATATCTGTGAAATTTAAGAATGAAAGTTTTGAAAAAATTGAGATGAGTAGAAATATTAAAAAGAATATTCTGTAAATTTTTTAGGCTTTATCTTTTTCTTTTGAAGAGAGAAAAATCTTTTTGTAAAAAGATCGATTTATATTTAGTAGCGAGTTCCGGAGTAAATCGGCAGCATTTTATCTGAAACTTTCCAAAACGGTAGCTCTTTGTATCTCTTGAACGAGTTCTAAGCCCAGATCACAATAACCTTTATATTTCGAGATATTTGAAGTTATATGTTTTTTAAAATTTCTTTTTGATCGAGTATATCTCGAGAATGACACGGTAATTTTTTAACAAACACGGCTAATATTTTTCGTTTCTTTAATGAAGATTAGAAATTAGAAAGAAATTTAAAGTTTCATTGGGTCGTTTTCTTTAATAGTATATTACGCAACTAGGGGCGAAAACGGGTAGTTCCAAGCGAGGATGATGATTGAGTAGGTGTGCTCAAAATCATCATCCGAGTCTGAAAATACCCTTTTGCCCCAAGTTGCGTACCGTATTTTTTATAACAAGTGTATAAAGAAGACTATTCTTTGTCGTTTACAAAGTGGATTGAGAATAGAGTTTTTCGAGTCGTCCACTTAAGCCTATGACATATTATATATATGTATATGTATGCATGTATATATATAAAATTTTCAAAATTTATCAGTATTTTCCAAAATTTTCCAGAATTTTCTAAAATTTGTCAACAGTTTCCAAATTTTCTAAAAGCTTTATTAAGAAAATGGAGCAAAAATAAATAAAGGGTACCGAAAATACTCATTTTCGCTACCGAAAATAAAAGGTAGCGAAAATGAGTAGTTGCGCTACCAATAAAAGGTAGCGAAAATAAGTATTTTCGGTACCCTTTATTTGACGCACGGAAAACTCTATTTTCGCTGCACTTTATAGGCGTCAAAAATGGTCTTTTTTATTCACGTGTTATAAAAAACTTTTTTTTTTATTGTACGATTTTCTGAAATCGATAAGGTAAATTATTGTTTCCTCATAGAAAAAGCTTTGTGATGGTAAACAAAAAGTTTTGCTAAAACATGTTAGAAAAATGTTTTGAGATACTAGGAATCAAAATACACTATTTTTAGAAAATGTCTGTATGGATGTGTTTGTGCGTGCGTGCATGTGTGTGTACGTGTGTGTGTGTATGTCTGTGTGAGTGTGTGAGTGTGTGTGTGCGCGCGTGTGTGTGTAGGTGTGTGTATGTGTGCATGTACGTGTGTGTATTGAAATATAATTTTTCAGGGCTCATTTTATGCTCATTACGGCTCATTTTATTAAATATATGATCATTTATAAACAAGTTGTTTAATATTTATTCATGTTCAATTATATATGATGATATATAAAATTCTAAAGCAATATAATTCCAATTCGCGGGTGTGTGTATATAATTCTAACTCGGACGTGCGAGCAATATGATTCAAATTCGGGTGGTCGTACAATACTATGCTAACTCGCTGTACATTACAATTCCAACTAGCACAGCCATGTATTGAGATAATTATTCGCAATTTGAAAATTAATATAGCTATAGTCTGATAAAGTGTATTGTAATCTGTATAAAGAAAAATATTTTAATCCCCCTGTACATCGGTTATCCCCCTCAAAGTTGCTACAAAATGCACTTATTTACTCTAAGCAGCATTTAAAAATTAGCGTACTTATTTTACCACATGACTATTTTTGGAAAGAAATGTTTGATAGATAATATGTTACACTCAAGTCTTCAGCTGTAATTTGCGTAGTAGCAGATGTTCTACAATTTATTTTAACAAAAGTTATGAGAAGAAATGTTAAAACCAGATACCTCGCCCTGGTGCATAAACAACTCCTTTTTATTAGATATATTTTATTTCATCATTTTCTTTACTTCAACATTTTTTACATTTTTATAAGTTTTCTATTTATTTCTATTATTACATACTTAAGGTGACTCCCAGGTGACATTTCTAAAATCTCTGTATCAAATTTTAAAAATTTGGGGCTTACGTGGAATATTAATTATGATTATATGAATTTGCATAGCAATTTTCAGATTCTTTTAGCCTTTATATTCAAAGTTAATTAGCATAATGTGCTATTTATTTAGTAACAATGGGCTATATTGTCATGCACTTCTAAGAAAATTCTATCATATTTTTATAGCTAAAAATAACTAACATTCGCTTTTAATTTGACTTAATTATTTATTATATAGCTCTGAAAAATAAATGCATTATTTTGTTTCAAAATTGCTGTATAAATACCGTTATTTTATTAAAAATTGTATTATAAATAAACTTCAAAGTATCAGTTAATAAAAACCGAGCAAATTTTTGTTGAAAATACCTTATAAAGTATATTTTCAAAGTTTCAATAATTTTGTTTCCTCAAAGAGGAAGCTTTATGATAGTAAAAAAAATAGTTTTGCTAAAAACATGTTAGAAACATGTTTTGATATTTAAGAATTCAAAATTCACTTTTTTTAGAAAATGTCTGTATGGATGTATGCGTCTGTATGTGTGTACGCGCGTTCGTCTGCGCGTTTGTGTGCGTGCGTGCGAGCATGCGTGTGTGTGTGTATGTGCGTCCGTGTGTGTGTGTGTGTGTGCGTGCGTGCGTGTGTGTGTGTATCCACATCTCCAGTAATCCACGGTAACATTTAATGCTTCAGGGCTCATTTTGTTCGTTTCTTTTTAAGCGAAGGGGGCGCAAAGATAAGTTTTTATAGATTATCAGATTTTTTTTTGTTTTCTAGCGGCTTTTCGAGTTTTGTGGTATGTTAGAAATAATATCATTGTTCCAGTGAAAATGCATTTGAAAGAGCATAAAATTACCTATCTTTTACCAACCGAAATTTCGGATAAGGTGTTTCGTTATTTTTTGTTATACACGGAAACGAAATTTTTTGTTTCTACAGTGATTTCTCCGAAATATATGATGTAAAGTTTTTTAATAAATTTTAAGTAATTAGGACAATGGAGAAAATTATTCTTTAAAATTTTTGAGATATTTTATTTTTCTATGATACAGAAAAAAATCATTTTTTTATGTTTTAAAAAAAATTTGATTGCTTATTTTTTTGATAATAAATGATAAATTTTACCAATGATTGTTTATTTATTTCGTATTTTGATCATTAAGTTAAATCAAAAAGAATTTTCAAGATTCATCGAATCGTTTTTGTTTTGTAGCGCTTTTTCATTTTGTATAATTTCTTTTTTAAAAATTTTTTGATCGTAGATTTCTTGCGTATTACGTAGTAATGTTTGACCAATCAAAGCTCATTTTATACGTTTTTTTATAAAGATTTGAAATAATGAAAAATTCTTAAGATTTATCGATACGTTTTTGTTTTATAACTTATATTGTACGATATTCATTATTTTTCAAAAAATTTTAATAGCTTTTTTTCTAGAGTATTATGCGGTAAGTTTTGGTCATTCTGAGATCATTGTTTACGTTTATTGATGGAAATTTAAAATGAAGAAGAATTTTTAAGATTTATCGACTCATTTTTTTATAACTTTTTTTTCATTTTAATGATATTCATTTTCTTTTCAAAAAATTTTTGATAGCTGTATATGATTATATACAATCAAATTCTATATACAATTATATATAAGTTACTTATATATTATTATATATAAAAAATTTTTACTTGGCAATATTTTGTTATATGACACCGAGATTTCAAGAAGTCAAAAAAAGCAGTAAAATAGATATATTTTTTGCATATTTAAAAATTAAATAGAAATTTATAAGTGCAAAAAATAGTCAAATTTTAAAATAATCAATATTTCTTGTTTTGTTTGATAATTAAACACTTTAACTACATGTAGAAATGACTCCTCTCTGGTATGAGCCGTAGCGAAAGGGTATATGCCTAAATTTAACGTAACTTTTTAAATAATGTACTGACGGTAATCGAGTCACGGAAATTTAAACATGTCAAGAAATGGTCGAATTTGAACGTAATCGAATTTTTCTTGTTGCATATGATAACCAAGCACTGTAAGTATATGTAAAAACTTTGTCGTTATTTTGCACTGACTCCTATGTTCTGGGATAAAGCGTAAGTATAGGTGCCCAAAATTTAAATTTAAATTATATTCCACTAAGATATTAATGTAGTTTGTTTAAATTATGCTCCACACCAACCATAGTCACATAAACATGAACATTTTAAGCCCAGGTTCGCAAAATAGTGCATTCAAATTTAACATTAAAAGCATGAGAAATATAAATTTACGGAATATTTCATTTTATTTTTATTTTTGTCCAACTGATCAGAAGTAACCCGATAACAAACCTTTTTTTTTAGTTTGATATAAAAGTAAAAGATTTATTTTTTTCTGTAAGTTGAAAATATTAAAATTCAAAGGACAATTGTTTAAATTTATAATAATAATATTTTTCTAGTTATAAGAAGTTTTCTTTAAGTGATTTGCATGACCCCGCTCTTTTTTTCTACCCTATATAGTTTTATTGATCTAGTAAACTAAATAATTGTTTAAAAAATTAATTTTGTAGTATATTTTACAATGTTTTATTTAGAATGACTTAAAAATAGTATATTATGCAACTAGTGCATAAAATGCGATTTTACACAGGAGTAGTGAATCGTCGCGCACGAGGCGCAGACGAGTGCCGCGCATTCGCACGAATGTGTACATATTTATACAATCTCAAGATTTTAATTATGTTGCTTCTTAGTAGCATTTATAAGTGGAGCGGGCAAAACTAACAGATTCGTGATAATCGCACATACGCAGTTATAGAAAAGACTTTGTAATCATAAAATTTTGTATCCCATAGATAGAAAATGACTAACCATATAATTCTTATTACACATACCGCATACAGCATTGTAATATAGTGTATGATAAATAATCGTTAAAGAAGTTATTTTAGAATCAATTTTTAAAAATCAAATGAGTTATGTAATAGAACTTTTAAATTTGATTTGTTTGGATAAGCATTAGAATTTTTGTAATTTAATTTGCTTTTGATAAGCAATATGGGTATATTAACAAACATTTATGCGAAACATTATTAAATATTTTTTTAAAACAATTTTCTAAAAGTTATTCATGCATAAATAAATAACTGACACATGCTGTAATGCCCTTTCTACACCAGACTATTATCATCGTCTCTGATTATCTTTCGATATTGAATAGCATTTATCCAAAATACATAAACAAAATATGTTTCATATGAAAAAACATTGAAACATATCCTTTATTCAATGGTACAGGCTATTTTACGATAAAATCGTTGATTTTGAAATTATTCCGCATTGAAAGTTAATCAGAGACGATGTTAATCCTCTGTGTAGAAAGGGCATAAGGCACTGCTCTGACATTGGTAGCAGAGATCGTGAGTTTGAGTCTCACCTGCAGACTTTTTTTCTCGAAATTAAAAAAATCGTTTTCTCTCGACTTTTTCTGCGTGGGACTTGTTATTGAGGCTCCGTACTTGGAGTACATATGAATGTCTACTGAATATGACTTTCTTGTGATCTTATGGAACCGATACATTTATAATATAAATGAAGAACATGCGTTTATAGTTATTGCGTTTCAGTTGCTGCCCGTATAGAAAAAACTCTCAAGTTGAGTGTTATTTCGTATCCTCAATTGAATTTTTATATTGTAGAAGTCTAATAACCCACCAAATTTTAGTTGAGGGTACGAAATAACACTCAACTTGAGAATTTTTTCCATACGGGTGATTTGCAAATAAAAAATGGCTGACCTACTTATTGAGGTGGACCCACCTTCGATCGACGCAAAAGTAAATATGAACTAGCCTATTATTTTACAACTTTCTATATTAATTTTAATCGATATCATTTTTATAGATTTAATTGCATATTATCGTCATTAGAATAAAACGAATTTAATTTACGTAAAATCAAAAATAATTTATTGTATTTTTCAAAAAGAGTATTAAATGGAACTTTAATTTATATTACTAAACCCAATTTTAATCGTAGTAACAAATATTGTTATTGTACAATTCAACATGATTTTTCAAAAGAGCCATTTAAAATTTTAATTTTGAAATGTAGTTCCATATAAAAAATATATATTCAAGTCATTTTTACAATCTAAAAATTACTTTTATCGGTCGTTTCAATATACTTTGTTGAAAACCGCAATAAAATAGAAATTGATATTTTAAAAATTAGAGGCGGATCTGTCCATTAAAATAATAATAAGAAAACTCATTGACATGCGGTTACGTTAATCATTAAAGTTTTGCAAAAATGTATTCTTAATAACAAAACCATTTTTTAATTTGTCATCTGAAAGAACTGCACTCCCCTTTATTTAGCAATCATTAAATAAACTATTTCCTCTCCCAAATCAAGAAAAAAAAATCTCCTCAATTACATAAATCCAAACCGTAACGAGCCGACTGGCCTCCTCCATACCGACCGATGTCAAGTTCAAGGTTACCATCACTCCGACAGTCATAACCTCGCCTCGCGAGGCGGCAGCACTCGCGGCCAAGGTCGCACGCGCTCTCTCTCTCTCTCTCAAAGGCTAACGCACTCGACTCGACTGTATAGCACGGCGCTCTCTGCTTTACCTGTTGCAGGCAGGCTGCTGATGAGGCAGCTGGTGCTGCCGTTCCTGCTCGGCTTCAAGTTCAATCTGGCCTCGCTGCTGCCGCTGCTCTTCGGCGTGCTCATCATAATCACGAAGAAGGCCCTGCTGCTCACCAAGGTCGCGCTCTTCATAGCCGGCCTGCTCGGCTGGAACTCGCTCTTTAGCGGCTTTCAGGGTTCGTAGTGGAGCTGAGGCCAACGGTTTTTTATAATGGATTCTTGTATTATAAGCGATTTTCGTGGATTTTTAATTGGAGATAGGTGGGATGTGTATCCTTTTTTTTTGTGAATGTAGACGCTGCTAAATGCATAATATTAATTTTAAGTTTTGCAGATAATATTATAATAATGGAAGTATAATGAAAATGTGATTAGATGGAGTAAGAAAAATGAAAGATTCAGCAGAATAAAAAATTTTGAAAAAATTCAGGGATGATTGTTGAGTCTTGGGATTTAGATATGTGGATTAAATAATTTTCTTAATTTTTTTGTTTTCTCGACTTCCTTGCAATAAAAAATAACTTAGATCCCTATTACGATATGGAAAATAAGTCACTTCAACCTGATGTACATATTAATTTTACACAATTTCAGGTTCTTCAAATGGACATTTAAGAAAAAATGTATGGATTCTGGTGATAATTTATAGTATTATATAAAGTATTAAAAGACTTTAATTTAATATAGAAGTCGCATGTAGGTTGGGATAGGTTTAAAAAAACATATATAAAATATATGGCAGTAGATATAGGCCGACTTCGGTTAGACATCGACTTTAAATTTTCAATCTATTTTATTCAAATTATCTGTAAGTTACAGTATTAAACTTTTTTGTATAAAATATTTTAAATACCATTCAGATAAATAAAATAATAAATTTTGGTTTATTTGATTTTGAAAAATAACTGAATTTAAAATAAATAAAATCATCGAATATGCATGCATTAATTATCACCATATTATAATATACTGAAACATATATATTCTCAACTTGAAGCTGGTATTTCTGTGTAGTTTTATTTTCTTTTTTGACCATTATATAATTATAAAAATTTCCAAAGTTATGATTTAAAGTGTCGTTACTATTTCTTATTAGTCCGTTTACGCGAACCGTGTATTTGTAATCATTTAAAGGCAGAGCACCATTAAATTTTTATTATTAATACGCATTAAAATTGTATATGACACTAGAAAAGTATCTTAGAATCTGAATTTCCAGTGTTAAAAAAAAGTGATATAAACTTGCAAAATTGACATTCGCTTACAGACTATACTTTAGGACAACTGAATTATATCAGTAAATTTTTCATGAAAAGTTAGACGCTCGACTTTTGGCCCGTAACGGATACTTAGGCCTTTTTATCTGGTGAAATGGTGCATTATATGAGTAGAAAAGGGTAAATTTTTTAATTAAGCATACATTTTCATGAAACATTTTTTGATCAAGCACTAAAAATACCAAATATTATTTCGTATTTAACAAAATATAACAAATGATTGATAATATTTTATTGTATGGAGCAATATAATTGTAATTTTAGGTTTAATTTATTAATTAAAATTATGAAAATTAATGAAAATTGGTATTTTAAACTAGCCTAGAATATTATTTAAATATCAGATGCTAAAGAAAGAGGAAACATTGTACAATATAAAATATTTTTGACCTCAATAACCAGTCTGCGTATGTGGAACCTTGATAAGAGCAAAAAGTAACAGAAAAACGGCCGGCTAATTTGTGGAGAAAGTTAAGAAAAGCATTGTTAAAACGCGTAACTCAACATGAGAAGGCACATCCATACACAAACGTCTATCTCGTTTCATCTGTTACTACTTATCCAATTGTATGAAAAATTATTTTTCAACTCTATTTATTTCGCTTGAAACTTTTTTTATTTCTCCAAAAGTTCTTTGTATAAATTAATATTTGAAACCATATATTAAATTTTTCAAAAATATATTTTGAATGTTTCACCAGCTAATGCAATTTTTGTGATTTATGTACACTTAATATTATTGATTGATCCAAAATGAAAAAGCAAATATCGATCGTATTGGAAATTCAGAAGTAAAACTGAAAATATTGAATTTAGATATAAAAATATTCTTAACATCATTCCTGTAAAAAACAAAATTATATAAAAAGCTTGTAAAGATTCTATAATTTAAATAATATAGCGCATTAAGGAAGGATACTTAATGGAATGGAAAAAAATATACTTTAACAAAATCGTGACGTCAGAAGCGTAATTTGGGCAATTTAAGAAAAATCTACTTATACAATAGAATTTTCTTAATTTTTCAATCAATTTTAATATTAAATTATAAAAAAAATTATATATTAATTTAACTTTCAGGAGAAAAGACTAATAAGTTTATAAGTTTTTACATAGAGAACGTTATTATATATAAAAATAAATATATTATATTTATATATAAAGATAAAAGAAATATATAATTTTTAAATGATGAATTTATAGACAAATGTTTAAAGAAGAATATAAGCACCGAAATATTAAAATTGATTGAAAAATAAAGAAAATTCTATTGTTCTATTTTTAAAATTCTATTTTTTTTTCATTTCATTAAGTATTCTTCTTCAAGATGCTATATTATGTAAATTGTAGAATCTTTACAAGCTTTTTATATAATTTTTTTTTCTAATGATCAATTAAAACTGACCCAACTACTTTAAGGTGGGTCTACACTGATTGTTGAACAAAAAAACGAAAAAAATTTGATGACACATTTTGATCTACATTTGTAGGAAAATTTTTTACCAGACAGAATAAAAATGTTCACTATCAACAAAGTTATAAACATTCAAGAAAATAATGAACATTGCTTCTAATGAAGAACTGAATCTTTAAATTAGTTTTTCTCGAAAATTATTTTTCTAACTTCAAAAAGTTCCTCGCGTATTTAAAGTCGGTTAATCTAACTGTAACTCCCGGTAAATATTCCTATAAGGATTATTTAATGAAGTTAGTATTTATTTTTTCAAGAAGTACATACATACAAATATTTGCAGATTAAATATTTATGGGTGTTTGTCAAAAAGTTGAACAATTCTTGTCCCTCCTGTTTTACAAGGTAACAGAGCATTATATGAATTTTAAAAAAATAGTACTACAACCGTACTATCGTATGCAACAATCTGCAACATTTTCAGAATACAAGTATTTTCTATTCTGAGTGAAAAATAAAAAACTATGCAAAATGTCTTGTTCGTCCCATGTCTCAAGCCTTAATTGCATCCGAATATACCAAGAAATTTAGTAATATACTAAATTTTAACCAAAAAAAATTACAGAGAGGGTTAATGTAAGTCTTAGTTAATCCAAAAATGATGCGTGACCTTTTAGGACGTATATTCTATTTATGTATGGTCGTTTCGAAATGTGTCCCCTAGTTTTGATGTCTTGCCTGTCCCAATGACTTTATTAAAAGAAAGTTGTATTAAAATATTCACAAATTAAATTGCAACCGATTCCTACTTGTAACTCTTATATACATTTTGTAAAAAAAGTTCACATGTACTTATTTATTAGTATTGTTTTCTACAAATAATTAGTTAATATTGCACTTCTACTACCGTACCTTTATTATATGGCTTGTGTCCATCCAGCGAAAAATTCTTTAAAGGAGCATTCAGTTTGAAAAATAAATATTTAAATTGAATTTGTCGTTTAAAAAGACAGAGGAATTACGTATTTCTTAATTTCACATGCATCAGGTGCATTTAAATAAAAAACTACTAATAAAATATGTACGGCACAAATGTCTTGCCCGTCCAATGATCACGTTAAATGTACTAAAACAATCGAAGGCGATAGCATCGAATACGACAAATAGGTAAATAAACAACATTTTAACATATTTAAGCATAGATCATAATCGTTCATATTCTGTAGTAAGCGATGCAATTTTTATTTGTGCTAAACATGAGATACTTCATGTAAGGTAATATATATCAAACAATATTAAATGAAAGTTATTCTCTATTAATTCGTGATTTAAAAGAATTGATTATAAGAAACTTTTAACATTGTAATATTTTCTTAACTACCTAAAAGTATTTTGTATCTCGCCCATTTTAATTTTCTTTATTTATATGATTAATGTTATTACATCATATTTTTTATTTTAGGTTTCAAAGACTTTATTTTTTTGAAAATCATACCTTTAAAAAGAGCCAACTTTTTGACAATCACCCGTATACAAAAACATGGTATTTTTTGTCATATATTTATGTAAGATGGAAGTATATTTTTATAAAGCTATTTATGATTGAAAATTAAAATAAATAATACTAACTTTTGTTTGTTACGTGGTCTAAAGTAAGTGAAAATTTATTTGGTTAATATTGTCAAACTTTAATACGCAAGGAACTTTTTTAATTTACCTCTGTTTTGACTGCAAAAAATGCATTTCATTCAATGAATTGGGATTATGAAAGTGAAAATTGCTCAAAATTGGAATATATTTTTCCTTTTTGGCCACTAATAACATATTAAAATTTTGAAATAAAATTCCGGATGTTTAACGATTTTGGAAAAATCAATGTCGACCCACCAGTCAAAGCAAATCTAACAATTGTTCCAAATAAACAAATTCTACACCGCGCTCCGCTCTAATTAATTAAGCCTTAACCTTCTTATCCCGATCCACGATTAATGCGCTATGTTAATCATCCCATCATTAATCTCACCATAAAATATCTAGCCACCATGTTTTTCCTCTCTTGTACTTGCCTGCAATAAAATCGAGCAGATACAACGCAGCAGTGCCATCACGCTCCAATTAAAATCCACATAAATCGCGATTTTTTCTCTCGCCTTTGTCGACGCCTGGGTGCGAATTAAAAACACATCTGTGTAATGTTGCAGGATTCGGCGGCGGGAACTTGGCTAATCAAGGATACGGCTTTGGACCAGAGCAACACGGCGGACCTGGACTGGGAGGCGGTATATTGAATCACGGGATCCTGCCGGAACAAAATCAGCAGTATCAGCCGTACAGGGGAGCAGTGGACAACACCGGTTTTCCGTTCGGTCAACACGTGATTCGAGAGATCGTTAATGTGTATGAAAGTGCGACGAATCAAGAGGGTGCGGAAGAGTCCGACAGGAGGAAAAAGAATTTCGTGTGGAGGAGTGATTCGTAGAATAAATTACTATTAAATTATGATTTTATTTATATAAATTGATAATTATGTTGTTTTATTCTCATTTCCTTTTCCCAACGTTTATTTCAAGCTTACTATACAAAGATATTAAATCAAAAAGATGAATATTAATCATTTAATGAAAGATGTTCAAGAACATTGCTGGAAATTATTAAATAATATTAATAGATTCTACATAAATGGATAAGGTATGTGGTGGTAAGACGTTTTTTTAAGAACACAATACTATTAGAATAAATTTATTTTTTATAATTCCTAGTAAAATTAGGAACAATTAAATTGTTATTATTATAAGAATAACTTACATCATGGTACTGGTCAATTATATTCTTTTAAATGTGATAATAGAAGAAAGGGGCATGAGTTATTGGAATAGAAAGTCTGCATATGTAATTTTCTTGGCTTTGCCTTCATATGATTTCAGATTTTTCATAAAATAATATTTATTTTATTAATGTTTCGGTAACTAGTTTGTTCTCTTAATAACTCTTTACATCATGTGTACAAAAATGTCACGTTTATTTTTCACGAGATATCTATGTTATAAATCACGCTAAATAATACAATGAATTTTAAATTGTACAACAAACTGGACATCGACGAAATGTCAATTAGAAATCAAACTTATCAAGATTAGGGTAAGATAATCTCTAATAAAAAACTAATACGATGACCGTTAACAGTAATTAAAATGTAGATCATGATTCTACTTTTTATTAGTTTAAGTTTAATCTTTTCAAACTTCTTAAATACTGCAAAAAGATTTATACTTAATAAAAATCTAATGATTAATGAAAAATCTTTGATCAAAAACGATTTAATGGCCAAAAAATGAAACTTAGAAAACTCACATAACCTCATAAAGATTACCATCTTAGAAAACTTAGAAAACTCACATAACCTCATAAAGATTACCATCTTACAATGCCATTCGTGACAGAAGACCATTCCCTCGCGATCCAACAAACAAAGCAAGTAGTGCAGTAAAAGTGACTCAACTCGTACGCCACTCTGAACATCCTTCCTCACACCATAAGCGTTAACTTTTCCCAAGAGAAATAGAATGATACATCTTGCACTCCTTTTAATACATCTTGCACTCCTTTTTATATCAATGCAAAAAAACTAAGAGTACATTTAAAGGTACATACATCGATTCATTCCCGTGACACTGTTATTTAATAAACCAGGATCTCGCATAAATTGGAAGTCAGTGTACAAGTAGAGCTGCGTGAACAATCATAATAAAATTTCCAACGATCAAGCGATAATAATATAAACGTTAATGTAGTACCGTTTTTCATGCACGGCGCAAGTCTCTCTATTTCTATTCCGTTTCACTATCATTTTCGTGCTCGCATGGCTCTGCTATTTTCCGGCTTAACGAGTAAATCAAAGTTACTGAATGAATCATGAAATTGCATCTTTGCACTGTATCAGAATCTTATTATTATGGGTACTCGTATGATTTCAAATACCTTAAAACACATTACTAACATGAATCTACCTCTGTGGAAAAACAAAAGAGGGGTAATTATGTCCTGGTTTTATGTTATTTTATAGCAGTATTCTAGCTAGACATAATTATTTATTGTTTGATCATAACATTGACTGGATCGGTAATAATTATCTTTGACAATGCCTTATATAGTAGAATTTCGTAGAATTCTACAAGTATCCATATTATATGAAAATCGCAAAATCTTTTTAGCCGGGCTTGAAAACTTGTCGAGATTTCACACAGTGTTTTATAAATATAATGCCAACTAATTGACAACCTTCTTTATATACATATACCTACATATCCATAGCTTCATTATAATAAAAAGTTACTCAGCTGTCAAATGCTAGACGTATTTTCCTATAGGAGCGATAGTGGTTTAATAAATACGAAAACATAATAAAGGTATGTTACGTATAGTCATAGGGTCACTGCGTCAGTGAATGCACACTTAGTGATATCTCTAACTTTGTAAGCTTGTTTTCTTGGAAAATAATCTTTGAAAAAGAATGTTTAACGATATCTATTAAAAATTTATTATCAAAATATTATAAAAATATTTATTTTGAACATTTATTGTTAATACGATATTTCAAACAATAACTGTGTTTTCTTTCCGCCTTAATAAACGATTTTTTTATTTTAAAATCTTCTTTAGTCGTGACTGTTACCATAATCTATCATTCCCCACGTATTTTTGTTCATTGATGATTTACGAGTAGTTAGTGCAAAGAAAAATAGCAATACTTAAGGGTGCATTTTGTCTCCATAAGAACTAGGGTAGCAGCCGGCAGGTACTTCACCCAAAGACTGATTTCGACAATCGTCATAGCAGCTCAGATGTACTTCTTCAAATGTACACAATGCTAATGGAATTGAATGATTTATATATTAGTATTGTTATAAAATATTAGCTGTAGTCCTATATGTACGACATATAATCTGGATATATATATATATATATATATATATATATATATATATATATATATATATATATATATATATATATATATATGTATATATATATGCATATCCCTCTACTCCCTTGATTGTTTACGTATTTCCAATTAGAGGCAAGAGATGGCGCGTGAGAAAAATCTTTTTAAAAGCATAAACCTATAAATCTCATTATCAACAGTAACTAATAGAAAAGTATGCTAATAGTAATACGGTGGGAGGGAAGGTGCCATCCAAGTATATTAAGTATATAATTTGTCGTATATATAAAACTTATGTACTCTGGTAGAAAACCATCTGGTTTTATTGAGATTCCCGACTTATTTAGCTGGGAGCCTTGCTAATAAAAAGGGAATCTAGACATAACTAGATAATTATCTATCAAGGTGTATATATTAGGAGGGATCCTCCCTGCTCACTCCGCTTGCCACTCAAATTGAATGTAATTGTACTGTTTCAAAGAAAAAAATGTTTTGATTTTATAAAAAATTATTTACACATTGCTATTAATAATTTTTATTTTCAGGTTTTAATGGAGTCTTGCCTCTTAATCAATAGACCGTATTCTGGGACCACCCAAAGTAACGGACTAAAGTGTTTTCGATGCATCAAATAGGGTACTATAACGGTTCGTAAATTATCAGCAATTATGACAGTCAGATATGTTACCTCATAATTTAAGAAGTACCTATGTTTTGAATTGCTCACAACCGGATAACTCGCCTAAACTTGTAAAACAATAGGGAACACTGCCTTAATCTTGACCGACATTTTTTTACATACAAGTTACCGAGGACGCTATAATACATATACGATGCGTTCGTGTCCAATCTGCGTATAGCTTGTGGAGTGTAGTGAAAAAATATCCGGTAGCCTGAACTTTTTTTGGGGAGTGGGATTGTCTCGACGTCAGCTTGAGTTGCAAAACTGAGAGAGACGCTCTTATGCGTCTTACAGCAAAATTTTTTCAATACACTCCATAATATATCCGCAGTTTGGACGAAAACGTACGGTATATACTTATATGGCAATTTACTCTTATAGAATAGAATGGATACGTATTAGTTGCAATGCATGGTATCACTAGATAACTCGGAGTTGCCTAAGCTCATTGTGACCCACCTCAAAAGCCCGTAGTACTACACTTTGAGCTTTTCTCTTTATTGAATATTGATTATCTAAATAAAAAAAAATAAATTAAATTAAAACCTGTGCACACCTAAAGTATGATACATAACCTTTCTTATACATATGTTTTCGAAGGCTTTAAAATAGTCTCTTTCTTATTTTGTACGTACTTGAAATTATGCAAATATTACATTGCTTTGCTTAAAATTTCGAATATGACTTTATAATACGTTACAATTATGTTTCGGTGCTCTTTATTTTAGGTACCCATTGCCTTGCATTAGTCTTAGTCTATTATCGCGCAGTGTTTGCTATACTTTCGGTCGTCTAACTGTTCTCGTAATCCTTGGCATTACTTCTGGTGGGCGTATTCGTTCGTTATTTTTATCTTTTTTTTATTTCTGCAATTGCGTTAAATTACAGAGTGAAATATACAAGTAATATATGATGCCTACATCATCGCTAATAATACGCGTTGCTTTAGTGTTTCTTTATTTAATTTAATTACTATTAAAAAAATCACATTTGAACTAGTTTTTATTCAGTTAATTACAGTCGTTTATAGTATTTTTTATCTCAAAAGATGTATTTAAAGTGTAAAAATTTTTAGTAAAATTTGTTTTTATGGAAATATATGCTCCAATTTAAAATTTGATAATATGAAGTCATATATGATCATGTATAATATATGACTACACAATATATATATATATATATATATATATATATATATATATATATATATATATATATATATATATATATATATATATATATATATATATATATATATATATATATATATATATATATATATATATATATATATATATATATATATATATATATATATATATATATATATATATATATATATATATATATATATATATATATATATATATATATATATATATATATATATATATATATATATATATATATATATATATATATATATATATATATATATATATATGAGTCCGGCCAGCCAAAATGAACAAATTAGTGCGCACTTACGAGTAGTTCTCAATTTTCTCTGCCGATATTTTATGTGAAAGTACCTATGAAAAGAAGCTCTCAAAACAAGTAACCAGACACTAAGGTCCCATATGAGACGACCTAGTATAATGTTTTAAATTTTCGAAATTGTCCAAAAAATATTAATTTTCATAAAATTCTAGAGAACGCTCAAGAGCACCATTTTGAACGTAAAAAAAAGGATCGAAGGTTTATTAGAAACAGAAAAAAATTATTTCGGAAAACTCTAAATATTCCTGTACATTCTATATGAATCTATATACAGCATATATACAACATTTTTATGAAATTCTTGTCCATGCATCAAATCCAAGTGATAAAAACAATTATAATAAAGAATTAATTTCAAGATTCAATCTATGCAACGACGCCACCTTATGGGTTTGTTACAAAAATATGAAAGAGATTTTTGTTTGGTTTAGTAAAAAATTTTAATATAAATTGCAGATTTATCATTTAAATAATTATATGCCATTCTAAAATTCTAAAATAGTACATTGTGCAAGAAGTGGGGGGAAATCGACTATTTCTAGCGATGGTAGGATGATTTGGCACGAGTCGGAGTCGAGTCCACCGAAGGCTAGAGTTTAGTTGTTTCTTTATTTTAAAAATGAATTATAAACTAGCTGAATCAGTCACTTGCTAGCGTTCGCCAGATAAGTTGAAAGTTATGATGTTTGATAATCAAGGTTTATGAATATTTATTTTTTAAGTTTTTTTTGTCTTTCAGTCTTAGAATGTTGATATAATATATATTGAGCTGAGGACTGACAGAGCCCTCCACGTTGCCTGATGCTAATCTTCGTGGGAAACTATGAAAAGTATTAAAATATACCAGTCTTTGTAAGGGTAAAATTTAAAAATTTGTTCAGTTGGATATACATTTAATAATATAATTACACATATTCATATATTTCCGTATATACGAGTATTCGTACATGATTTATAAATTGAAGATGTTGGGAAGTTGTGAAATCGAATGTATAATATTTTAAGTTAATCTTTATTTAAAATAGTACACTGCGATATTACAATATTCTTACACAGTAATCAGCACACTAATGTAATGTTAAAAAGAACTTTATATACATAACACAGTGTCTCATAAGAACCATAGCTGTATGTCGTGGGTGGTATGTTCTTCACGGTGATCTGCCTCGGACTGAAGCCCATGGCCTCCATGCGTGTCTCTGCTGGGGTCAGTCGGTGGTGGGGAGGGTGCAATAAAAATTGCAGGTCAGAAAAAACCCTCTCCTGCTTTTCATCAGCTGAGTGCTTGATGTGCATATCGTTGCATGAATATTCCAACAGAAAAGTTTTTCCTTATACATATATCGACGCTCCGTTCGAAGACGACAACTCAGAATAGCACAACTCAGAATTCTCAAAAAACAACAGCTTTAAGGAGGCACACCACCTTTAAAATCTGAAACAAAAAAATTAATTAAGAATTTTTATTTTGATATTTATTTTAATAAGGGTTTTTTTCCTCAAAGTATACATAATAACCTACCAATTTGTATATTTTTTACCTTCGTTGGACCTTCTATGCCTCCATGGCAAACCAGACTGTTTTCGAAGACTTTAAGCACTGTCCGTAAGATTCCAAGTCTACGCATGGATGGATTGGGCTCAAAATGTATGGAGATACTCATTATAGTAGTACTTTTCATATGAGCGTAGGGATTTTGATTTGAACGAGTAGAAGTATTTTTTTATATGAATATTGTCAATATAACACTTATTTTTTTAATAATTTTATCACTTTTATAGATGTAAAAAATTTTCTACTCGTTCAAATCAAAATCCCTACGCTCATATGAAAAGTACTACGAGTACTATAATGAGTATCTCCATAAATTTTGAGCCTAATCTGTCCATGCGTTCACTTGGAATCTTACGAACAGTAAGCTGAAATTGATAAAAACAACATTTAGAGTTATTTAACAATTAAGTTACAAGTTCTAATAGATATAATTTATACTCATCTTATCAATTGCAACTACTTTTTTCTTCTTTTCAACGTAGCAGACAAACATATGCAGCAGTGTACATCAATATTTTCTGGTGCGTGGAGTCCCATGAGTCTTCCTCCTCCTTGAATAACCTGAAATGAAAAAAAAAACACAAAAATGAATAAATTGAGTAAACTGTACTTATCTTACTAAACTCTTGAGCGACACTTTCACATACTTCACTGAACTACTTATTTATTTCATCAAAAGCCGATTGGGCAACTGGCTTGCATAGGTCCATAATCCCACAAAAAGTTGAAAGGCCAGCGTGTCCATGTCCAAGTGCACGAGCAGACAGCACAGATCTTCTGTTCACTTCATATGCATTTTCTTTGGCTCCTACTTTGTTGCTGGAGTTGATCGCTGCTATTTTACCACACTTTGAGCATACAATATCTACTTTGAAACCAAGACCCTGCACACCAGATTCTCTTAATTGAACACTGCCATGGCACCGATTACAACACAGAACAATTGTAAGTTTTGAAAATAAAATTGAAGTGTCAATGATTCTGTTTGTTGTATCACTGGTATCTATAGCACTAGCTGTGTTTTGGAGTTTCCTCGCTGAGCTAGTGGATAGTCTTGGCTTCTTTTGTGGGCTTTCTTCTTTTTTAGTCAAAAATTCTCTAACCATTTTCTTGCTTCTACCTCGACAATATTTCTGGTCATGGTGAGTACTTTGGAATCTTCCTTTTTTATCTCTTTTGGAAGACATTTTCACTACACTGATTCACACACATTCACAAATTGTCAAATGCAATTAAAACACTGTATAAGTTCAGTACAATAAAAATATTAGCTGTGTTTACTAACAGGTGGTTTGTAAACATAAAAGCCAACTGTCAAAAGTAGCAAAAATGTACGGGTAAGGTTAGTAAAAAATTTGATCTGATGTATCGACCTTTATCTCAAACGCATGTAAGTTCAACTATTCACCTGTAGTGGCGCTGAAGGATTCTAGCCTTCAAATTGGTTCCAATTATATTATATTTTATTGCTTTATAACTAAATAAAATAATCAATCAAACATTTAGTTATAAATAATAATAAAATAAATAATAATTGATAAAATACCGAATTTACGCAAAATCGGCAAAAAAGCTGTCTCAGTATTTATATTGTAACTTTAAAAGGAATTATGATATCTTAAAACGGTTTTCGGGAGCTTATTCTACGGGAAATTTCCTATAAATAAGGTAAATAAAAAAGAACGATTTTTTGACAATTTAAAGGTGGTTTGCCCCCTTAATCAAAATTCTCCTACAAAACTAGGAGTTTTCAGGTTCTCAGACAAAAATTATCACCTTTTTAAAGGTTCTGAGAAAATATTAGTATTTATTAGAGGATCTAAAAAGTGCTAGTTTTATAAGAGATCTTGGAAAAGAACTAGCTGTTTTTGAGAATTCTGAGCTGTGCTAGTCTTCGTACGGAGCGTCGATATATATAACGAATTAGTATATATATGTTCATATATGTTCTAATATAATCATACATGGGTACGAATGAAAATTTTAATCCTAAAGAAACATATTCTAACTAAGTCTCGGGTGCGAATCCTAGACATTTTCAAAAATAATTTTCTCATATGCTTGTTTCCGCGGTATCGGTGGTTCGAATTTCACTTGAATTGGAACCAGGTCCAATGAGTACAGATATTAAATTACCTACGCAAAATTCACTTGAACTTAGACCTCAGATGAACGATAAATAAAAAAAGATAAATATTTGATCATTTATAAACAAGTAGTTCAATATTTATTATAGAGCAATATAACTCCAATTCGAGGCTGTGTGCGTATAATTCTAACTAGTAACGTGCGAGCGATATGATTCCAACTCACGCGGTCGTGCAATACTACACGGAGAAACTGTTAAACTGCAAAAGAGCGTGCATCACCGCGCGGCAAAAGACGGTGCTGAAATGCACCACATATCGACGTGCGTAACTTGTTTTTTTAAGTCGCGCACGATCATAGTCTATGCATCTGATGACCGCTGTTTTTTTGTTCATTATGCACGGCGTTTTGACGTGCAAAAATACACAATCTTCGATCACCGACTATTATAGTGGTTTTGTTTGACGCTATAATACGCCAGATCAGTTTTAGTGCAATCGGTGCAGTAAAATGGACGATTTCGTAAAGAATTTATTGAATGAGTAGAATTTCCCTGATCTGACGTATTTTTTTAAAGTTAAATATATGTTTGTTTATTTATTTATTACAATTTTGAAACTACAATTTAAACATTCAAATCCTATTTATAAATATTCTATTAAAATCAATGTAATTTACATATAATTTCATTTTTATATTTTATAAATATATTTTTAATGAAAATATAAAATTTGTAGTTAAATCAATTAATGAAGAAAAATTTTACAATTTGTCTGAAGAACTAATCGACAATATTATACCTATTGATTATGACTCAAGTGATCTGTTCAAGATATGTTACAAAGTATTTTTAGTGTCGTCGCTAGTGCGAACGACGAGGCGAGCGAAAGTTGATATTTGCACGTCAAATCGCCGTACATAATGAACAAAGAAACAGCAGTTATAAGATGCATTGACTATGAACGTTTGCAACTTAAAAAAAAACAATTTACGCACGTCGATATGTGGTGTATTTCAGCACGGCCTTTTACCGCGCGGTGATGCATGCTCTTTTGCAGTTCGACAGTCTCTCCGTGTATGCTGTGCATTACGATTCCAACTCGCACGGCCATGTATTAAGATTATTATTCGCAATATGAAAATTAATATAACTATAATCTGATAAAGCGTATTGTAATCTGTAGAAAGGAAAATATTTGAATCCCCCTGAGCATGGGTTATCCACCTCAAAGTCGATACAAAATGCATGGGTGCGTGCGTACGTGCGTGCGTGCGTGTGTGTGTGTGTGTGTGTATATATGGACGTGGATCAGCATTACTCTGCATATATACGGTGAAACTTAATGTTTCCGGGCTCATTTGATTTGCTTTTCTTAAAGGATTGTGGCACAACAAATATTTTTTTCTTTTTCGATTCGTTTTTTAGCGGTTTTTTTATTTTTTTATTTTATAACTGAAGTAAATCGGCAACATTCTATCTGAAACTTTACAAAAAATGTAGCTTCTTACTATCTCATTACCTGCATATTTCTTAAGATAATGAGATAATTTATTTTATGAGATACTGTGATTATATTTTTTATTGAAATTCTTTTTTAATCGATTACATCTCGATAACGACGCAGTCATTTTTTCCCAATCAGGTCTCATTATTTTCTTTTTAAAATGAAGATTCAAAATTCAAAACGAAATTTTAGTATTTATCAACCTGTCGAAACGAAATTTTAGGATTTATCAACCGTCGCGTGACCGGTACGTACTACCGGCCTTCAGGGCCAATTCCATTATTCGTGTGTTCTATTTGTTTCCAAGGTGCCATTACAGCATACAATTATGCTGGCTCCGCAGGTCACGACGCGGTCCATGTTTTGTATTATTTAAGTTTATGCCTTGATAAGAGGAGTAATGTAAAAAACTCCCGAAACGTCGCATATTTTTTATGAAACGAATAAAGGATTGTTCTGCGGGATCAATAGAGTCACATAATTTATTTATGTACCTTGGAACGATAGATTCACACTTATAATACTGTTTTTATTTTATAATAATTTTTGGATTTTTCAGTTTTAGATTCTCCGTTTTTCCGGTATATTACAAATATTATGATAAATATATTGTAAATTCATTAAAAAGAGCATACAATTACCTATATTTTACAACCGTAAATATTGGATAGGCTTTTTTTTTCTCTTAAACAATTTTTAGAATAAAAAAATGTGACTATGCGGAGGGAAATGTCTAGCAATAATTACTTTTTTTTAGTAGTGAATGCTACATAAATATCAGTTATTGCTATTTATCTATTAATATGTACTAGCGAGTGTGGGATAATCTGCTAAATAAGTATAGTAAATATAGTGTATAGTATAGTATTGTTTTAGCTATTTTTCGATATGTCGATCATTGAGTATTAGTTTTTCTGTTAATTTTTTATGTTAAAAATATTATTATCAATTTAGTTTAATATTTAGAATTTTAAATTTTTGTATGCGCGAGGATCAATTTCTGTCCAAATTCAGAACATTGGTAAGATCATTCATCGAAAGGTGCCTATGACTACCAAAAAAACTTTTAATTTATAAAATCTTTTTCTTATATATATCATCTTCTTTGAACAAAAAATATTACTACTTGAAGAAAATGAATAGAAAAATCTGTCAAAATCATGAAAAGACACTCGGCATCCACCTTAAGTAATAATATTTTTTGTTCTAAGAAGATGATATATATATAAGAAAAAGATTTTGTAAATTAAAAGTTTTGTAAATTAAATTATAATATATATATAATAATAACTAAATAGTAGTATTGAATAAACTAAATTATTTCCAAAGTTGAAAAGGCGAAAAAGTGAATAGTATTAATGAAAAGAAAATGAATAGAAAAATCTGTCAAAATCATGAAAAGACTAGGCAGCTACCTTAAGTAATAATATTTTTTGTTCAAAGAAGATGAGGTACTGACATTAGGAGTTTATCTGTTAAGAGGAAATTTGTATTTAAGTTATTGCAAAACAAATAAACGGAATCCTTTATTCACAAATAACTCGTTTTATTACACTTAAATAACTATATTCCAGTTTTCCACACGATGTTTTCTCTTGGTAAAAAGTTGGAAGATAATTTAAATTTATTTTTATAAAATCAAGCGCAGGAGGGTTCAAAATTCTACTTTACATAGATAAAATATTCTTTATCAGACTATAGTCATATTATTTTCAAACCGCAAAAAAATTACATTGCGTACGGTCGTTGGGGTAATAATAATCTTAATACATGCCCGTGCGAGTTGGAATAGTAGTGCACGCACGCCCGAGTTAGAATTATATGTACGCAGTCTTGAATTTTAATAATATAGTTCTGACTCACAAGTTAGAATTATATTACAGACAAACTTGAGTAAGACTTATATTACATTAGCGCTGGAGATAGTATTATATGAATAGGAGGCGTCGATATGAGAATGTATTAACATAAATTCCTTTTTAGTCGGATTAACACGAATGTCTGTTAATTCGATAACTCTAATTAAAATCTTGCATGGTACCAATGTAATATTATAACGTCGCTATAAATGTTTTATTTCTATACAATATTCTTTTTTTACTTAAATAATCTTGTAAATAAATTAACGTAAAAATACAAATAATTTAATTCATGAATGATCCAGGTCTAAAAGAAGAACGGATTTTGATGAGGTTTTGGGAGGTGCTTTTTGATACCTAAAAATGAAGCTTAGCACCTTATTTCGTTTTAATGGGCCCTCGTATTCGAGATGTAAACTATTTTACTCCGAATATACGATTTATAGTGAAAAAAAAGTAGCTCTTCTAGTCAATATAACTAACAATGTTTTACGACTAGATAAATTGTTCAAAATATTATAAAAATAGGCGGTTAGAGTTTTAATTTGAGACATTTAACGTTAAAAAATATTAATCTGAACCAAAGTTTTCAGCAATTGAACATGATGACTGATAATGCATGAATATTCGAGAAAATTCAACCGTTCTAATTTCGTTGATTTTTCATGCATTTTTAGTCATCATCTATCATTGTTATTAACTTTTGTTTAGATTAATATTTGTTAACATCACAGGTTTCAAATTAAAGCTCTATCTGCCTACTTTTGTTATCTTTTAGGGTTGTTTTTTCTAGTATTAACACATGCATAGTTATAATGACTACAAGCGTACATTTTTCACTAAAATAACGTATATTTGCAGTAAAATAGCTTATATATCTAATACAAGGGCCCATTGAAACAAACTACTGATGCTAGGCTTCATTTTTATACGATAAATCGTAACACTTGCAGCAAACTAAATTACACTGTATAGAACTTACATTACCCTTTTCATGTGAAAAGTACATTACGCCAAACACCAATCGCATGTCATCAGCATTAATAATTAAACCACAATATGCCACGGAACTGTACCAACTCTCGACTTCCTCAACCTTCGGACAATATATTTCTTGCTGCACACATCGCACCCTAATGGAGCGCGAATATACTAGCGGACGAAATTCCTCGCTTATTATTAAACACCTATACAGTTTTTCCGACCCAATTACCATACTTGCCACTCAACAGCTCGCAACGGGCCATATATAGCATCTTTTATATAAATTGCTCCATCTCTCAGTAGGCGCGAGGCTCGCTTGCGAAAATTCCGCGCGCGAGAGAAAAGTTTCCGCACCAGGTAACAAAGCACGCTAGCGGCTAGCCTAGCTAGGCTCCATTATAAAAGTGGAGCCCTGACGACGTGGCATATTTGCAAGGAATTTCGGAGCGGCCGCGCAGACCACAGCAGACCCAGTTTTCATGGATGCCGGATCGCCGCGGCGCGCGATACAGGCGTTGACTATTTTTTTTCTTTGCTTTGCTTTCGTGCCTTTTTCTCGTGTTAGGCGGACTCTCTTCCTCGGTGGCGTTACCGTTTTGCCTTGGGTTTAATTAAGGATGAGGAAGATTGCGTTTTTTTTTGAGTAGTGTTGATGTCTACCGCGCGTCTTCGTGCGTTTACAGAAATGAGATATTGTAGTGCTGGATGCGTGCGCGAGGGAAAATTAGGCTAATTTGTCAGTTTTTGAGATGATACTCTTGATATTTTGTGAAAGTTAGGATTATTTGTATATTTATGTAGCTATTGTGGTTTGTTATAAAGATTAGCTTTCGTACTACGACCAAAGATATATTTTGGCATGATTTCGATGAAATGAAAACAAAAGTTTTACATTAGTATTTTTCCGGAGAATATATTTAGGATCCGGAGCAATGAGAAAATGCGTATCCTATCTAACAATAATACGTATCTAACAATAATTATCTTAATAATCTTAGTTTAATAGTTTATATAAACGTATGATAAATTATCAGAACCCTGAATGTCGAGTTAAATGTACAACAAAAAATTAATAATTTCGTTCATATTTTGTTATTTAGATAATCATTTTCATCAAAGCGTTATTCAAAATAATATTAAAACAGGTAATAAATGCAAAAAACTCTTATTTATTTTAATTTTTTTTTCTATATACGCAGATATCTCTACCCTTTCATATATAATTTTACTCTTTTTACAAGTGCACGTTTCAACTTTGATCACGATCACGATAAATTTGGAACAATTCTTTAAATTTTGTAAAAATTTTTTTTAATACAATATACAAATTTATAGTAATTAGTCAAAGAAGAAAATATTTTATGTTTCTCAGCTTTTTCGTGTTCTCTCTAAGAATAAATCATTTTCAGTATAATTATGATAATTTAGTACTTACATCATTAAACATTTAAATAATAGTACATAAGACCATTAATATTTGACGCAGTTTCTTTATTACTGCAAGATCGCTAAATTTTTGTAGTCTTTTACGTTTACTAAAATATATTTTCACCTTCGTTTGTACACGTGGAATACTTTTGGAGTTTGCTTTCTTCTGAGCTGTTCTTTCGCTTAGTATTCACTTCAGTTTTTCTGCAAGTAAAATACCGGACCTTAAGTAATGGATGTATACGTATGTAGATATATTATGATTATACAGAATTAAATACGACAGTTTCTCTTAATTTATTATTGTAATGATTATATGTATATTGCAATATAAAATTTAAATGACTAGTTGTTTTTAAACATAGGAACGTAAATCGTATTCGGAACTCTACATTCATATAATTATTTATATATTTATATATATATAGTTTACATTATCTTTAAACATAGCTGTACTAATTATAGATATTAATGATAACTCTATAAAATTATTGCTGCTAGTTATTTATGCTATTTAATATTATAGAAATATTTATAAGATAAATTAAATAATTTAACTCACTTCTTTAATTATTGTTGCTTATTATTTAATTAAAGCTACTTCTTTCAAAATTAAAATGAAATAAGTGCTAAGTGTCCACAAATTTAAAAAATGTTATAAGTTAATTATAAATACCATATTCACTTCTTAAAATTAAAATTACCTAAATAGAGCATCAGAAAAAACTACAGCAATTAACATTCTCACTAAACTCAGTCGACAACATCGTTTCTCACCTTCTCTCCCACACCTGTTTTCAAAGACAATCGCCCGCATCCTTCGAACCAAACATACAGGAGAATTCTACTTACGTCTAAAAGTAAACCTCTGTCCCTCCAAAAACTAACAACCTGCAACACCCTAAAGAAGACGCCTTTGGCACACAAAGAACGGAAGAATAGAAAAATCCCCGTGCACCTTTTTTCTTCGCTCTCCCGCTAATGACATAATTCGAGGCTGCTCGCGGAATAAACAAAACAGCATTTCATCCGCGAAATCCAAAATCGTAGCGCATAGCACACGCGTGTCCTTAGTGGGTTAAGTGCTGAGCTTACTGCAGATGCGTATGTATATGTATCCCGGGACGGATGGACGCGCACGCCGCTAGAATGAAATAGCCATTTATGCGTGCACTCGCATCCTCGGAAGGGGATCAATTACGCCGTGCGCACGTACAATAGTTACGGCGTAAAGCGCGGTTATGCGCGTTTATGCCCGCCGCGGGCAGAGTGGATGTGTATGCAGCTAGGGCTGCGCGTACATTCTTGAGCAAAAGTCGAGAGACGCACTGGGCTGTGCGATGTGGATATGTATAGTTTTATGAGGTTGAGAGGAGATAGAGTATTAAATGTTAAATGTCTTTATTTTTAGTCCTCTGGTACAGAGACCATCTGGCTGAAAATAAAATGTTTTGTTTTCTCAAAGAGGAAGTTAATTTTTTTAATTTCTTGTACATATTAAAAAACAGAAAGCATTTTAACCCTTCGTGAGCAATGTGTTTTCGCTATGGCTGTGTTATAATTTTACAGTCATACATAGGCTTCCAAAAAATCTGAAAAAATTCATAATTACTTGCAAACAGTTTTACTCTATCATACAATACATTAATAAATTTAAAGAAAAGAAAAGATAGATTCGTTGCAATCGAAAAATCGCTGGGGTTATAAAAGACTCTTATTGCACACGGCGGATTAAAGATTCATTGATTCGTTTTCGGTTTATACCAATTTTTTTATTTACAATATTCGGAAACCGATTATTTAATTTTTGAACATAAGCTTGTAATTTATTTGTACCTATAGTGTATGATAATTAATTCTTGAATGAAGATAAATAAGCAATTTTTTAATACAAGAATTATTTGATTAGCTGTCGCCGTTATTTTGTTATATACACGGAACAAGTCTTTTATTAAATATACCGATTTTCTGGAAAGATAAAACAATAAACAAAACTTGTAATGGATAACATACATACTTTTTTCTACAGTTATTTGATGGATATATCGGTATATTGTCTAGTTTTATGACTTATCAGATTTTATGAACTGCTGCAGTCGTGTATTTTACAGGACGTACACAGTATAAGAGAGGTTTTCGTAAACCTGTTAAATAAGAGTCTACAAAAACTTACAGATTCTAATAAATTTTATGTTTTCTACACGTACTTTTATCTTCCGTAATTGAAAGGTAATTACTTTTGTAATCAATTTAAACTACAACTAGGATTCATTGCGTTGGAATTTAAGTAGTAACAGATGAATCTGCATGAACAATGTACACATTAATCACTTTAGTCGGCAATAATAATAAAAATGGTGAATGTAATATTCTACTCTTTTGTTGCACCTTAATAGCTATTCTTTTATGTTTCTATGCCATATTTAATAGCATACATACTGTTTTTTAAGTAAAGTCTTATTAATTTAATTATTAATTGCAACCTAAAGAAGTTTTATAGCTTGATGTTTTTCTCTTACTAAATAAAAAAAGGCTTATATGTCAATAATATAAATAAGAAGATTGGCAATAAAAGTTGTGTTGAGTCCGGTGTATTTATAAGCAAAAAAAGTTTTAGCAATAGCATTAATTAGAACTGAATGTAATTAAAATAACAGAAACGCTAATAATGATAAATGAGGAATTAACAGACTTTACATCATCAGATAAGATTATTACGGTCAAAACACTGGATCGCTTATAATGATCTGCATCAATACATGCAATTAAAAAAAAATAGGTCGCGTTGTAGCCTTTTAATTATTTAATTTCTTCTATTAAGGAATATTACATGATAATTGCTTATCGATTGAAACTTTCACATAGATGCCTTTAACACATTAACATGTGAAATTATAGTTTATGCTCTTATTCTTACTACTAGTACTCTTCCTATGGGGTCGCCCATAAAGCACGTAAAGTTTTGAAGGAAGAGGGGGGCCTTTACTAGCTCTATGGTGTATACTAAATACATAGGAAAATCAGTGAAAATGTCTTACATGGGAGGAATGGGGGATCTCAAATTCTCAAACAAAGTCTTACGTAATTTATGGATGGTCCCTATGTTACTGTTATTGATCTAAGACATTTGAATTTATCGCAAAATATTTTTTCAAATCATGACTTAAACTAATTATTAGATTAACGTTTCGTAATATTACACTCACGAAATAGAAAATAATTTATTTTAATGCTGACTTAAATTACACTCTATCCAGAATAATAATATCCAAGTCATAAAGTTAATATTTCGAAATTACTTATGTTTATGTAAATAATCACCGTTATTTCTTAAAGAAATACGATTATACTATCAGTACAAACACCGTAAATTGAATCTTGACAACACGCAAGTCAATATTCAGTTTGCTAATCAAATGAAGATAAGACGAAGTGTATATCTGGCGAGTCCTTAAATTATTGCGAGTAGCTAAAAGAGCAAGGACTATTTTCTAATTATATTTATAAACGAAAGTAGGAAGTCATTAACACTTAGAAAATGTTTTATAACTTACAAGAATCGGATAATACAACGCGTTCTGATTTTCATGATCTATTTCATATGATAATTTACTTTCACAGAAAATCAAGAATATGTGTTAAGAATTGTTGTTAATTCAAGTGTCCATATACAAACCATTATTTTATATGTTCAAAAAAATTGTATATAAATCACACTTATAATTATCAATCAATGTAATCCTTACAAAGTAATACTGAATTATTAGTTGACAGTATCACAACTATATTCTGTAGTGTTTACTAAAAACATAGTACATAATAAAAATAATTTTTCGGTAACGAGATAAGATTAAACTTTGAGTTCAAAAACTATTCGAAATAATGTGCAATATACAGCTGAAATGGGCAACAATGCCCTTATATATATAAATACATAGGTACTAGGAGAACTTTTTGTTAATTAACAAAAAACTTAACGACTTATTTTTATAATGTATTATTTCAAAATCAGTTTCTATTAATGTAAAGAAAATATATGGGGAAATCACCAGAACTTTTAATTTTCAAATGTTGAAAATGAGGTCAAATTAACTTAGGAGCAAAGCTCTAGTTTTTTTCACACAACTTCTCGAGACTATAAACAATTAATATTTGCCCATGAGCAAGCCCGAAACAAATGCCTACCGAATCTAAAATGATTTATCAAATACGGCAGGTTAGAATTTTCATGTATATATTTTTTCTTTAAAACAGTTCTAAAATATTTGTGCAGCTATTTTTATTTTTATTTTTGATACTTAAATCAAACATTTGTATTGCATTGATGTTATTTTACAAATTAAGTAGATCTTAATGATTCACTTAAAGTGATTGGTAATGGTTCGGTAGAAGGTACAATGAAAGACAAGAATGCGTGACTACTCACTTCTGATTCCGAGAGATCCTTTGAGGAGGATGAGGGTTCAAATGAGGTCAAAGAATTACATTCCCTAAAGGACAACACAAAATGTATGCTTTAATTGAGGGATTTTATTATAGTTCGTTTATAGAATAAAAAGACCAGAAGTATAATATTATTTTAATACAAATTCAACTTTTTATTCAGTGATTAAATTTAAATTATAAATTTGGCGTATCGAAATTAACATTTTAAACAATTAATTGACTAATTTTACCTTAAACGACGAAAACACATTTTTTTCATTATATTTCTCTCTCTGTTCACTCCTTTTTTTCCTTTTTTTTTAACTCTTCAATTAGTTTGTGCTTTATGTACTCTTTCTTCTTTCTCACTTTTATTTCATTCAAAACAGGTCTCATGATTATAAAATGCAAAGAAACTTCTTGTCGTATTTGTATTATTCAGTTTTGCTAGTTGCAATAAGAGGTTATGATGTTGAAACAAACGTGCGTTGTAGACGGCGCATTGTGGATGCGACAAATCGATGTAAATTTGCTATTTTATTAATACATATTAGTCTTTTAGGTATAATACAAAGCTATTTCTCAAAAGTTTATCAAATGCTACATTTTGGTCATTTACTTAATCGATTTTAATTAATATTTATAGCACAAACGTGCGTTTTTGATGTGACATTTTTTGGTTCGTTTTTTAATAGACTCACTTAGGTTTTATTTAAATTTTGGGCATTATGTTTACTAAAATAACAAAAAGGGATTATAATACAAAATAATACTGTTGATGTATTTCACCCATATTAAATACTATTTTAGTTAATTCAATTACTATTTATTGAGTTATTCTTCGTGTTATGGATGCGACACCAAAAACCTACGACAATTTTCAAATATATTTAACTCCGATTTTATGAATAAAATGAAGATATTATTAATATTATCTTATTCTTTGATTATTTCTTAGTAAGAAATAATTTATTTTATATTTTTATCAGGTCAATTTTAAACACTATTAGAGAAACTATAATTGAAATCGGGAATACGACATATGAGAAATGTGACAGTTTAGTCATTTGATTGATAAATTTAATTAATTTATGACAGAAAGTAAACATAAAAATGTAATAAACAATAAGCTTAAGCTTTAAACAATAACATAAGTCTATGTGAAACAGTTTAATACAGTTAAAATAGAAGAAAAAACTGATTGAAACCTCGAGCCATATAGGTTAAAGGTTTGGGAGATTTCCCCATATATAAGCAAATTATCAAATAATGATTGTCAAGTTTCGAACAGTATTATTGCTCTTGACCTTGATTTTGGCGCTTAAGAATTGCGAAAAAATTCAGTTAAACATATTTTAAACATATTATTCAAATAAATTTGGTACAAGAGAATTTTTTGGAAGCAATTATGTTTCGAGTTTATAATGTAGTAATAAGATGGTTCTCCGAAATGTAAAATTAAAAATTTATGACTATTATTCGGGCTTGTAATAAGTACCCGCAACCACTTTGGTTCATACAATTTCATGAATAATGTTAGATATTGGTATAAACAGACTCATATGAGAACAGGGATGGGCTCTTACAAGTGATCGTGTACGATAAGTTCAATTACATAGTATACTCAATTACTAATGTTGAAGAACCCCGGGTTAAAATGGAATTCATATATGTCAACTAATATACGAGGGTAGTTCAATAAGTCTTTAGAATGACCAACAGATGGCGCGCGAATCGCTCCAAATCATCTGTTTTCAGTCAGCACCACTCCCGACTAGATATATGGTGCAGTCACAGTCCACATCTTCTGAGTTTACGTGTTTTTATAACCAATTGAAAAAAAAATTGCTTGTTAAGAAAAATGAAAAAAAACGAGTTCAGAGCGGTAATTAAACATTTTCATTTAAAGGGTTTAACTCCATATGAGATAAAAAATGAATTGGACTCAGTTCATGGCACATCTGCCCCTGCCTTAGCAACGGTTTATAACTGGGTAAATGAATTTAAGCGTGGTCGTACATCAATAAGTGACGAACCACGTTCAGGAAGGCCCGTAGAAGCAACTACTCCCGAAATCATCAATAAAATCCACGATATGGTGTTGAAGGATAGAAGATTAAAAGTGCGTGAGTTAGCTGAGGCCACAAGGATATCTATAGGTGCAGTTGTTTCAATTCTACATGAAAAATTAGGCATGAAAAAGCTATCGGCAAGATGGGTGCCGCGCTTGCTCTCAGCTGAGAATAAACGCAATAGAGTGGTCGCCTCTGAGGCTCTTTTGGCGCGCATAAGTCGGAATCCTGAGGAATTTTTTCGTCGATTTGTGACTGTGGATGAAACATGGATACACCACTACACTCCTGAGACAAAGAAACAATCCAAACAGTGGATTTCCACAGGCGAACCAGCTCCAAAGAAGGCAAAGACCGTAAAGTCAGCTGGTAAGGTTATGGCTACAGTTTTTTGGGATGCACGTGGAATTATACTTATTGACTACTTGGAAAAGGGTAAAACAATTACTGGTGAGTATTATGCATCATTATTAGAGCAGCTGAAAGAAGAAATTAAAAAAAAACGACCACATTTGGCGAGAAAAAAAATTCTCTTTCATCACGACAACGCCCGAGTTCACACATGCTTCGTTTCAATGGCTAAAATTGAAGAACTAAAATTCGAATTGGTCGAACACCCGCCGTATTCACCAGATTTAGCCCCCAGTGACTTTTCTTATTTCCAAACTTGAAAAAATAGCTCGGTGGACAGAGATTTACGGACAACGAAGACGTCATTGCCTCTGTAAGTGCTTATTTTGAGGAACTTCCGAAAACGCACTTTTCTGAAGGATTACAAAAACTTAAAAAGCGATTGACCAAGTGTATAGAGCTCCAAGGAGATTATGTTGAAAAATAAAAAAAAATTTACCCAAAAAAAATTGTTTTTATACTTTATTCTAAAGACTTATTGAACTACCCTCGTATAATCACAGATATGTTTATGCATGATCGTGTATAATCATAATCATGGATATAACATTTTCAATAAAGTATGATTATGTACACTCAACGTTTAAATAATCTGATCAAACTTGTTTGATTTTTTTAGAAATCGTCCAATAAGATAAGCTACAACAAGCTTTAGATTCAATGTAGTAGCAGCATCTGTAAAAAATTCAAACAAAACCTAGCAGACGTTTTTAACGTCGAGTGTTTATCAACATATGAGTGATATAGGAAACTGTTGAATTTCGAGTCTTCGTTTATCTCTATACAAAGATAGAAATTGAATAAGTAATTACATGATTTCCCGAATAAAAGTAAGACAGAATCAGCTTTTTCTGTTACATAGAGTGCAACCATTGACTATTTATTATAAAAGTTATAGACTGTAAAGCGGTCAGAATATTACGTCCGTGAAAAGCCATTAGTTGAAAAACTGCCCTTCTATTGCATATTTATCGCTTAAACATAATACATTTTTATGTCAATATCGAAATTTTAATATATAAAAATATGTAGAATCTGACGTATTCTCTACAAATCTCAAGTCCAAAATTTAGTTTTCATTTTGAGGAGCGATTTTTAAATGTGTATACTGTTCAAAAAAGATAAATGTTTACTATTTATAAGCAACTTAGTTAATTAGAGTTTCTACTCATTATGCCACCTGCGTATACTCAGTTACGAGGTACAATTAAAAATATGATGGGCTATCAATATACTATTTTCGACATTTTTAAATACAGATTATTTATGAAAAAAGAAATGATGATCCCATGATAAATCCCATAATAATTAATTTCCAAACTATATCTTTCTCCGCCATAATTACTTTAAAAACTGTTTTTAACACGTAATACAAGAATAAACTCTTTTAACTAAAGTTAAAATTGTGGAAATTTTAGTCCCCAAATTAACAGTTTCTTGCAAATTACCCATACATGAGCTCCTTATTTAGCTAGTATGCGAACTGTATCTCATACATAAAAAGAAACCCCAGCTCCAGTCTCTAAAACTGAAATTTCCATGTACAGAATCAACGCAACTCGCTATGCACGAATCCCTCCACTTTTCCCTCGGACGGTACGTCCCATCCTCGGAAGTAACATCGCTACCACCGTCTCTCTTTCTCTTCCTCTCTCCGCTTCACCCCGTATACCCACATGCACTTACCCGCTAAAAAGGCAGTCCCAATACCCACACTCCTCGGCATCCTAGACTTCCTCGAAGCCGCAGCGTTTGAGGCTCGTTTGGCAAGCGGGTCATCAGGATGCTCAGTGGGCATAGTCGCTCGGAGCCCCTACTCGCGCACCTTTCCGCTAGCTCTCCTGCGCACAGGAATTGTTTTGGTTCAGGGCTCGTGGAGTCGCCGAGTTCTCCCCGCCCCTCGGCTGCACACAGCAGCGACAGAGGCGCTAAACAGCGCGTGCACACTTGCGTACGTACAGGCTACTACTACTGCTCGCGAAAAGAGAGTATATAAGAGCCGCGGCCGCGAGGCGTTGTTTGATCAGTCGGTGGATGCAGAGCTGACCGCCACGTCGGTGGATCGACTCGCGTGTACAATTCTTCCCTTCGTCCTTCCTACGTGTACGAGTGTTTCCTCGAGGAGTGACGATGGGCAGGCACTTGCTCCTCGGGCTCCTGAGCTTTGTTGTTCTACTCGCTGCGAGCGAGGCTCGCACTTCGGAGACCTACGGGAAATTGTTCGGGAAATGCACCAAGGAGAAAAACACCTTCGAGTGCCTGAAGAGGAGAGCACTGGAGATACTGGACGACGCGATCAACGACGAGACGGTTTATCAGGTGAACGACTTCATCGCGATCGGCAGGGACTCTAATGCCGCGGCAAGGAGCCTCAAGCTGCAGCAGCCAGCAGACGGCAATTCCACGCAGAGGAGCCTGGACGACGAGCTGGACAAGAAGTTCCACGAGTATCTTAGCTCGAGGAGCATCAAGCTCACGATACCCGGGGATGCTTTAGAAGGTATTTCAATAGGCTTTTTATTTTGATGGTTACAATTTTTTCATTGGATTTTAATGAATGATTGTTTGAATAAGTACTGTTGACTGAATGGATATTTATTTGTTTGCATGATAGTAGGGCATTAAATTATTGAATAAATATTTTAATATTGTAGTAATATTATATTACTACTTATATACTATTTATATAGATGTTTACAATTATTTTTTCCGACATTAATTAAAAAATTATGCAAGCTTAGTAATTAAAAAGAAGTTGTTTATTTTTAAAATATTATTAATTTCAAAAGAAGATTATAAAGATTACTATTAATACGTCGATTAAATTTATCCAAATATGTATTTTGCCACATGTAGTATGAATATTTTATTAATTTATTTATTTGAAGATACATTAGTCAGTTATGAAAGAAGTATAAATGAATTAAGACATCAATTTGTTAACAACTTAAGATTATTACATTTATAATTTTTAGGAAGAGGAAAGAAAGACAAGAAAGGAGGCATGGGTGGTGTCATGATGGGAGGTTTGGCGCTAGCAGGTAAATAGAAATATTAAGATTATAATGCTAAGTACTTAAATTAAGTTTATAGCTTGAATTGAAGATAATAATAATACTTTGAAACAAAAAAGTATTTCTGTGGCCTTCTGATATATCAGCCGGTGATACAGTGACGACCCATTACAATAAACACTAAAGGCAAGTAGAAATCTGTTTCAGACAGAACAAAGAAAAACATTCTTTCTTTGAAAAGATAAAGTACATGCTTAGTACTCATTAAATAGCCTAGCAAAACTCTGCAAATACCCATACAAATTGAGCACATTCCTAGGAAAGATTTATAATGCGCTGAATAACAGTTAGTTTACAGCAACAGTGTTTCAACGTCGGCAAAATAACACGCCGGTATTTCACAAATTAACGGAGAGTTTAATAGTTACCTTGTCGCCGTGGGCCGTCTACTATACACACGTAGCGCGCGACGGAAGCAGGACAATCGTGGCATGATCCTTCCGCGCACTTGTACGATCGCTTCGGCGCCTACTTGACTCCCGGTGTACTTGCTTAATGGGTTCGAGTATATGTACGGGACTGCGTAAATCATGGGGACAGCTACGATGTAAATGGTTTCAGGGATATGTGGATAATAGAGTTATTAGTATAGGCTTATTAGGGTTATTAGTATAATGTTCATTAAGAATAGTATCAAAAGATAAAGAAAGAACTATATATGTCCAGTTTTCTATAGAAATTGGACCCTTGAGACATCATTAAAACACGGCTATAGGATTATAGGACACTAAAGGAACATGAAAAAGACTGACAGAATCAGAGCTATTTTAAGGATATTTCTAGTAACCCTTTATAATTGCAATACCTTTTTTAGTTATTAAAAAACTTTCTCCAGAATGTATAATTGGAAGAGAAAAATTAAATTAATAAGTAACCAGAGTCCCACTGGGCATTTAAAACCTTTTGTTTCGTAATTCTCAAGTACTACCCTATCGATTAGTATAAGGCTCATATCTGCACACTTGGGGCATAAACTGAGTATAGTTATTTGATTGTACACGTTTACCTATTGTATACGTATTGTAGGTGAAAGAAAAATATTTAAAAAACGTTGTCGTGACAAAATTTATCATATTTATATTATTTATATTTATATTAACTTTGTCACGTTAACTGCTCTAAAAATACGAACATTCTCTTATTGGTAAAATATGATTTAAAATTGTAGTTATTGTAAGTAAATCCGCGATAAATGATTTATGCAATTTTGATAAAGGTGTTGCACAAGAAAACTTTCAAAGTTTGAATAATAAGTATACGAAAAGAAAAATATTTTAAATTGAGCTAGCAATAGTGTAACGAGAATGCCCACGGATGCGTTTACGCATATAATTACTATATTAAGTCAGGGGGCGTGGGGAATGTACAAAACTAACTCTATTGCTTAGAGTTTGTAAAAATATGAACATTAAAAAAAATTAATTCGGGGAAGTAAAGAAAAACTTTTAAAAAAGTGGTTTGAATGCAATAAAATAAGTGAAAAAATCAATATTTTATCAGACATTAAGCAGTAAAAATTAAGAGATTTAATTCTTTTTTATATTTTTCACTTTTTAAAGAAGGAAATTTTTGTTTAAATACTTAAGATTTTATAAATTTTAAATTTAAATCTCATAACTTAGCATTTAAATTTAATTTTAATTAAATTAGTATATTTATTTATTTTCTGTGTAATATATATTTGCTTGATAAAATTATTGGAATCAAAGAATGTAACTGTATTGTGAAAATAGATTTTTTTATCGTAATAGATTGTTTCTTTTAGTATGACTATTTCTTCATTACCATATCCGATTGGTTTATTATACATAAGAAAATAATATATAGTCACTAATAAACGCTAGTTTCTATTTAATAGCCGGCAACCAGCGAAAACCCTATTTATCTGGACATAAAAGACAACGTGACATAGGATTCCTGACCTAAAGAGCTAACCTTTGCAACCTATATATTACTTGCAGTATCTTGAGACATGAATATTAAAAATGTATTGGCCTCCTTCATCTGCTGGAAAGTGGAGAAAAACACGGTTATAGCAAATTGAACAATATAGAATGTAAATTGTGCATCTATATACACTCTCTAATTTGTACTAAGAAAAATATTTTACTGCAAGTAATAAGATACAGGACATTCTGTCACTCGGCTAAAATTAACTTTCACTCTACTCTGTACGGAAGTTTACTACAATGAAGTCAATACGTTATTATTTTACTGACACTCGTAATTGTTGTTCTTTTTCATACATCACGATTGACCTTTTTATAAAAAATTGTTCATCTTAATTACTGCACTTCGACTGGATATATAAAGAAATGCTTTTGGTATTAGATTTGTTATTACTAAACCTGATGAAATTGATTTCATATACGTTTTCCATACAATTAACAATGTTTTTTAAAATATACTGAAATATGTAAACGATATTTCTTATATTAATTAGTTTAAAAATTTTCAAACATATCCAATTTCATAGTTCCTTCAAAGCTTTATGAAAATAATTTTATTAATGGTTGTAATCCAAATTCGTACATTTGTTCTGGATATATTGAACATGATGTATTTGATAATTTTCTCAATTCTTTATGAGGTTGACTTGATGAATGCTCTCAACACAAGGAACATACATGCTTTATTGCGCACCTTTCATTCCATTAGAGGTAAACAGAGCTAAAATCAATGAAATCACCTGACATAAAAACATTACTGCAATTACCGATTATTCCTGTCTAACAACTCCACCGCATTTATACTCGTAATCTCGCAATAACAATCCTCTCGATTCACATCCACATCCACATCCACACACGGAAACAGTTAGCTCTCGCATTCTCTTGAACAATGCCCATTAAGCACGGAAGAACGAGGTGAGCGAAAAATCTCGCTCGTATAGCGAGCTTCTCTCGTCATTAACCTTCATCCTGTCCCTTTCTCTTGCTAGCTTATAGAGTGTCTTAATTGACGAGTACACGTGCAACTAAGCTATGTTATTATGAATTATTTTTATTTTTATTAAAAAGAGGTACCTACTATTTATTACTAAATTGATTATTTCAACATATTGATTATTAGACTTACGTATTTTATATTAGATGTAATTTAGATTAGATTTCATTTCAAGTATTAATCTTATGACATTTTTTACACAAGCAAATGTGATATATATTAGGCCATAGGGTAATGATTTTATTTGATGGATAATAGCTATACCTTGTTTAGAAAATTCAGCTAAATTTTAGATATAGATTATACTGACTTCCAATTGCATTTGATTGGATTTCTAAGACTTTTGCTTCATCTGGAATGTAGATCTCTTTTCTGGCAGATTTCCCATGTGGTTTTACTTTTAAAAAATTGATTTTTACGTAAAATGGTTCCCTATACAGGTGGACGAAAAACTTGAATTTCTTGTGCATCAAATCAAATGAGTTCTAGATTCCAAATAGAAAGAGTTTAGATCCAGCTGAGAAAAAAACCCGGATGTTCATTTCAAAAGAATTGGATGTCGAGCCAAATCTATAGCTGGAATTCAATTCATGCTACTTATTCACTTTTTTAATAGATATTGCCATAATGTCGATAAACCCGGTTATATTTGAAATGATATTAATTTGAAACTACTTATAGTAAGCACCACCTTACACCTCGGGCATAATTCTCTATTCACACGATAAGATCAACGTAAGGATTTTTTCCAAAATGACAAGTACACACCTGGTTATCAATGGCCGAGGCCCAACTGCATACCATCTAATTAGTGTACTATCTCCAATATATTCTTATCAATGTTCGAAATGGCAAGCGTATCAGATCCCAATCTATCAATACCCAAAGTACCGAATGCAATTAATCAAATCGCCTGCTTTATCAATGCCCGACTTCCAACGGGTGCATCTCTCGACTATCATACTACCAGCAAATAATCATCCCTTTGTTCCACAGGTATGCTAGCGCAGCTGGCGTTCGGCAAGATCGCCTTCCTGGCGGGCACGGCCCTGCTCACGGCCAAGATCGCCCTGGTGCTGAGCGCCATCATCGGCCTGAAGAAGCTCGTGGGCGGCGGAGGCGGCGGCGGCCACGAGGTCATCTACGCCACCGCGTCCGAGCACCACGGCGGCGGCGGCTACGGGGGCGGATGGCAGCGAGCCCTCGACGCCATACCGGTCACCTGAGTTAGCGGATAAGGAGGAGTTTCTTTTTTTTTTAAGAAAGTCGTTATTTGCGTATAGGAAAAGAGCGTCCAATCCTCGCCACGTACTCGCTATAGTCAACCGGAGAGCGAAAGGATGATTCAAGGCACAGCTGTCGTCTTTGCACGTGTTTATTTATTTTATTTATTGTATTTATTTATTTATTTATCTATTTCATAATTTCGTTTTTTATCGTATCTGTATGAAATTGTTGTTGTTGAATCAGGATTGGGTTAGTTTTGGGTATGGAAATTTAGTATCGTCTTAATGCTCGTGCATTGACGAAATGAAACATTTCTGATACAAATTGTGTTTAAATTCACATAACACAATCAATTATTACTTTTTACTTATATACATATTATATGGTAATTTTTACAATAATACGTTCCATGAGCTACGATCTATATCGTGTAAGTTACAAGATAATTTCCTATAGTAGGATATTAGAAAAAATTCATTTATTCTGGAATAGTAAAGTAACTATTGTTCTAATCATAAAATCTTAAAGAACATTTCTCACCTTTGAATAATAAAATCAGATGTTTGGTAATACTGATTCATTACTGAACGATTTCATACAGATATTCGTTTACTGTTGATCTTGAAATGTTGTAGAATTTGATGCAGATAACCGAACTATTTGTACTTTAAAAGAATTAATATTTCTTGCAAACTCTTGCCATTATTTCATTTTAATAAAGATGCTCACATCAATTTTTATACTTCTTTAGTTTTTGTACGATGAGATCTCTTAAAAGTATATATATATACAGTATAATTTATAAAAAAGAATAAAAACCATATTGTACCATAATTGAAATAGAAATGTTACTTTGAATGCTTTGAAGAAATAGTTTTTGTGAAATCAAGTATGTCATTCAAAACTATAAATTACTTTAAAGTGCAAATTGTTGATAATATACTGTGCATTTAATAAAAATATAAGTCTGAAGAAAAGTATTCTATAAGCGAATCAAACCTTGCCGATGTAAAATATATATTTTTAAATTATAATTGTATACTGATCATATGCCAAATAAAAAATATAAAATACATCTTCCCATTTTCTTTCACGCTTTATGTGCAATAAAGGTATAATAAAGACGTTTTATTGATTGGTCGGATTCTGATTTATTGCTTACCTTTTGAAAATCGTTCTTACCTTGTGAAAAACAATTCAGCGCGCCTTTAATCTCCAGCAGATAACTAAAAGGTTGAGTATGCTATATACTACTTTATGTGTAAATGTATGTATATAATCACAGAGTATTATATATTTTAACTATCTTTTAAGACTGTTCCAATTTTTTCAAGTTCAACAAATATCAAAGTAAGAAATGTATGTAGTGGTGTACATACATAGTATGATAATAATAATAATAATAATAACAATAATAATAATAATAATAACCACAATAATAATAATAATAATAATAATAATAATAATAACAGCAATAACAATAATAACAATAATAATATTAATAATAATAACAATAATAATAATAATAACAATATATAATTTTAATTTGGACATATAGTACTGAAATTAAACAATTAAAACATTGTTTACAAATGAAATATTTGTTTATAAAAAGAAATTATCCGTTTCTTGACCTACAATTATGACATCAAGAAACCGCGTTCCACGCTCATTCCTCCATTCGAACGCTCGTCCGACAGCTCGACTCTTCGTCGACGCGCACCGTCCGCCGGCAATTTTTCCCCTCAACTACACGCAAGAAGGAAACTGGAAATGCACGCGCTCGCGCGGTCGTAAATTAATATTCTACCCGCGCGGTCGTAAATCCGGTGCTTCACCGGCATCCCGCTTCTCTCGAGCAGCGTGTCGATGAGTGAGCACCGCCAAGATAATTGGACCGAACCAGCCGAGGAATAAATATAACAGCGTATTTGCGCACGGGCGCCTAAGCGAGTTTCTTCCACTCCGTGTAACGATTGGGACCGACCTTTCGCGCGCATTGTCCGCGCCAATTAGGAGAGGACGCACTTGCACGATGCGCGCGGTCTGGGTCAGCGTGTGAGCTGCGTGACGGCGATTTTAATTATTATGCGTTGGGATACACGCGGCGCCCGAGTTGTTTCCGCGAAGTTTTTCTGCGGTGCGAGTTTTACGAGTCGTTGCGGTTGTTCCGGTTCTTCTCGGCATCAGTTTTTGTGGTTTTTAATTATTCTGCTAGTGTGATTGCTGAGATTAGCATGTGTTTTTATTGCTCCATCTACACATGCTAATTAATAGGAGCTCGTTTCATGCAATTGTATGTAGTCAGCTAAAGTTTTGAGATTCAAATGGACAGGATTTTCAGTATTTTTCTCTATTTTTGCATATCTCACAATATTAGTTATGTAAGTACGATTAATATTATTTGACGTTTGTTTATATTATATCTGAAGTAGATATTGACTCCAACAGTGTGGAATAGTCACTGGATGCTTAATTAATTGAAAATACTTTTATAATTTTATTTCAACACAGGAATTATATGAGCCTTTTGTATACCTGACAGTAGGGTAGAAAATTGCGCATTTCAAACGTTTTTGGCAAGTAAGTAATTGTTTTGTAATAACTTTATAATTCTTACCCTATAAATTGTATATTAAGAGTTACGTTGAAATATAACAAATTACACTTGAATATTGCTTTTATAACAGAGAATATATTGTGATAATTAGGTTTAATACACAAAATTTGTGTATAATGTTTTCAAAGATTATTTGAAAAATCTTAATTATAATATACTCAAACACCATGTATACTAAATGCAATATAGAATGCTTGAAAAACTTTAATTACAGAAGAATTAGAGAGCATATTAGTAAAAATTCAGTTTATTTACATATCATGTCTATTTATTGTATTTTAAACAATATACTTTTAAACAGAATATCATTAATACTATTTATGAGTATATCATTAATACTATTATTAAAAAATTACATTTTGATTTTTTGCGTAGCTTACTTGAATTTTTACATTTTATGAACATAGGGGGTTAGTTTGCATGAGTCGTTTTCAACTGGAAAATTAAGTAAAAATTTTTTTATATCATTTTATTTGTTAATACGAATTCGATATAAAATAAGAAACACTTACAACTCCCATTATTTATCGACACCCATAATTTATAGCTACGTAACAGTTCTCCTCATCAATATAGTTGTCCACTTAGCATTGTTTTGTTCATTGATCAAGGCTATTTAATAGACATTTTTGGCGGAGAAAGTAAAATATTGAGCCTATAACCGACAAATGCTACATACATTCACTGAAAGTTTTAAGAACATGTATTATATAAGAAAATAAAACGTACACATTGGCAAAACGTATACATTGGCCTTCGGTCAATCGATAGCCAGTGTTTGATTTCACATCTTTCTGACAATATCGAAGCGGTGTTCTTAAAATTTTCCCTATTTCTTAATCATATAGATCAACTATGAACGCTTGACATTTTTCTCTCATATTTACCATTAAAGTATTTATCTTTAAACTATATGAGAAATTCTACAAAAAATCGGCCGATAAGTCGTTCGAAAAATGACGAAAAATAAATGACGAGGCATGCATCTGCAACTCGGGTTCTCTTATTGCATAGGCCCTAAAATGTACTAAAAAAAATTTTAACTAGTGAAAAAGACCTTGTGACACACTTTTCTTTTGTATATCAATTTTTCTTATGTGAATTTAACATTTTAAACATTCCTATATAATACAGTTATTACCGTAAGTAATATATGTGTGTATATATATATATATATATATATATATATATATATTGAGGATTTTGATATTTTCGAATAAGATATCGATTAGTTTCAGACAAGAGAAGCAACGTTGGCACTCTCGACAACGACAATGCAGTTTAGACTCTCGTATGGTTCACATCGTGTCACTATTAGGGAAATCATCGGCTTTTTAGCGAAAATGTGTCTCAGGAATATATCGGCTGGGGATTTGAATAAATATAATTTTGAAAGTTTAAACTGCGATTGAATTATTAATTTCTTCTTTCGTGAAACCTGCTTTGTGCCGGAACAATGGCATTGAAAAGAATATAATATAATATAATATTATATAATATAAACTAATATACTATATATATATATATATATATATATATTATATTAGTTTATATTATATAATATTATATTCTATAATATTCTTTTCAATTTATATATATATATATATAGTATATTAGTTTATATTATATAATATTATATTATATTATATTCTATTCAATGCCATTGTTCCGGCACAAAGCAGGATTCACGAAAGAAGAAATTAATAATTCAATCGCAGTTTAAACTTTCACAATTATATTTATTCAAATCCCCAGCCGATATATTCCTGAGACACATTTTCGCTAAAAAGCCGATGATTTCCCTAATAGTGACACGATGTGAACCATACGAGAGTCTAAACTGCATTGTCGTTGTCGAGAGTGCCAACGTTGCTTCTCTTGTCTGAAACTAATCGATATCTTATTCGAAAATATCAAAATCCTCTGACAGCCTTAATCGATTGAGATACCTAAGCTGGAATACAGAAACCAATTGAAACCGGCTACACGGCCCATACATCCAAACGATTTGATAGAAATTAACAATCAGTCGTCGAAATCTATGAGGAATACCATCCACACATTGTCATTAGCGATCCGAAACAACAATACATCACAATAATCCACAAATGTTGGAATCAAAAGAGAGGGAGGAGAAAAAACGCTGCTTTGTGAAAATGGAGAGATGTGTATCGTCCATGTCAGCTGACTGGACCCGTCATTAATTCATTGTCACTTAGCTTCCTCAAATTAAATTAATTGCTCCAATATGAAATTTATTGTTCTTATAAATTACTTTTAAATTGCTATGTTTTTCCGAAATATAGCCGTTTAAACTAAAAATTACGTTTTCATGTACATCAAAAGAAGGAAAAGAGTCTATCCAAAATTTTCAGTTTTAAAAGATAGGTTATTTTATGTTCATTGCAATGCATTTAGATTAAATTAATTATAACATTTCTAACATGCCAAAAAACTCGAAAATCTAAAACTCAAAAATCGAAAAATCGAAAAAATTTTATAAAACAAAAACAATTCGATAAATCTTAAAATTCTATTTAAATTTTTTTTTTCATTTAAAAATGAAAACAAATGAGCCTCGTTTGGTAAAAAATTACCCCACTATTATCGAGATATTAGCGATAAAAAAAATGTAAAAACTCAGAACTTCAATATCTCAGAAAATAATAGATCTCATTGTTGCATATAGAACTTTATTTACGTCTTAACTGTGTAACCACTTTTTTGTCTTGAAAAGTAGGACCTATCCAGCCACTGTCAATATGATATTGTGAAGCGTTTTTAAATTTGCCGCGGCGCGGCGTGGTCCGGGCGGCATCGCTACTAGTCTCTTTTTCTACTCCAACATATTAGGTTGGTACTCTTGCGCATTTACATAAACAGAGCGTGAGCGTTGGCTCTTCTACACTGAGAGAATACATCGGTTAGACTTGCTGAACGGTTCGGTAGTTTTGACCGAAGTGAGTTCGGTAGTATACGGAAGCGCCTATACGCCACACTAACGAACGTGCGCATGCGTACCTATACTTTTTTGTTTTAGAGCAAATTGAAGAACGGAACCGCGCGTGCCGTGCTGAACGCTGAACTGAACGCAGTGTGCAGTTCTAGATTCTTTTTTCGATGGAATAATTTAACTGCTGACTGCTAAATTAATTAGCTATCTATTGATAAAAGGTAACATAAAAATTAATATTCTATATAGAATGTAGATCACGGAGTAAGAAGATATCCTCTTACACCGTGATGTAAATGTCTTAATATATATAGGTTATGTTGGGATGACTTGTTAAAACAAATTAATAAACCATGTATTTTCATTTACAGATGCAGTCCGAATCAGCAACAGTATCAAGAAAAATAAAGTGAAGGATTGTCATTTGATAAAACTGCCAAAATAGAAAAAAATTCAGTGCCAGGCAGTAAACTGCAAAGTAGCTTGAGAATAGTATTTTTGGTTGGAAAATTGTTGGAAACTGCTAATCTATCTCTGTAATGTAAAAGGTTAGTTTTAGAATTAAATAATTAATATTTGATATAAAGTTTTTTTAAGTGAACGTTTGCATATGGTTTATAAACAAAATATATTTATATTATAGCATAGGCAAATTTTTTACCTGCAGTAAATGCGAACAAAATATTAAAATCTTACCATAATTATTTTTAATTTCATTCTTTTGAGATGAACAGAAGAAACGTAGACTATTTTGAAAAAATAAAGAAATATTTTTATAAAGATTATAACTATGACGTTATTATTCAGAAATTGTATAGAAAATATGAAATCAAAATTTTAGCTAGAACACTATCAAGAATTTTGAAGAAAAATAGTTTAAAGAGGAAAAATATTACAGAAAGTTCAAAAGAAGAAATAGTGATAGCTATTATGATAGAACTAGAAGGAGGCGGGTACAATCTAGGCTACAGAGCTATGTGGAAAATACTAAGAAAAGTGTATAAATTAGAAGTGAAACAAAAAACAGTTATGAAATTACTACAGGTGCTTGATCTCAATGGAGTGGACAGTCGTTGTCGTTATAAATTAAAGAGAAGTGTCTATTCAGTCCCAGGTCCTAATTATATTTGGCATGCCGATGGACACGACAAACTGAAACGATTTGGGTTTGCAATCTACGGTTTTATAGATGGTTTCTCAAGGAAAATATTGTGGCTTGATGTGAGTACATCGAATAACGATCCAGAGATCATTGCTTTCTATTATCTGAAAATGATAGAAAAGCTTGGATTCATTTATACAATTATTAGAACTGATAATGGCACTGAAGTTTCAGTAATGGAAGATTTGCACATAGCCTTAAGATACATGCATGAAGATGAAAATGCTGGTTACAGAAGTTTTCTTAAAGGAAAAAGTACCCACAATCAACGTATCGAATGTTACTGGCGCCAGTTTAGGCAGCATATGGGTGACTTTTACATACATTTGTTTAAAAAATGGAATCAGAAAATTTACTTGACGTAAGCAATCCTGTACATATAGAATGCTTTCGATATTGTTTTGGATCTCTTATAAAAGAAGACATTATCATCACAAGAAAAGAATGGAACGAACAAAGAATTCGCAAACAAAATAATAGGAATTTCATTGGTGGAAAACCAAACGAAATGTATGACTGTCCTGAAAATTTAGGTGCAAAAGATTATCGAAAATCATTGATGAAGGACAATATGGACATTTTATTTGAAAAATATACTAAAATTCCTATATTATGGTCACCACAATTTGAAGAACTAATTAATTTTATATCATTCGCAAAAACTCCTTTGACTGCCGAATATGCTTTGTAAAGGTTGGGTGTATAAATAGGTATCAGTAAAGCGATCTCTATATTAAATCGATTTGTTTATTCTAACAATAAAAAAAATATAAAATTCTATAAATTATTTGAATGGGCGTGGGTCCCTAAACTAAATATACGCGTACTAAGTTATCCTACTCTTAACCATATAACAAAATATAGCGTGTAATAGATTACAGTCTCGCGCGATCAAAGTCACCTTGCGCTCAAGCATTCATGGATGTAGACTGTTTACGTTGCGGCCGAAGTCCTCAGCTTGCAAAATCGGGGTCCCGTCTTCAAATAGATGCAGTCGAGTCGACACTGCGATTGATGAGTCGGCGCTCCTTAGTTTCTTGGATGATATCTGATGGTTTGTCGCGAAGCGATGACGGCAGAGAAAGTCGATTCGGTGGTCTAAATGGCGAAAGGGATCGATGAGCCTCCAGAGGGTGGCACACCACCTGCTGCGATATTTCAAGTACGAGGATATATACTTATTGATATATATCGAGAGAGAGAGAAAATGATCTATTGGTGATCACTCTATATTTGGATCGCCCGGCGTCCTTGACGACCGGAGAGCGAGTGTAACTCTTGCCGATAATTTCGCGTAAAGGTAATTTCCGTGAGCGTTACTCGTGTTCCCTCTCTCGAGCTCAGGTCTTCATATCTGTTGTCTGTAGACGTGTACAGACGAACCATTCTCTCTTACCTCCTCTCTCTCTATCTCTCTCTCTCTACAGTACCTTACAGCTTTCAACTTATAGTTGGAACTCATTGAATTAATTGAAAAACAAGCTGAGAAACAATTTATGTAAATAATACTTCTTTATGTAGATTATTGTATTTAACTTTATTGTAAATAAAATATGTATCTTATGTAAAAGAAAATAAAATATTTTTTACTAAATGAATTTGCTCAAATTAATAAATTATATTTAATTCAGTAATTAATATTACCCCAATTTGAGGACATACATACAGACAGACACCGCAATCAATAAATAAAATCTTATTTCACAACGCATTTTATTAAACATTTTATAAAGTAGTGTATTACAAAAGTATTGTTGGTGATTTTCATAAGCAATTGTATAAAATATTAGATGTTACTAATCTACTTCATTCTTATTTAATTAACTTAAATCTTCAATTTACATTCATAATTTATTAATAATTTTTGGCACTTTTCGTTTTTGAATGTATCACATGCTTTAAAGAGTTATTAAATCGAATATTAAGTAAACGGTTTTACGTGTACGATCTTATGCATATTTAGTCAGAAACAATAGTTTAACATTAGTTAACAATATTAATTAAATAAATATGAATTATCTAATTAATTATACACATTTTCTATGCACTTTAATTACTTGTGATGATTAATACTGTATTATTTTGTATATAGATCCAACGCATCACATTCTTTTTAGAAAATTATTTGAAGGAAGATTGTTACAAACTAGTGAACAGTAGACATCTTAGAAAATAAGGTAGTTGTATATTAAACAGTCGCTAAATTCTACATTGTAAGCATTCTTCTACTTGTAACAACTGCATGGTAAACTGAAATCTTTTCTGTAGTTTTTAAGTTGTCTACTTTTATCTTCTTTCAATCACATTGATCACATTATCTAATTAATTAACACATTTTTAATGCACTATAATTACTTGTGATGATTAATACTCTATTATTTTGGATATAGATCCAACTCATCACATTCTTTATAGAAAATTATTTGAACAAATATATATTATAATTATTATAAACTAGTGAACAGTAAACAACTTAGAATATAAGGTACTTATGTATTAAACAATCGTTAAATTTCACATTGTAAACAATCTTCTACCTTAAGGAGACGTCGGATACCGACAGTAGATTCCTACTATCCTACACACGTATTTCGTTATTTATTTACAAAGTTAATTGTTTAATGACAAAATAATAGCTGTCCCCAATTTGTTTTACAGTAACCTAATTATATGTCCAAGCTGGTTTCATATGATTGTTTTGTTTTCGAGAAAACTTTGACAAACTTAGTATGTAAAGGTTAATCTCCACGTAGTTGGCCCTTTTAGTGTGTCAAAGTTTTCTCGAAAACAAAACAATCATATTAACCCAGCTTGGACATATATGTAGATTACTATAAAACGAAGCGGGGACAACTATTATTTAAAGAAAAATATGATTTCTCTTAAAATTATGAATGAAAACTCAATTAGACAAGGACAGAGATATCCGGCGTCCCCTTAAACAACTGTATGGTAAACAGGAACCTTTTTAGTAGTTTTTAAGTTGTCTACTTTTATCTTCTGTTCAATTACATTAAGCAATTCAATGACCTATGGTCTACATGCTGGACTGTAATCAAAACATTTTTTAATATTTCTTTTAAATAATATGGGACTTTGTCATATTTAGGTACATTATTTTTTTGTAAATTATCTATCGTACAGAAAAATCCACTGTAAGAACTACCTACATCCCAAACCGAATTTTCATTATACAATTCACATAATGAACACGCAAAAGACCATACATCAGAACTTTTCGTAGCGGGCTTTATATTCAACAAAATTTCAGGTGCCATAAAGAGGTAAGTTCTTCGTAAATTATCCTCACGAGTTGACTATAAACTTTCATCGATACACTTGCTATAACCTAATCCTAAATCGCATAATTTTACTTGAAAGATGTTATTGACTAATATGTTATTAGGTTTTATGTCCCTATGCAATATTGGCACAGGTTGTAGGTGTAGATATAAAAGCGCACAGGCAACACCGTAAGCAATTTTATTCTTATTGTTTTCATTTATGTCATACTTTATTTTTACTTGTGGTTTAATAATAATGTGAAATAATGAATCTGAGATAAAATATTTCATCACAATGTGAATTTGCGTGAGTGTTGAACATACTGGCATAATTTGTATAATATTGGGATGGTGTATTTTATCAAGAAGCATGATTTCTTTTAATACGAGTTTATCGTTTCTTCCTTTCTGGACTGATTGGATTGCTACATAAGTTCCCAAATACTTTCCTTTACTAACTATACTTTGTCCATCCTTGCGAATTATAACATTGCTGAATTGTACATCATGTTCATTAATGATTTGTATTGATAAATTCGAAGAATTTATCTTTTTGTGACTTTTATCTTGAGGCTGTATAAAACAAAAACTATCGTCATTTTCATACAATTTCTCACTCAAAAGTTTTAAGCTTGATGTATCACTAGACATTTTTGACAAACTTTGTACATTATTTGTCCTACTGCATAATTCCTTGTCTAAATTGTTGGTAATTACAGAGTATTGAGGCGACTCTATAGATTCCCTAGAACTAACATCAGTAGTATTTAATGCTTTATTTTCTTTAAACGCATTTTGCCTTTTAATCTCATTAGATAGTTTACATTTAGAAGAAAAATAATTGGTATTGGTTGAATCCTTTAGAATATTAACTGTACACTTTTCATTTACCGACTTTGTTACATTAGAATTAGTGCTATCGCAATTTTGTTTACTTAAATCTAATGGCTTTACAGTATCAACATTAATATTTAATCGATTATTAATTGTTAGTGAACCGCACGAAGGCAAATCATCAGTATTATAATTTTTGGTTTTCATGTTTTGTATAGAACAAGAAAGCAAATTATCACTATTACAATACGAGTTTTTTATCAACGGACTAGAAAAAGAATTAATGCTATTTTCATCTTTGTTAGTACTAATCGTAGCAGCAGGTTTCTGTTTTTCAGTCAGAAGATGAAAAATTAGCTTGTGATTTGTTTTACGAACAAACAATCTACAAAAGTCCCAAAACTTATATACAGTACCATCACGTGTATAATTTGTTATTACTTCTGCCTCATTCGTGCCAATAGTTATTATTGACTTTACAAAAAAAGATTTGTTTTTCTCATTTACGTACTTCTCTAACATAATATTTTTTAACTTATCTATAGAGTATTCTTCATTGCCATTTAGATAAATTTTCAGCGTTGGATCAACTTTTGAACCCATGCACTCGTAATTGTCATCACCGTCTTCCTTGTGACTCCAGCCAACATACACAACCCTTCTACTGAATGGAACTTTCTTTTCATTTTTTCTTTCTTCAACGCAGTCTGATTCTCCGCCTGAAGATTTCTGTTTCTTATTTTCTATCCTTTGGTCTACTTCTCCCTCTGTATCTAAATTCTTCTGTTTCTTATTACCTATCCTTTGGTCTGATAACTGAAATTATGCAACGTTTATTTCTTAATTAATTACATGCGATAACTATAATTTACTATAAAATGAAATATAAAGAGGTAAGGGAGTTGAGAAGAAATGCAAGGGGACAGGAGATAGAACTACTGAAGTTGAAAAAAGAATGGGAAAAAAAGGAAGAGGAGTGGAAAGATAAACAGGAGGAGTGGCGCTTCAAGGAGGGTAGGCTGAGAGAAAGAGTCGCAAAGGAAATGGGGATAGCGATGAAGAGGCTTGAAGAGGTGGAGAAGTGTTTGAAAGAAAAAGAGAAAAGAGAAAGTGAGAGTGAATGGGAAGAAGTAACGTGGTTAAAGTTTGGTTCGAGGATGCGGAGAAGAAGAATGGTTGACAATTATGGAAAGGAGAGCGAGACATAAAGCGATAGTGGAGATGAGGAGGATTGATGCGGAGGCTGGGTTCGAGGGAGCCTAGATTGAGTTTTGTAAAGGGAAACGAGAGAAGAAGGAAGAGGAGGAAGGGGAGAAAGGGACGAGTCAAAGCTGGAGGCTGAGGGAGTGGAGAGGAGAGAGGGCGCACACACAGGCGAGAAGAGAAGTTGGGAATAATGATTATACACACATACACAGACACAGACTGAAAATATCTACATGTATATATAGAATGTAACCTATATAACGTATGGTTAATAAAGCTTATTATTATTATAAAATTAAATATACCTTTCTTTTATTGCTCTCTTTTTCATTTGAAAACTTTCCTGAATGTATCGTTTGTAATAAGTCATTGAAGCGTATTGTTCTTTTTGCTCCTAACTTAGGCGTTGACTTATCTGCAACAAGATTTTTATACATTAAAAATGAATATGATTAAATACAATGTTAATAGTATAATATATCTATAATGTATACAAGTAATTCAATAAGTAATAATAATCTGTTGCTAACCTTTAACATGTTTTAAATCATACACATCAACATCAGCTTCGATGTAGATGTATTCATCATCAGTATCTAATAGATATGTTTCCACATCTCTTTCATATGTTAAAGTATTACCTACATAAAAATTTTCTCTTAAAATTGATTTTCTCAAACGACAATCCTTCACCATGACACTCACACTTTCGTCTTCATATTTAATTTTTATTTTTCTTGATACTGTTGCTGATTCGGACTGCATCTGTAAATGAAAATACATGGTTCATTAATTTTTTTTAACAAGTCATCCCAACATAACCTATATATATTAAGACATTTACATTACGGTGTAAGAGAATATCTTCTTACACCGTGATCTACATTCTATATAGAATATTAATTTTTATGTTACCTTTTATCAATAGATAGCTAATTAATTTATCAGTCAGCAGTTAAATTATTCCATCGAAAAAATAATCTGGAACTGCACACTGCGTTCAGTTCAGCGTTCAGCGCGGCACGCGCGGTTCCGTTCTTCAATTTGCTCCAAAACAATAAAATATAGGCACGCATGCGCACGTTCGTTAGTGTGGCGTATAGGCGCTTCCGTATAGTATGTATACGGCAAGAATAGCGGAACAAGTTCGGCAGCTGAGTCTCCGTGCGTCGCGCTATACTCCTAACCTCACTTTTTCACAATAATGAATATTTTAATGAATTTCTTATTTTTTTGTTACTGTAACCTTTTTATATATGACCGATTTCATCTCAAATCATGCGGGCCGACAGCACCTATCTCTCCGAATCAGCTCAAATTATAGTATATTATTCTACTCGGAAAATAAGCGTATACGTATTTTTTTATTTTTCGATAGCATCAAAATTGCATGTGTTATGCTTTTTTCAAAAATGACTCCTCAAATTTCGTTTCTCAAAAATCGAAAACTTTTTTCTTTTTAAATCGTTCTAATTCGTCTTTTTATGGATATTTGAAAATAATTCTGTACATATTCGATGTTGGTAATACTCTTTCGATCTGCAAAGTTCAAAAATTTTTTTACAAAAAATCAAGGATGATATGGCATTTTTTTATAAACAATGAAAAATGCTTTTTTCTCAAAAAAGCCATCTTTTTTTTACTCAATTTTTTTTATAGATAGCTAGTCTCAATACCTATATGGTCATATACATGACATTTGGAATATTTTTGTTTTTTAAGAGATATAAACGAAATAAGAAAAAAATTTTATGTTCCCCCATAGCACTGTCGTGCAAGAAAATATCCTATGTATTTTTCCCTTTTTTATGATTTTTAGACATTTTATTTCTTTTTCTAACTTTCCTGCTAACACGATTCTTTGAGTTGATTTTCTTCTTCTTCTGTTTCTCTTTATTTAACAATTTTGTTAAAGAATGAAGAGCAGTTCGACCTGTATAAGATTTTTTCTTTTTACCTACATTTACTTTCCACACATTTACTTTCTGAATACCGTTATATTTAGGAGCCTTAAGCCACTCTTTTATTTTATTTTGCCCAAACACTTCAATATCTTCTTTTGGTAGTAAGATTAGTTTAATATTATTAGTATAAGATTGAACTTTTGTTGGCATTGGCATCTTGTATTGATTCAATATGACTGTTCTGAAGATTATGTCTAGTTGCATAGTGTTTGACTAGTCCACCAACACCATCACATGCACCTTTCCCGTGACCTGTAGTTGAAAACAACCATTTTTTATTGATGGAAGCATTTTTCATTTCATACAATTGAAATCGATTTTTAAAGTGGCTTGCTGCTCCATCTGTTATAATCGATATTTGATCTATTAAATCGGTTGAATCATTTATCATCGAATCAATTATTTTTTCCATTGCTAACAAGGCATGGGCAGAATCGTGTTTTCTATCATCACTAATGACTGCAAAAGTTTTTGTAAGTTTTCCTTGATAACAAACTGCTGTGAAAATAGAGACCTGTTGATTAACCCAGTGAGTACCTTGAATAGGGTTACTGTGAATCACTGCCCAATTTTCAGCAAAATCACCATGCAGTACTAGATGACCTGAGTTAGCTGCAGCTATTTCTTTCTTTTCTTTTATAGCTTTTCTTTGTATATTTTTAATAATTAAATGAACGCTTGTTTTGACTGTCCAAGAAGAAAGATCGCTAAAAAAATTGGAGATTGTTAATCTTTTCTTCACAAGATGGCCATTTTCCCACATAGCAAAAACAATCTCCTCGTGTTCATTAGTTGTCTCTAATCCAAACAAACTTAGATTGATATTTTCACAACCTGGGCATAAAGTACATTCTTGAAAAAGACACTTATCGGACAAATTGGAGCAAACAATTGCCGATAAAAGTGTAGACCGAACTCTATCGAGGTTTGAATGTTTGCCTCCTAAGAAATTATTTAGACTATTAACGTATAAATGAAAATTTGCACAGTAAATGCACAGACACACTTCCTTCGACGGGCTCAACATAACAAACTTTGGTTTTAATGTATAAAACTTTGTTATACCGATTTTTATGTCTGGGTTTTCTTGTTTGAATAGTTTATACGCCTCTTTTAAACTGCGTATCAAATAACGTTTTTTTTTTTCTTTTTTTCCATTTTGTTGAACACGGTCACAACATCACATTTATTAGGGCTTTGACGTATACAGTTAAAGTCATCGTTTAGAAAATATTCCATGGCAATTTTTGTAGACTTTTCGTCTAATGGATGACCAGTATACGCGTCAGGTTCAGAATATATTCCCTTAGTTGTTACAAGCATTCTTGCTTTGTCAATCATATAAACAGTTACTTCGGGAAATGCTGATAAAATACTAGATTTTGTTAATGACGAAGGAAGCAACGTTAAAATTCTAATTTTCTCATTGATACTGTCACAATTTTCAAGCGCTACTCGCAAGTTATTGAGCCATTCATTGCAGAAGCATTGAGTCAAATCATCATGTGATTCATCAATGCAAACATTGTATGCTTCTGACAATTTTGAGCTAGTTGCAGATGAGAATGAAGATACTAGTTCTGATTTTTTTCTAATAATGTATCTTTGTACAGATGAATCATCAATACCTCTCTTCCTTTTAAGTGGCGAAACATTACCAAAAGAACTTGAAATTAAGGTTTCGTTTAAATGCTCAATCCGCTCTGGGGTGCTAGCTCGAAAATCATGGTCTTCAGTATCACTATCCAAGTCAGAATATAATTGTCTGAATGAATCGCATCAATTATTTCCTTTGGTTCAATATTTTTAACGCGTTCATAACAATTGAAGCATACATAATCCGAACTCTGCACTACTTTGTTAGGAAAACTTTGTCGAAGAAGTTATGCTAAATTCTCCAATTTTCTAAATTTAACAGTGGCATCATATACGTTTTTTTTGTGTGATCCAAAAAAGTTTGGACACTTGCGCCTCTCTGTTGAATAAATTTCAGACATAATTCAAGAGAAATCTTAGTATGTATAAGTAATACTATATATATTAAGATAACTAGACCGGGTTCCTTAAATAAGCTAAAATAACTAACATTATCTACGTGATAGCAAAAGATGAGTTTTAGCCACCTTGCGGAGAATTCTAGTACCATGCGTTATACTCCTCTATGGTGTACAGACACACATATATAAATAATCGTACACGTATTCGCCTAATGCACAGATTCTTGCTCTGCTCGTACCTTCATATTTACCAATGTAAAACCTTAAAATCTTGACACTACGCGTCACAGTCTATTGTCATTGTCAATACATTATTTATTGGTAAAACCAATAAATAAGTAGCAGGTAAAACGTTGAACAGTTTTACAAAAGAACTATAAAACTGATATAACCCTGGTAGAAATTTATCCCGTCCACTTTATAGGTCTATGTAGAATAATCTCGCGCTGTGTAGATCTATGTAGGCAAACTAGATAGCTACTATAAAGGAGTGTAACGGTCGTCCCTTCTAGTTTCCCATATTATTTGCCCCGATAAAACTAGATAAGCAAAATTATGACAATAACAACCACTTAAAGGTTATGTTTTAAGAAACAGACGCATAATCTATTGAACTTATTATGTATTATTTTGATTTAAAGGTACTTACATGTTATTGTTCACCTATTACCAATGTAAGTAAATGTAAATAACCTCTAAAGTGTAAGGTTATCAAATTTTAGATGCATCGAGTTTTTGTATTTAAGAACTCAATAACAATATTATGTTACACATATATATTAAACAATCAAAATAAGAAAATAATCTGAATATCTAAATAACTATATGAAGTGTTAGTGCAAATATTTATTTTCTTTGTGTAAAATTGGTTTCCTTATATTTGATTATGTTCCATCCTAAATACATGCTTGGTTTCAAAACCTGTATGATTTATGTAAGAAAAACTATTTTCACATACATTTATTATCAACTGATTAATTTTCTATTTTTAAAAAGAAATAATGTATTTGAGTTATTATATATATGTTCTATTTTTGTATTTCCTACTGTGATTAATTTATAATCAAACACTTTCATTTGACATCTATGGCTAGTTAAAACATAGTAATTTGTTACTTATAAAGAAAATTATCGTCTACATGTGTTCGACTAATGTGTTTGTCTTTGAAAATGTTGTCACGGACGAGCAGTTTATGTATTATAAAAACTCACATACAGATACAAAATTATTTGCAATTCTGAAATTAAAATTCTAGTATTTAAATAAAGCATCTTATAAAGTACATATTTGTACGTATGATATTATTATTTATATATTACTTTTCAAGAAACAACGACATCAATCAATAACGTTATTTTGTAATCACTGTTTTTCATATGCAAGGAAAATTATTTCTAAAATTTCATTTTTTAGGTTACATATGCTTTCTGACTACTTTTATATGTAAATAGTATGAATAGAACTGTAGATCTTATTATTATAATTAAAAACTTGCATGTTAAACTTTCTTTAACATTAATTTTTACAATAAAAGTTCTGTTCAATAAATAATATATAACCTCACAGATTTTATACGTACATATTATTATTGAGAAAACTATGTAGATCTGTGTGGATTTATCGAGTTTTGTACAGTCTAGTACTATCTAGTTTGCCTATAAAGGCCATTATAGCGAATGTGGGCGCCACGATAAGATTTCTACCAGGGAAGCATCAAATATTTATAAAATCTTAAGCATTTCAACAAAGATGTCCTTTTGTATAAAGTGAATAACATAAAAAAGAATGAATTCTCTTACTTCTTACTACTTAATATCTGATACGATCTGGATTTTTACACTTACTTTATCGGATTTTACTCTTTTCTTTTTAAAGTTTCCATTCACTTTACCGGATAACTTTTTTTTATTGTTCATATTTTGATAAACTCAAAATGACAGAGTTAATTGTTTCTTTCCCCTGCATCCCCTGACATACTACGCTAGGTGATATGATGAGCGAAATTTCTTTTTTGTATGGTTAGGTATTCGACTCTTTTTAACCGTGTACTAGAACTTAAATGGTAAAATATTTCTTTAAAACTTTTTTTATTATTATTGTATTATCATATAAAAACGAGTCGAAAACAAAATTTTCGCTCATCATGACACCTAACATTGTACACGCCATTTGATTACTCTAATACATAAAGTATTGACAATGACAATAGAGTGTAACGTGTAAGATCAAAATTTCGAGGTTCTACATCGGCATTACAAAAGTATTCCCAAGTATTTGTAATTTTTTAATTTTATTTTGTAATTTTTTTAGAGTTTAACCGAGTCTTGTTCCCTTAAACAACTGAATTAATTATGATATCTTTATACATGTATTTTTTAACATTATATATGCAATAAATAGCTAAAATTTTACAAGATTCTTATTGTTACAATTTTTTAGCCTAACAAAGAAACATTATAAAGTTTTTTGAGATGAACAATATTTGAACTATTTAAAACTTATTCTACAAATAATAATGATGCACAAAAAGTATTGTGTTAGATTTTCGTCTACTTCTACTGTCTCTGCAATAATTTTACATTAAAATAAAGGTAGAAAATAAACACCAATTTAGCAATAATCCTGCGATAATAATGATAAAGTTAATATATATTCAACAGTTTTCATTAATAAATTATAATAGATCTTCTAAACTAGTTTTATCATCAATCAAATATTTCAATGAAACTGAAACTTGAAAAGTATCTTATTATCTAAATCAATAGATAAAGTGTCTTAAATTACTAGGCATTCCTTGTAATATAATTTCAGAAAATCGATGAATATTTTGATAGATTCTATAATTTATTGGCCTCATTGTCTACCAATTATGAAGTTATGGCACTAACAAATCATATCTGTTGATAATTTAAATATAAGCATATCTACTCAATTTAAATAGATTCAAATCGGAATATTAAAAGAATCAATTATTCATTTTTCCAAAATCCTAATTAAGAACATTGCCAATTAACATCAATTTAGTATATCAGTAATAATTATTAAATAATATATATATATATATGACGATTAAAAGACATTCAATACAATTATGCTATTAAAATCATAATGCAGAAAAAAGTCAAATTATTTCATAATTATCTAAATGAGTTTCGTATTTAGTTTTTGTGTGATTTTTGCTGAAATTTGACCATTCCAACTCTTAACTGTGAAATATACTTTTCGTAAGTAAATTTTCTTAATCTTATGAAAAATATGCAGTAAGTATACCATCCCGTTAATAAAATTTGTTCCTTCAAAAACTGATGCATAAAAAGTCACATAAACGTTCTTTACAAAATCTAAATCCATCGTAGCTCATTTTTCATACTCACATACGTTATGCACCGAAAAATTCCATGCCACGCCATAAAATTCCTCCATGAAAATTCCACCGACGATCTACAGCCTCATTCGACAAATACAACGCTTTATTAGAGCTGTATCTTCGATCGTGTTGGTACCGTAACTTCGATAATTTACGATTGCGATTTTCATCCTTATAAGGTACTTATAGAATGTATTAGTGCCCAGTAGTATTCAGTTTCAATTAATTTTTTAAAATACTTTGATAGTATATGATTTATATTAACTTTTACCACGATAATATTTTCAACAAAAAAAAACATTATTTTAAAATTATATTTATAATGTAACATACACTTCTGTACATATTTGCGAGAAAGTGTACTGTAAAAATGTAATTAATGTATAATTCAATTGTTAAACACTATAATAAAAATAAATTTTCTAGATTACCCATGAAAAAAAATTTTCGTCATTGACTACCCATAAAAAATTTTCAAAATTGAATTAAAAAAAAGTGCTCATTCCTCAATTTTAGTTTCTATTGGAATGTGGTCCTGAAAGGGCCTCAAATCATATGAAAAAGGAAAATCCAAAGTGCAAACACGTTTCGGTTGAATTTTGCCGAGGACCACCGTGTATGGCCACAAGTAGATTAAGACGTGGAACAAAAAATTTCGTCCCTCTTCTATAGAAAATGTGGCTAGTGGCCCGTTATACCCCAGTTTTCCCTATGTATAACATTAAACTTATTTTTTTCTAATTATTATAAATTCGTCTAAATTTCAAGCGGTATTGGTAACGTTAGACACACTTCATATTTCATGAGATTTTATGTAATGTCCGCCATTTTGAAAAGATTAGAGTCAGTTGAGGTTAGCACAAAAAATTCTGTCATCGACTCCAACTATTGCCTCCACCTCCCTCCACAATCCGGAGTAGGTTAGAGCACTTTTTGGACTAAAAAAATATTAAAAAAAAATCCCCAAATTTTCAGTACTTTTCTCCATAAAGTCAGCCATATTTTTTTCTAGAGCATTTAATCACAATTCTAACCCCGGAAATCGAAATATCACATCCGAAAACATTAGGATAAGTGGTTTTTATTGAGCGATTTCATTAATTTCCCTTCGAGATTGACGCTCCAAAAAGGACGAAAAATTGTGTCCGTTTGGGCGTTAATGGGATAATACCAACTAGTTCGTTGACCCCTCTAACAGCTATACTCGAACTAAATGTAAAACAGTCCCAGATATAATCTATTTTACAAATGGGATAGCGACCAAAATAGGTTCCGGCATCTCAATAATATCTACGTCAAACAATACTAAAATTGCTATGCGTCGTTCATACTCTACTCACACTGCGAAACTATATGCTATATTGAAAATTATAGAAATAATCGATAATTCTGTTGCTCAAATATTTTTAATTCATACTGACTCAGAAAGAATAATACTAGAAATCCTTACTCTAAAAACAAAATAGTTCGAAATATCGAACACAAAATTTACAATTTGTAAACTAAGCAAATAAATATTATACAACTTATTAAATACAATGATAAACAATATGTAAATCAATCCAAAATCTTAGCCATAGAAGCTTCAAAATCAAAACTCCAAGAAAACGCTATTATCATTGTAGCTAAAAAGGTATCATATATATTAGCTAAATTAGTTCAAAAAGACTGAAACCAAAATTGGACTTCCAGTAAAAAACTTTTTTACGAAAAATCAGAAACGACAAGTATTCAAAAAGTTCCACATTCAAGCTTGCTCGTTCAGATCAAGTACCAATAACAAGAACTCATATAGGACACACAAACCTAACGCAGTCATATCTATTAAGCAAAGAAGATCCACCAAAATTTAACTTGCAATACTCAACTCACAGTTACCCATGTAATAGCGGAGTGCATAAAGTACTCTACAGAAAGAAGAAAATTCTCCTTAACCCTTAGCTGCCACACTGCTGACGCCAGCCGTAGCTGCCACACTGGGACGTTTTTGACCCTAGCCACATATTCATCTATTTTGAGTAAACTAATTTGTTTTTTGCAATGAAAAAAATTATATTTGGTCTTTAACTATTGTTTTATAAGATAGTATATGTGGCTTGCAAAATTTTTTCAATTTAATATGTTAAAAATATAATTAGCAAAAACTTCGAAAAATGACTTGTTCTACGTTTGAGGCCTTGCCGCGAACGACCCCAGTGTGGCAGCTAAGGGTTAATAAAAGATATCAAGATTGGTCTAAATTCTCCAGATTATATAGTGAAATTACTATTATTTAAAAAAAATACAAATATAATAAAATTGTTATAAAAATTAGTTATAAAAATTAAGAATTTGTATACAATGCCTACAATGTATATATCACTATAAATATGTATAATTAATGTAAATATATATTAATGTAAAATATATATTATGTCTATCTGTAGTCGCTAATAACCTCGTTGTTGATGTGACTATAAATAAATAAAAAACAAACTCGGATATAATCGATAAGAAAAGGTTTCTAAATCATATGAGTCTATCGTGTAACTGAAGAGCAAGTCAATTTAAATAAATTACTATATTTCTTTCTTATTAATATCTCAAAACAGGTGTTTTTTTATCATTGGTTGTTGTCAAAAAACAAATTACAAGAAATTATAAGTTTGTGATCATAAGTTGCATTATCGATTACACAAATTCATACAAACACACACATACATATGCACACACGCACACGCATACGCACACGCACACGCACACGCACATGCACACACACGCACACACACACGCACGCACGTACGCAGGCACGTATGCACGTACGTACGCACGCACGTACACTCACACACACACTCACGCACGCACGCTCATGCACGCACGTAAATTTTAATCATACGTTGAGGATTATACTATCCATCACTGATCAAAATTTCAGAGAGCCTACCGTCATAAAGTAAGATACTCAACCTCGATTTTTGAGTTTTAGTTTTTATAGTTTTTTAGTATGTTAAAAATATTATCATTAATGCAGTAAAAATGTATTAGAAAAAAAGTAAAATTACTTATCTTTTCCAACCCGAAATTTTAATAAGATAATTTGCTTTGTTTGTTATAAACGAGAATGTCTGTTTTTTTTAACATCTGTCATATGTCGAAAACTCATGATGGAAGTTCCTTGAGAAAATTTGAGATGATCATTAATATGGAGTATAATATTTAGTACAATTTTTAAGCCGTTTAATTTTCGTTTGCCGAGAAAATAATCATTTTGTAAAAAAACGATAACTTAAGGGCCCTTAGGGGCCTTTAAATTTTAAAATAATCGATAATACATTTTAAGGTAACGATAAGCCATTCATCATATATTACCTGATTTTTGTCGGTATATTTGAACATTTTATCAAAATATAACTGAAAAAACAAAGTTATAGTCTATTCAAACCATATTTGATAATGAAATTTAAAAAAATCGAAGAATTTTTCTTAAACAGACTATAACTTTGGTCACTAATTTTTATATACAAATTCCCACACTCATATCATAACTACATGTATTTTAAACATCATAAAATCTTGAAAGCGTTAATTCGATCACATTGACTCTCTAAGCCTTGCAGTAGCTCAATAAATATAGAGGTTTTCGTTATAGCCAATCAAAGGGACCTAACGACCTTCAAAAGAATTTAAAAAAAATTTTAATTATATATTGATAAAATGTTCAAATTTACTGAATAAAACGAGGTAATATATGATGAGTGACTTAATTTTACCTTAAAATGTATTATCAATTAATATAAAATTTAAAAGGGTATCTGTCTCGTATAGGTGGCTCCCTGGTGAAATTTATAAAATCTTTGTATTTAATTAAAAAATTGGGGCATACATGTAATATTTGTTATGATTATATGAATTTGCATAGCAATTTTTAGATTTTTTAGCCTTTATATTCAAAGATATTCAGCATAATGTGTTATTTTTGATAAAAAATGAGCTATATTCAAAATAGCCCTCGTACACACCACATTGTCATGCTATTGTAAGAAAAAATTGTATTATATTTTTATAGCTAGATATAGCTAATATTCGCTTTTAAGTTGACTTGATTATTTATTATGTAGCTCTGAAAAATATATGTGTGATTTCGTTTAAAAATTGCTATATAAATACCGTTATTTTATTAAAAATTGTATTACAAATAAACTTCAAAGTATCAATTAATAAAAAGACGAGTGAATTTCTGTTGAAAATACATTAAAGAATATATTGTCAAAGTTTCAAGAATTCTTTTAATTTTTGTGTGCACGAGGATGAATTTATGTCCAATTCAGAACTTTGAGTTACGCTTAAAAAGTGCGTCATTGAAATTTGAGTTTTAAAATATGCATCTGTTATTTATTAAGTACACATTTAAATAATATATTGAATCTGTATTAATATATTTAACTTTATGAAATTATGTTAATCAAAAATATAGCAAACATTTTTCAAATATATTAACATATTTATCAGAATAATAAAGAATGAATAACGAGAAAACATAATTTTATTACATATTGGTAAACTGAAGTTTTTAAAATTATTGTTTACGACAATTTTTCATTTATATAAAAAATATATAACTAACATTACAATACTGTGCTGATAACATAATATTCAATAATACATAATGCTGATTATTTTCTTATTGAATACTAAATACTAACAAGAGTACATTTTACATTAAAAACCTATAGCTTAAAATTATAATAAATAACGAATTCGTAATAATTTATAACTATTGAGCTTAAAGCTACAAGAAGTAACCTCGTATACAGCTTTGGTATATTTTATCCCGAGTATAAATTATTATAGAAGTATAAATATGAATAAACATCTATTATAAAAGTGTGAAGAATTGACAACAATTAGTGAAATAAAACTGAGATTACGAATTTTGCAATATAAATATATTATAGCTATTTTTAAATATATGAATAATTTAAAGATAGCAAATTCTTTAACGTAATTAACATTTTATCGTCAATGCTTCATACTTTAACAATAAATACTGTGACGATTCAATATTACACATTTATTCTAAAGCAAAAGATATGCACATCATGTCAAATAATTCAATGACTTCTATATCATTATTTCTCAATAGTCTTAAAAAGAAAAAATATTTTTAGTTTGAATAACGAAATCACGATTTCCCTATTTTCAAACTCTTTTTATTCTGAATCGCCACATTCCAGTATACGACGATCTAACAAACTTGAGAACACAAACTACAAGCCAAGAGGCTATAATCCTCTAAGTACACTCGGTAAACAATGGTTCAATGCTTCTCGTGAGTACCAATTTTTTCGTCTGGATTCGCTCAAAGTCTTTGTACTGTCGATTTCGCGTCGTCGACATGGCGAGGAAAGAAAACGAGTCTGCCGCTGTCGGGCTATTATCGGCGCGCCGCTGCTCTTCGTCGTCTCCGGCTGCCGCCCTCATAGCCGCCGCCACCACCGCTACTGCCGTGATCGTAATCCACGCTCGAGCTGTGCGTCTGTACGTGGCTGTACTGTGGATGCTTCACTATCTCGTACGAGGTTTTGTGATCTGTAAAGAGAAATGTTTGCTTTAGTGACTGCTTTTGTGTGTGAAACTAGTAGAATGCTGTCAAGATCGTTAAGAATGTAATTTACTTATGATGTTTATATAAGACTTTTAAATGCGTATTTTTATAAAAGTATGTGGTTTTATTGAAAAAGTTTTTTAACCAATATTTTATTATGTTAGAAAAATATTGTGTTTAATGACATTGGATTTAATCAGGTATTCATATTTTACCAAAATATTGTAAATAACTGAAATTATTTCTATTCATTCATTTATTCAATTAATTAATTATTATAATTAATTATAATTCTTATGCATGCAATTATTTTTGTAAGATATTCTCTAAGAAGTTTTCAAATTAAGACTGCTGTATTTCTATACCTATAGTGTTGTACTATAAGTGCTAAGATTTTTGTTTATAAAATGAAAATCTATTTCTGGAGTTCTAGTCTAAACCCAACTTATAGGGGAGAACGGGGTAATGCCGGTCACTGGCTAATTCCAGTCACTCTTATTTACAATAATCTAAACATTTTTAGGTAATAAAACGAATAGTATGTCAAACGCAACATAAAATGCAATTAATGTAGTCTTCAAACAACCTTCTATTCAGTATTATTAAGGAATTATACACAATTAAAGTTTAGGTCTACATTTCTTATAAGAAATCTGGTCTATAAAATAAGCTTTTATGCATATTATTTGTTACTTTATGCAGTTATTTTATGCAACTTTATTAATTTGAACAATCTAAGAATACGAAGTATTGAAAAAAATAGAGTATAAATCTATTGTGTTTTTGTCATTTCAATTTAAATTACTAAGCAGAATTAGGACAATACCGGTCACAATGTTATTTATATGACGCTCCCGAAAGTGAGGCTAAGAAAACGTTCCGCTGCTCTCTCAGGTAGGGCAACTTTGCTTAAATGCTTTTGATTGAACAGTGGCTATGTGTTACATATTTCTATGTAAGTGCGAATAATAATGCGACTGATCATATGAAGGTTCATATAATTGATTTAAGGAAATGTTTTACCTATAAAAGTAACTTTTAATAGTGACTGGAATTGTATCAAAGCTGACCGGTATTACACTTTGATGTGGAGTAAATCCAGTCAAAATTCTTCTTTTTATTTCGACTTATAGCTTCTATATCTTACATTTTTATATTAAACCAATAAGAAATATTTAAAGTCAATGGTTTGACCTAACATAATAATTATTTAAAATTAATAAAAAACAATTTGAAAGTAGAAATAACAAGCACTTTTGCTTAGGTGACCGGCAATACCCCGTTCTCCCCTACTAATCTACATATTTTTTAAATTAAATCATACTTATTTAACTAAACACAATCCTAAGTTAAACCATTCTATATATTTGGGTATTTGATAATGTAAATGAAGAATTTTATGCGTGAAAAAAAATGGTGTTGGTATTGAGTGGCGTTCATGAAGTTGGTTTACATGCATCCAAAAGCTTCAAGAATAAAGTTACAGTGTGCATTGTACCTCTTACATGCACATTATATATAAACCAACCTCACAAACATTATCAATATCAACTGCACTTTTTCACGCATAGATTCGTGAAACTTTATCACATTTAAAGAGTTAATGTAAACGAAAAAACAGATACGCTATGGTGCTATATAATAGCACGTTATTTTATATACATAACATTATTATTAAATTACTTATAATAACTATTATATTATATTTTGTAACATACCTAATGATTTTTTAAGCGCCAGCGCAGTTGCAATTGCTAATGCTACTTTTGCCACTATCAATGCCTTGCCAGCGACTGCCGCTACTGCGTGAATCATAACGTACAACATCGCTGCTTTGCTAAATGCTACGAGCATCATCATCATCTTTCCATAGCCTTTCTTCTTCTTTCCTTTCTTTCCTCTGCCTAAAAAAACAAAAATTTTGGCTATACTGGGTTCATGAAATGTGTAACATTTAATGGTATATATTTAGGAAGTTTTAGGCAATTCAGAATTATTTAAAAGAATGCAATAAAAGTGAATGATAATCATATTATCGATTAGTACATATGATAGTTTTTTAAAAATGTTACAGTATAAAAACCATGAATTGGTACTGTTCCAGGAATCGAAAGATTGAAGTTAAAGTAGAAAATTGTTACTTACAAGATTCTTAGTATATCTTAAAATAGTTTTTTTTATAATTAATTGATTTGAACAATTAAAAAATATTACTTATTTTGAGTTAAATCTAAAACGATTCTTTATTTTAATTAAATTTTAGATAAATCTCTTTCAATTACTTATTATTCTGGTAATTGATATTTCAACCTTTATTTTTACTACCACTGTAAAAACTATTTGTGTAAATTACATATTTTCTAATTAATAAGGAATTTAGAAAATTGTCTTCGAGCATCATACGAATACAGAAAAAGATATTAAAATTAACTGACAAGAACATAGTCAGGGACACGGGTCCTGATATTTTATAAAACTTTGAAGATCATTTTCTCAAAATAAAGTCCAGTATGATTAAAACGAGATATAAGTAACTATGACTGGGTCCTAGTACCAAAAATGTGCATTAGTGGCATAAAAATTACCACCAATTTTAATAATCATATTTTCGGAAATATATAAAAAAAGCTTTGAAAATTTAAATGGAAGAAAACATCCCTCGTAAAATGTTTATTTTTGATGTGCCTATGGTCAGATTGGAGCAGAATTTTTATAAAGTACCTAATTTTCTTTTTACAGACGAAAAAAGCGTAAGAGTAAGTAAGAAAAAATAAAAAACAACTACATGAAGTATGTAAATCATTACTTACTCAATATAATGCTAATTTTTAATATTTTGCTTTACTTTGAAACCCTGTGGTAAATGAATTTTTCTTCGAAAACAAGATTCATATATACATGGAAGAGTACGAATGTTGATAAAATTAAGTCTACCACGACTTAAACTATAACTAAATATAATATATTTTAACACAAAAAGTTTCTAATTTTGTCTTAAAGAAACAACATAAATTTTAACGTGCAAAATGTATACATTTTTACAGGTCTCAAAGGTGTCAATAAGTCTTACATTTGAGTTTTTAAACTTATGTTTACGCGATTTATTTCCGAAGATTTAATTATTAAACTGAACGTAAATTCTTTTCATAATGATGCACAGTTTTGATTGTAGGGCCTACATTTCATGTTGTAGGGCTTATTAGATCAGACTACAAATACTGGAATTTATTTTTAGGCGTCAGGAAAGGATCCTCAAAGATTTATAAAAAATATTGACCCGTATCTCTGCACATGTCCTTGTGACTACATTGATTTTTACGGTTAAATCTTAATTAAAAATAGAGTCAGTAAATCTGGTGCCTAAAGTCAATCTTAAATCACGTAGAGTCAAACAAATAAAGTAATTTAAGTAGAAACTGTTTTGTGGGTATCAAATAATTCAGACAAAAATACTAATTTACCAATGCTTTTATTTTAGTGTTCTTTTAGTTAAATAATTAATAAACATGCAATCGATGTATTATAAAAGTACAGTCATTATAGATTAAAAAGAATAACACGAGTAAAGAAGTCAATTAAAATAATTCATTTTATGTATCTTTTTAGTATATTTTATTACTAAGAATTTGCCTAGTTTTATTATACATACAGAAAAAGTAATGTACAAGCAGCATCCAGCAAATGAAATCAGACCTGATAACTTTAGTGATAATTGTAGATTATTTGTTAATAACTTGTAGTAAGAGCTTCTTTCGAAGATAGTGGGTAAGTTTATTAGGCTAACTATGCCTCAAAGTTAACGTAGCAAATATGCTGTAATATAAATTATACAGTTAAATCAATTGACGAGAGCACATAAAAAAGAAACAATGCCAAATAAATTATTCTACAATTTTTATATCAGGTCCAGGTATCGCATGATACAGTAATATACTGATGTTCAAAATAAAAAGGCAATATTTTTAGATAGGTTAATAGTCCAAGAGTTTATGAAAAATAGGATAAATGTAATATGCATGAGTACCAAATTCAAAATTTCAAAAAGCACATTTCCTTCTTCCGTGGGCCCTTCAATGAACACAATTAATTATTTTTTTAACCAATCTCCACAAAGCAAGCTAAACGAGAAATAAGCGAGGAAAAAAAGCATAAGAACAATTCTTCAAATGTGCCATTACCTTCTTCAACGTCAGTCTGATCGTCATCTTCCTCTTCATCAATATCGTCACCTCTACCCTCCTCGTCATCATTACTCTCCTTAACTTCCGAACCAAACTCAGCAACATCTCCGCCCGCTCCATCCGAGCGATTCGCACACTCCGAGCCCGTACAATCACCAACAGCACCACCGATACCCCCGAGCCTCACCCTGTCAACGAACCGCCTCAAGCCCATATTCGAGTTCTGCGCGGCGCTCGCGGCCTGCAGGCCACCGGCGGCCAGCAACGCCAGTAGAATAAGCCTCGGTAGCATCTTCGACGTGAACTAGCCGCGGGCGCGACCTGCCATTTTTATTTATACCCAGCAAACGCGAGCGTGATACAGCTGCCGCTGCAATTAGTCGGAGAGGATGCACATATGCGCGCACACACGCTGGAGCTGTGGTCGCCCGCAGCATACAGAGCGTGAATCGGCTCGTGCGAGAACGCGCTAACGTCACGGGGTCCAGCCTCGGATCCAGCGGCGAGCGCTTCCGTATGCGTCTGATGCATGGGCCTCATTTTTACGTCATAGGTGTGCACCGAGCCGTCGATTCGCTAACTGATTTAGATAAGTATAAATGGAGGATGCTGATTCTTGCTGGCCGGCGCATCGGATAAATGCTGCTTTTCCAGGGAGGTGTGCTGTATTTTTAATAAGAAACGCGGGGAATCTGCGTGTTTCCTATTTTTCTTTCTTTTTGCGTTGGAGTGCAATTGTTTAGAGAAGAGGCTGTTGTATATAATTGATCTAGCTGCGGTGAAGTTGAGATGAGGAGAGATTTGAAATTTGTCTCGCGTGATGACGAGGATGCTTGTCGATATGAGTTCGAGTCCTGCGACTTTTCAGAGATTTATGGAATTTGTAGGGTACCATGCATATGGTTGTTGTATTCATTTGGATCAAGGAAAGAGAGTCTTATAGCAAATATGAGTTTATCGATAATTAAATGAAACTTATTTATACTATAATTATATAGCAATTATTAGGAATTATTAGGAATACGTACATTGTACATACCTATCTACAATGTGCTGAAGCGGGTCCCAAGGGCAATTGAAAATTTGAATACTCCGCCTTGAATTTTACTGACAGAGCAGTGAAGAATTGATTATGATTATAAGAAATCTTATAAATAGACAAAATAGAAATTGACTTCCCCTTTATAAAGTAGTAACTACCAGACTTCTATATGAAATATTTCTGATAAAATTATTGGAATGAAATGTTAATAATATTGCAACAAAAATTTACCCCTTTGTCGAGGATGCCTGTCGATGTGTGTACTAGTCCTGCAACATTTAAATGATTTACGGAACGTATGATATATTTATTTAGACGATGCCATAATTTGAACCAAAGGAAGATAGTCCATTAGCTATGAGTTTTGTTATTGAAGCTATACTTCTTTTTAGCAATCATTGTATGACAATCATTAGGAATACGCATAAACTAATGATCTATAAATAGTAACAATAATTAGTACAAACTATATTTTATTTTAAAATACATTTTATATTTGCCTAAGTATTACTTACGAATATCGCTTTCAGAACTTCTGCAAATGGTATTTTAAAAAATATTGCAAATACAGTTAATCTGAGCAATATTATAGCATGATCCATTTAACTTTAGCTTTAGTGCCTAATATGGAGTAAATAAAAACGCTCATAACTGGCGTCATAATACCTCTTTTGGTGTAGCCATTTATAGCAACTAAAGCGTGAAATTCCTGTTTATAACAACTTCTTCCGCTACTAATAAATTACGTAGACACCATTAACAAAATTATGTTACTTAGTTATTCAATAATAAATGCAATAGAAGTAGTTATAACATACATATAAAAAAATGTTTGTACGAACTGAAAAAAATCAACAATTAGATTATGTCAACAGATCGCATTCTTTAACACAACGGTGCATTAATTATACCATATCGTTTGAACTAACAGGTCGGAAAGCTTGTAAGAATTAGTAATGTTATGACGGAAGATATAAAATCCTATGCATCAGGATCGGATTTCAACGATCTACTAATCTGATAACACCTATTCAGGTTATAATTAAGTGGTCCATGTAGATCTGTGCTAATAAACATTAGTCTTAAAATAACGTAATTTGTCACAAGATGAGGACTATTATTATTTTTCATGTGGTTGTACACTGAACAATGTACAGCAAAACTTTTACCGTAAAGTTAATAATATAGGCATATAGAAAAACATATTTTTTCTACACAAAGTTTTTTCTACAATTGATTATACAAATGCGCATAAATCGTCATAAAAATACGCAAAACGAACAATTTACATAAAACTTTCTTTCCAAATTAACTACAATGCATTGTACAGCAGCGAAAAAAAAAGTAAAACCAAAAATATATGTGTCGACGTTCTCATCCTACATGTCCGGCGTTCTTAGTCTCGCACGAGACACTGCGTTCATAAAGATTCTAGATAACATCTTGCAAGAATGCTCCCCCCTCTCATTCTCTTATAATCCTGCGAACCTCGTACAAAAAATCTGCGCACAGCAGCAGCAGGATCGCATGAAAAATGTGCGTCGCACGGAGATAAACGTCTTAGCAGACGGTTTTGTTTTCGTATATACACATGTGGCAAAAAATAGTTGCACGCGAGTGAGCAAGCGCACATGGCACACTTGTACGCATTAACCCATTACGCGGTGAGCCCGGCGCATGCACGATTTAATGAATAAATTGCGCTAACGAAGCGGTCACGTTTTCTCTCCCTTTGGCCCCTTTTGTACAGCGCAGTACTTGAGTGCTGAATTATCGCAGCGAGTGGAGAGGTGTATACTTCCGAGGCAATGGAATGAAAGGTTAAAAATATCGGGAAATGCGACCGGGCTTACGAGCTTCGGAGCAGACGTTTCTTGAACAGTAAAAGATGCTACTCGTGGTCTTATCTATACGAATAGCGTGGGAAAAATGCATTTTGATGATCGTAAAGTCAGATGTGGATGTATACTTTGTAGTCAGTAAAAAACAAAGAAATGGTTGAATGGTATAGGGATACGAGATATTGCTACTTATTTTATATTCTACAGGAATTTTATTGTTCTATTTACTCAAGAAAAACGAGGCCATTTATCATCCTTGAACGTAAAAAACTATAGTAAAAGCTCAAGTTATTATTAAGCGTAGAACGTTTGAACAAATCTACTTTAAAAACTATGGTTTAACAGATACAGTAAAATTATACGCACCTATATTGCATACTTTTTTTAACAGAAAACACAAATTTTGCATTTTACATTAGTTATGAATAAAGTTTAGTACTAATGATCCTTTCATCAAATTACAATTAAATTATAACGATATCAAACACTTAAAATTATAACTTTGTATAATGTTTCTCAATAATTAGACTTATAAGAGCAAGCAGCATGAATCAGATTAATTAAATTTTGACAAACTGTACAAGACAACGACATGCATTTATGCAAGCTCAACATAAAACACAAACTTCACATGATATGCTTGCTCATACTGCAAATGAAATATTGATACATTAAGTAAGACGGTTAATTACTAAAAATTAAAAATACGCTGGCATGTAGAAAGATGTTTTTATTAGCAGTGAACATGCCAGAAAGTGACTTGAGGTAATTAGGTTTATTAAACTATGCCTATCGCCTGGCAATCTTTTTTACCTTAATATTTATCAGCCTTCATTTAAATATTAAATTCTAACAAAGAACTATATTTCTACTAAACTCAGTACAGACATCAAATACTTTCTCTCAAGAATACTCTATGAATAAACAAAAAAATTCTAACTACAGAAATAAAAAATATGATGTTTGAACAGAGAGTAAGTGCTTGCACGCGCAAAATCAGAAACAACGTGTTAGATGATACTTCAGAGTAAGCGGGCCAACATGTGTACGTACGCACGGTAATAAAGTACGACCATCTAATGCAGACGCGAGGATTACACGTGCTCGCACCGCGGAAGAGCGAGACAATAAGAAGAAGAAGCACGTGCCGGGTCTCGAGAGCCTTACTTTTTCCTCTTCATCATCTTCATCTCTTCTCTCGCGCGGAGTCTGATTTCTACGACCCGAGGCATATGGCGAACGCCGCGGCGTTTGACGCTGTAAGATGACAGACGTTTTTGATACGTTTTGCTGCGAAAATTGTAATTATTAATTTAATGATGGTTCGATGAATTATTAAGAACTTTACGAGTCAACATTAAATATTTCTTAAATAATCTGGATAGTATTAATACGTTAATACTTCAGAAAAGATTAAAATGTGCATTTACAAATTTTTTTCATTAAATGTGTACAAATTTGAATTATGCATCAAATTAACGTTATTTATACCTTGTTCATATACTTTACTTGAAACATCGCAAAGCAAACATTAAAAATTCGCATAATACATAAACATTTTAACAAATTATAAACACGTTGTAAGAATGTAAGCTAAGACATATTTATGACTCATATCGAAATGACATAGAAACTTTAAGAGGGGAATGTTTATGAGGATAAAGAAAATATATGTATGCTGAAAAATACTTTCTCATTATTATGAAAATGGAAAACTTTCGTGTTATAAACGGATAAAATTATTTATTAAACAAGATTACGACAACTCGATTATCAATATGTCAAATAAAGTCTACTAGTCGTTGTCTTACCATACCTCACTTTTTCTACTTGTCGCTAATAAATAAATTGTATTTTATTAAAATAGCGAACGTTAAAATTTTCTGAAACTTGAATAGGTTTAAAATTGCAATATTTAACCGTAAAAAATATTTTTTATTATATTTACCTAGTCTTGAGTGCATTTTCAAGGAGCGTCAAATTCTTTGCATTGACTATATGGCATTTTTATGCGCATATTAAAGTCAATTTTAACTTCGTGAGTTTTGTAATAAATAATTTCAGATGCATGCATTCATGATCTTCCTAGAAAATGATATTTTATATTAGTAATCAATATTAACAGTTAAAATTTAATTTCTGAAAGTATTAACGCGATAACCCTTTCAATAATAACCAAATTCAATGTATAAAATGTAGAACAAAACAATTATTAACACCAGTAATATTAATCAACGTATGTACACCATACGGTGAAACCATTTTTCCGAACGTGCCCCTAAATAACAACTTTTTCATATGCGTAAGAAGCAAAATCGAATCTAAAGTCATCTTTCTGTTGACTTTTTGGTGACTTGACATTCTTACGTCTATAGAAAACTTGTTATTTAGGGACACGTTCAAGAAAATGGTTTTACCGTAGGGTGTGTAGATGCCTTTAACGTGAACTGTGCATTTGTAATAGTAACGTTTTAAAATTTATTTTGTTTGACTGCCCTCATAATTCTTTACCTTCTAAGCTAAAAAGGCACTTAAATAATTTATCATCATGCATTACTAAGTTTTTTATATCAGTACCTAATTGATTTTTACTTCAATAAAACTTAAATCTGCTTTATATAATTATACATGCTTCACAAGAAATGTTAATTATCAAACAATCTAAACTCTATTTACGTAGAAGCTTACATTAAAGCAGATAAGCTTAATTCCAAGCAAATATTTTTGTCGGTGAATTGTATCTAAATAAAAAGTCGTTCTACACAGAATCCACACATTTTCAACTACAAGCAATACATCCAGCTTCCTCTACCCCACTGGTATCCTCCTCCTTTTCATCCCGATTCCAGCAACGATCTAATTAAACCCAAGTACCTACACGCGCATACCATTTATCGCTCGAGGCACGCAAACTCTTGCGCACCCACACGTTTATACAAAACCCATACTCTAGAGTGCAGACTCGGCGCCTTTCGAACCAGTTCAACTATTTACCTTCGCTTTACAAGTGCACCAACGGCAGTTTGTGAGCCTGATTTTCCCTTGGTGCTTCGTCGCCTGGTGTCTGCTTACTCCCACGATTCTCGCCGTATGCTCATCTTCTCTCTCTCTCTCTCTCTGTGTGTTGCCCGGGGAGGAAAGTGGAAAACTGGGACTAAAAATCCGGCGTTTCTTCGACTATATGCATGGAGGTGTACTTCGGCCGTGTGCTTTATGTGTCACTGGGCCGTTGCATCCTCGATTCGCGAGCTCGTCGTTTCTTCTTTCTCTTTCTTCTCCGAGCGTGTGTGGGTACGTGCGTTGTTGTTGGGAGACGGAGATGGTGGTTGAACGCGAGGGGGAGAGGAGCGAAGGTCAAGGTGCGAGATTCTATCGCGCGCGCGCGCGCCGCGGCGACAGCGACAGCCTTGACAATGTGACTGCATGCATTTGTGGAGGTATATGGGTGTGTAGCGGAGAGGAGAATGGTGAATAATTGGGGAGGTGCTGGAAGCTTTCTCCGCTCAAGTGTGCTTGTTGTTTGCTTCTTCAGGATTCCTTGCCGGACTTTTTGCTGTTGATTGAGGATTGATGGGGGTATTGATGTTTGGTGCGTGTAATGAATAGTTGCAGGAAAAGAATACTTCATAGTGATGGAAGCATTTTTATCATTCAAATGTACGTCTGTAAAACGAATTTACGGAGAAAACCTCAAAATCTCTGGAAAAGTATCGTCACTCCGGAATTTGTATCCTTTGCTTATGACCACAAAAGTAAGATACGTAACAATTTGTGGCAATATTTAACCATTTTATTAAAAGTCATTTGCAATAAATAGTTACTATTATTAAACAAATAAATAAAAGACACATGAGTAATGATTTTTCCATACGCATTGTTTGTTATTGAAAGGTATATGAAAACACCTTTCTCATATTTTGTACTCATTTTTTACAACAAAACAGAAAACAGAAGAATAGTAATATCAGTTAAATTAAGTACGTACTTGCACTTATTTTCAGTTTTTAAATATTTGTTTTTGCTAAGTGTTTCATTGACCAAATGATATATGCAATATGCGATTTTTTGTTAGTCTTATCCGTACATTATCAATTACTTAATTTCAGTCAGTGATAAGTACATTACAAACATTGATACAAAAAATATTAAAATATGTTGTTCTTTTTGCTGAAATTGTTACTAATGCTAATAATGTACTGATGTTTCTGGCAAATTTGTAATTTAATATCCAATCAAGATTTTTTCACATTTTACTCCTTCAATAAAATCTTTCACTAGCATATTTCTTGAAGAAGTACTCTCAAAAATTTTTGGAGTGAAATATTCGCTCTAAATGTAGAGTGAACGAGGGTTACTCGTTGCGGGCCACTCGTTCGCGGCGAATGAATTTCTCTTCATGCTCGCGACCAAAACGCACGCCCGAAGGCGCTGCTGAACACCTTCTTGGCCCGAAGCGAGATCAAATGTTCGCTCGCGTTCGCAATCACATACTATGTTACTTTAGTGCAAGAGTACATCGCTGAATGTCCGCCCGCGCTTGCAAGTACAGCTAGGCGTACTCTAGCTTCAAAGGGTGCAAGAAGCATAACGAATTGTATATCAGCACACGTGATCAATTCAAACGTAAACTCGTATGCGAGGCTATCATTTAACGCTTAGAGCTAATGTACCTGAGTACACGAGATGAGACCGAGTGTACGGGCGGAAAGCAAGTATGCGTTAGTGTTCGAGAACGTTTCTTAGATTGGATCATGGAGTGGTAGAGCGCTTGCAAGCTCCGGAATAACGCTGGCGCTATTAATTTTACTGCGGCAGATAATATGAGCTGCGTTCGATTAAAACGGCCGCTTAACGCACACAGAAGCTCAAGGAAAGAAGCGGGTTGGCGTTTACGTACAAGTACGCCCCTGTACTTATAAGGTGAACCCTCGCACTGTGTGTGCAGGACGACGTCTTTTTCTGCTCCAGACCACGAACTCGGCGTGGCCGAGCATGGCTCGTGTCTCACAGGCAAAACGACACCCGCTATTGGTTTTTCATAACTCGAGGGCATCCTCGACAATTTTTATCTTCTTTTTGTGTGTAGCTCAGAGTTCAACATTTTCTAGCGCAATCGCTACTATGAAAGCACTATTAGAAAAAACTATTATGAGAATACAACACTTGTATGAAATTATAACTAGGACCCATTTTAATCTCATTCTATTTCAGGTTTTAACATGTGCTTAACACTTCAATAATCACATTAAGGTATATTACTATAAGTTTACCATTACTTTATAATTATTTTATTAACAAATAAAAAAAAAATCTTTATTCATTTTGACTTTAAAGCCAGAATATATTATATATTTATAAATAAATTATTTTTTCATTTTATATTAGATCAGAATGTCTTAAAAATAAAAATTTTATTATATGCACATGTCAATGAAAATGTAATTAAAGTTTATATATATATATATTATTTGAGCGCAGTAATGGCTTATATTTTCATGTATTAAGTTTGTATTTATTTAGAATAAGTTGTACATTTTTATCAAGATTGGAATCTGAGAAAAAAGAAATAGCTGTAAATTATTTGTTGAAAAAAAGTAATTACTTCATTGACAAATCTTAAAGAAAGTACTAATATCTAGCATGAAAACCGTATATTTACAAACGAAAATACTCATTTACATACTAATCTTCTCTCTAATAACGTATCTTTAGCAACATGTACGTGATTACGAGAAACTGTTTCGTGACTCTAATCTTATGATATATTCCGTTTGATGTACGTGTTACTCGTTCCACAATGATTTCTCGCCCGTTATTTATAAGAATTCAAGTAATTTAAGTTTTGCTACATGTATAAATATTTAATATATTTTATAACTTATTCTTATAGTAATTCTTTAACAACGAAGGTTAAACGAATATTCATTATATGTTGTGATGTTTATTGTACTTGAAAATAAAACAAAATTGTTTTCAAATTAAGAAGAATTATATTTTAAATTATTTTTGTAAACTTACACAGAATAGAAATTTCTTCTTACATTGTAATAAACTTGATTATTACTGCAACACTTTATATAATCTTTATAGAGTATCATCAGACATTATTACATATAATGAATTTAATTATGAGAGAAATAAACAACACCTTTTAATTATTTTGTGGTCAATTAAAGATAAAATTTTTTTTATAAATAACCCAATGCACTATTTCATTAATTAAAATAACCCTGGTGGAAAATTAATCTAGATCTATGTAGATCTATCTAGTTTTCCATAGAAATAATCGAGGGCCTCGATAAAACTAGATAATTTTCTGCCAGGGAAAACTTATTTTTTATGGTGATTCTGTGTGATGTTATGTATTCTTAGAAAATGTATGTAATTACAGCAACTCGCAGCTCTGACAGCGTACTTCAATTCATAACCAACGTCTAAGTTTGTATAATCTCGAGACTCGACTTACTTTCTAGGTACGTCAAATACATAACAATAGCAAAATATTTCACATTATAATCATTTGCTCTATATACCTGTATGTTATATATGATATTTTCAGTATGATAATTTCCTAATGATACAAAAAATAAATTTATTAAAAAAGAACTTTGGATACTTCTAATTATTAACATTAAGGCTAATTAGATATAAAAAAAATAGTTCTTATAGATGTTTCAATTTTAGTAAACATTTTTAAATTAGTTTTCCACATTTTTCATACAAAGAAAAATATAAATTATTAGATTTTCTATAATTTTGTAATGTTTAAAATAATTTCTGTATTTTTTAATTTTTATTTAATTTTACCACTAAAATTAATAAAAATGAAATATACAATTATCAATTTTTTTTTTAATTTTCATCTTTATTTTATAACAAAATTATAAGAAACTTGATAGATACGTCTTAACTGTATTCATATAATTATAAAACACTCAATTCATACACTCTGTAACTGAAAATTAATTCGTTTATTCATAAGTACATCTTCCTCCCATTAACATTTTAAATTCCAGCAACTCACGAGCCCTCGCCTCGTTAGACCCTCTCCCAATTCGTAATCACCTCAACATCTTCCAACCTGAAAAGAACAGTGCCACACACTACACACACACAACACGGACTTAATTACCGACCCCATCAAACGAGACCGAACAATAAAAACAGAAAAGTAGAAAGAAGAAAACAGACCTGAAATCGTACGCAAGAATTCACTCGTAATTAGAACAGCAGACCTTTAAAAATTATCCCCGATTCGGGTCGATTATCATTCGCTTCCTTATTACGGCGACGACAGTGTGTGAGAAAGGAAGATGCGCGCCACCGCGGCGTCCCTCTTTTCGCCTTCATTCAACTTGAAGCGCGGAGACACGCGGCACTAAATCTCGTCTACGTGCGCCTCGGATATACCTACGGTCTATCCGTGAGAAGGAAGTTGCAAGGAGAAACGGAAGATACGCGGGCACTATATGCTGCTGTTAAATATACTGTTAAGTCTCTTTCTTTCTCTCTCTCGTATGTATGTGTGTGTGTGAGAGAGAGAGAGAGAGCGAGAGGGAGAGAGAGAGACAGAGAGAGAAATGGAGAGGATGCGTTTACAATGGGCGAAGGTTAACACGCAAATTACAATGGGAACATTAGAATATTTCTGATGGTTGACCGTTAAGAAATAATTGAGCCAAGCGAGTGCGAAACTAGGAGCACGCGAGTTCACTAGATTTTACAAGCCGCGCAGGGGAAAACGAAATAATTAGGATGTTATTGAGGAATGCGGATTTTAGATTGGAAACGAGAGTTTGTTTGGTTGGTGTTGTTTCTGAGTGATTTTTAGTTCAATTGATGTAGTTTCTTAAGTTGTGCAAGATATAGTTTTAATTTTATTTAAAAGAAAACAAATAACTATTGAAGTAATTTTTAAGAGGGAGAACTACTGAAAATCCAGCTCTTGCCTGCATGTATATTTTTCATCTTTGGATCTACAAAATACGTTATCAAATCCATACAAATGCTTCAAATAAAAGAAATTATACGTTTAAAATCTATACACTACTACAATTTTTTATATTTCGACGCCTGAGCTGAAAAACCTTCTATCGCACACTGCGCGTGAAGAACCTCTTAACTCGCCGCGGCGAAGTCATCCTATCTCGGCTGGCGCGAAGAAACTCCTAAATCACAGCGGCGAAGAATATCCTATCTCGACCCGCGCGAAGAAGCTTATATCAAATATTTTATTCTATATAACTACAAAATAGATTTTTATTTACAAACATATTGTAAGGTATCCTCATATATCATCTGTATAATATTATTATAATATTATAATAATAATAATAATAATAATAATATAATAATAATATTATACGAATAATATATGAGGAGCTTCTTCGTACGGGCCGAGATAGGATTATCTTCGCCGCTGCGAGATAGGAGGTTCTTCCGCTGAGGTGTCGATTTTCTGTTGAATTTTTTATCATGTATCGAAAATGTGCATAATTTTTATTGTTAAAAAATTAAACATTTGAATTTACAAATTTGTATTCTTATTCTCAACTTGAGTATTTGTTATTAAAATAATATGAAATAGGTTTTTAAATACTTATCCCTAACTTCATAAAAATTTTACGCTCTCCTTGTAGTACTGAAATTTATGTACTTTTAAATCCCCAATAAAATTTATTGAAAAGAAATACCAGTATAAAGAAAAGCTATATAAGAAGTGATTTAATGTTCTAGAACCGTTTAGTTCACAGACACTATACACCATCAAAATTGGATTTCATAAAATACGGCCATCGATACCAATTATTCACCGCTCCTTGATTTATTTATTTAACATGCATGGGCCGACCATTCGCTCAAAAGCTCGTAAAACCTGCCAGCAAAGACCCCCCCTCTCTCTCTCTCTCTCTCTCTCACCGTATATCCCTCTATGCACGACAATCCTATGCACAAACGAACCCGAACGAGCGATAAAAACAAATACCTCGCGATAAAGTTTGAAATACGTGGCATATGGGCGCGCGCGCGCATGCGCTCCAAGTGCGAACGAGCATCGCCGCCGCCTGAAGAAAGTCCTTCTATTCGTACCTCGACGAGGCGCGTTCCGCATCCGACGAGCACCTACGGCTATGGGATAATCGGACAAGTAGGTAAAGGGGCACGGATCTGCCTCGTATCTCGCGTATACGTACGATACGTACACGTGCGCGGTGTCGTTCTCTATAGCGCGGAAGATGCGCGCGCCTCGCTCGTAACCTCGATCGAGTCCTTGCAAGGTGCGCGTACACTAAGGAGCAAAAGTTTTAAATACGAGGAGAAATGGAATTTCCCAATCGGCGGTTCTGTAATGATTAAGTTTTTCACTGAGAAAAGGTAATTTAATCAAATTAACGAAAATAATAATATCGTTATCAAAAGTACAATTTCATAGTTATAAAGGCTTTGAATAAAACTTTCAATTTCTCTTCACTACAATGGTAGGATCAATCGGCACCCGAGAAGACGATTGGGAAGAAAATGATTAATGCATAAAATATTTCTTGGGCTTCTTTTCTAATTTTTTTCTAAAATTTTAAAACATAATACATACACTAATGACAAAAATATATCAATAATAAAAGGCTATGTGCAAATAATTATTAAAATAATTTTTACGATTTGTTTTTAATAGTACATATATAAGAAAATATTTTTATATTTTTCCTGGTATGAAACGTTTTACTAATTGTAGCTATTAAAATCTGAAGCACTTTATATACCCATTTTTTCAATATACCCTATGAATAAACGCATTATTGATATATACACAATTATATTTTTGATTCTATCGATAACTTTATTGATCAAAATATAAGACTAATCTTTTCTTGATATATATTTTTTAATTATAAACTGAATGCTTTCTGGCAAATTTTTAGTTACATGTCTTTATTGCTGTGTTTTTCTTATTTGCTCATTCTAATACTATAAAATCGGACAAAAACTCTGATTTTTGTTCGTACACCGCTTTATAAAAATATACATGAATTAATTAGCACTGTTATTGATAGACCTATGCAAAACTATATTTTCGAATAATAATATTTTGTGTAATTTAATATTTTCTCCAGTAAAAGTGAATCTTTAAAGCTTACAATTTATAATTGACTTTAGATAAATTTTGATCCTTGATATATATTAAAAATTTCAGAATAATTATACTTTATCTTTGGTTTTATATTATTTCCAACCAGAAGCCTACCTTTAAGTTCAACCTCCAAGTTTTAAGTATCTTCGTATTTAGAACAACCTTTTTAAAGCGTTTTTAAATTTTTGAAAGCTAGTGTATGCCCGCGTACTTACAGGCGTGCAGGCCGCATGCCACGACTTTACGCGCCTACACTATACACACGGTATAATAATGCCCATATACCCGCGCAGCATACTCACGCAGCAGTTGCGGTATGCGCTGGCTTTACGTCGCATTAAGCACCGGCGGCGTCGCGGCATATCGTGCCATTTCCTGTTGCAAAGCATCGGGCCCGATGATCGATAAGTTTTCTGACTGCCAGGGAATTCGCGACGATGAGCCGTGCGCTTTTCTCGCCTCGTGTGTGATGCTGCCGCGGCGGAGTTTTTGTCGCGCGCGAAGAGGGTTTTCGCGTGCGGATCTGGGTCGAGGGGTCGATTATTCATTGATTTCGCGAGATTGGAAAGTTCCTTGTGTGATGATAATCATATTCCTGGAAATATGAAAATTGATTTTCGCCAGATTTTTATACACTTGATGCGAGAGAGAGCTTATTTTCACGGTTAGATGAATTAACGTACATCGTTTGTACAAATGAACAGCATGAAATTGTATGTTATTTTGAGAAACACATTCGTTGATGTAATGTTTGTTAGTTTTTAGGCACGACCGCGACACGGAAGTGCCTTATATTTTCGTTAGCGAAAAATGTGTGCGATAGGATATCTCACACAATTTTTTACCAATCGGGCTGAAATATGAGGGGAGATCTCCTCTAACACAATATGAAATTCTATTTTTTTTATCCCGATCCTGTACGTCGTTTTTAAATTGCGAGCACTTTTTGCTTATTTTTACGTGTTTTTTTTTAAATTTATGTTACACGATAATCTCCTCGAAATCTTAGCGAATTAGGCTCAAATTTTTTTTGGAACTCTCCTAAGTATAACAACTTGATGGTCCCATTTTAAGATTGATCCTGCAAATATACGCTGAATGCGGCGACTATGAAAAATCGCTAAAAACGGTTTTTGAGCTATAACTTGAAAACTAAGCATTCTACGAAAAAAAATTAAATACAAAAGTTGTAGGATCTTTGAAAAATACAACTTTTTCCCATGGACATCTATTTATGAAAATACTTTTAACTCGAGTTAACTGGCCAAAAACGAATTTTAATATCGAAAAAACAGCTTTTTACCATATAACTTTACAGCTATGCATTTTACATGAAAAAGTTAAATGGAAAATTTTTGTAGATCTTTGAAAAATACAACTTTTTCCCATTGAAATCTATTTATGAAAATACTTTCAACTCGAGTTAACAGGCCAAAAACGAATTTTAACATCGAAAAAACAACTTTTTATCATATTACTTTACAGGTATGCATTTTACATGAAAAAGTTAGATAGAAAAGTTGTAGATCTTTGAAAAATACAACTTTTTTTCTTGACACCAAGACGCGAAAATGCTTTTAAATCAAGTTAATAGTCCAAAAACGATTTTTGACATCGAAAAATGTAGTTTTTTACTATATTATACAATATTTTAAATTTTAATTTTTACAAACACATGTAAATTATACAATAAACAAACAAAATTTATGAAAGAAACATATTAAGAATTTGTTTTTAAGCGTGCCGGAATTTTAGCTTTCTTCAATAGGAATTTTAAATAATATTCAAATAAATCGTGTTTTCTTCCTAGTATAAATAACATTTCTTAATTTTTATTAATACTTTACACTGTTGAATTTTTATTAATTTGAAAACTGTTGTAAATACTGAAGTAAATTATATTCTTGGGAACTTCGATTTTTGCGACATTTCCCTTGGTAAACAGAGATGTTAACCTATTGGAATGTTAGCTTTCTAAATAGGAATTTTTATTTAATATCGTTTTTAAATGATTGCAAATTTAAATTGAATGCATTGATTTATTTTAAATAAAAAAGAAATTTAATTGATTTGTATTGGTAGTTGAGTTTTTGATTAGAGTTAGTTTATGTTTCCTGTTATAAATCACTGGAATTATCATCGATCACAATTCTGACATCTTCGTTTTAAAACGATTTGTGGTCACGCCTATAACCTCATTAAAATCAATAATAAATAATTTCATCTTATATTACAGTATAAGAAAAAATTAAAATAAATGTACAAATTTATACGTAGTATTATGTAAAACGTATAAAAATAGTTAATAAACATAAAATTTGATACATTTAATTTACACTAAACTTTACTAATTAGTTGTCAAAGCAAACAAGTTAATTAAATAATTGAACAACTTTCAAGTAAAGTCTTTTAAGAGCAAAACATTAGTAAAACACTAATTTTTTCTCAAATTAAATTCCAGAAATTTCCCAAAGTGATCCTCGGCACCAACTTTTCTTCAAGAAGCATTAGAAGCCTGACCCCTTCGACAAATTAAATGCTCTTTAAATCATTAAAATCTAATCTTCGCTGCGAGCAGCCTGCCCTGAAGCCAGTAATTTGTGCCCGCCTTTTTTTTCCCAAAGACAGTAATAAACTCGACCTAGCGCGTTATTAAAAAATTTTCTCTCATACCTTATACTTATCCCCCATTAAGTCAGATAATATTCTCTCCTCAACGCCCCATCCGAAAAATCAACGGTACATTTTCGTGCATTGGGCAACTCAACGCATTTTCAAATCGATACTAAAAAGCCCTTCATCCTATCCTACCTACATCACACACACAAAAACATCAATCTAAATACACGGTTATAGTCTCACGGTGCATCAGCAAATGAAAATATGTATAATAAGCGATAGAAAGTGCGCGCACGCCGCGAAAAAACTCGACTACCATCTACCACCACCAAACGATTCAATGGGAATCGGCGCTATTAGCGCGCGCTATCATAACCTAATCGAATCGCGGCAGCAATATATATGTAAAGCATCAGAAAATCTCCTATAGGTGCACAGCAAACTGGTTCACAACTCGAGAAAATCCTCCTGAGGCTCCTTTTCAATCCTACTACTCAAACGTATACATACACACACGGACAGCGAAGGAAAAAAGAAGACTGCCAGTCGAAGATACACCGAGCCGATAAAAGCGGTAACCGACAAAGGCGCGTAAATAATGTCGAGCCGAAGAAGAGAAGAGAAGAGGAGAGGATTCAACCTTGATCTGCCCACACGGTGCAGTAGCCGCTGCAGTTATACACACAACCCTGTACCCGAGCCTCATCGGTAGCGGATTGGAAATTCTCTCTTTCTCTTTCTCTCGCGGTTGGACTAGTTTTCTTCGGGACGTACATCTCGCGCGGGTCACGACGGTTCAGGAGGCCATACGATGCACCAATGAGATGCTGCGCGCCCGCAATCATCTACCTATGCTTACTCTACAGTGTGTGCTGTTGTTCTCCTTATCTTTTTCTTCCTACGCTAGCGCTTTCTTCGCTGAATTGTCGCCGCACGAAAATTTTAATTTACCGCGACGTTGTCAAACTGGAGGGAAGATGTTACAAAGATGCTTGGAGTGTACGGGTGATTTTCGAGGATCGCGTGCGATCGTGATCGGTGTTGAGCGGTGATTCAGGAATGTAGCCTGTGAGAGATTCGGAAATGTGTATCCGTGTGTGAGAGTGTGTGTGGGTATCGGGTTTTAGAGATCGGATTGATTTTAGAGTGAAATTTATTGCAGGATGATTCTAGATGCGCTGAACGCTTTTTGGGGCGATGCGGAGTTGTTAGATGAAGATTGATTTGTTGAAAAATTGCGAAATTGATAGCGGTAAAGGATGTCTGGACGATCGTGTCTGTAACTACTGTATATCGATATACTTAATTTTAATAGTACTTTTTATCCTTTTTGCAAAATAGGAAACTTTTATTTTCCTCATTTTTAGTTATAATCACGATGTCAAGTACTGTAAACGTGTAGCTTGTTGATTCAATAAAAAATGTATAACTTAGTGCAATAAAGCTCAAATATTATGTTAAAATTTAATTTAACGTTGAAAAATATTTAAAATATACAAAGTAAAAAATAATATTTAGGAATAAAACCTTTCAGTCCAGACTTCTGATAAAGTATGTGAATATAGAACCGTATAGCCTATCAACGTCAACTCATATAAAAACGTGAAGTTAAGCTCTTTCTTTAAATATTAATACTTTTAATTGAGTATATATATATATATATATATATATATATATATATATATATATATATATATATATATATATATATATATATATATATATATATATATATATATATATATATATATATATATATATATATATATATATATATATATATATATATATATATATATATATATATATATATATATATATATATATATATATATTAAATAAGATGATGTTTGATTAAAAAGAAATATATTAAAGCTTTAAAGTCAAATCTGAACGTTCACACAGGAAAGAGATTAGATTTTTATAATTTAAAATACGATTAATAAATAAATGTGAATTTACAACTCCGTCAATTTTAGTTATTGGCTATACAAATATTTCATATAATACTCTGGTTCTGAGGTCCTGATTTGCACTAGTAAGAAAATTGTGTTTGTTTAGGATTGTATGTTGAAACGTAATTTATAAACTGAAATGTCAACTAAAAAATATAACCAATCTATTTGTGGATAATATTTCATTATGTTTAGTTTAATTTAGAAACGTTTATCACAGCCTTCTAATATACTTTCTATCCAGAAAAAGGTCAATTTTATAATAGCACATATACGTGAAAAATCTAAGAAAAATATAAGATAATTCTATTTGCCATTGGTCTGATGCGCACGATGCACTGAAAAGTGAGATTAAAGAAATAATTTTCTGAACTTAAATACAATTTATAAAGAGAAGATATCAACCGCAACAATGTAGCTCAGTACTTGTGGCTTTATAAAGCCATAGCAATCATAATTTCATCAAACATTTTACTACGTGTAATATTCATACCTAAAAATCTTGAGAAATGTAAACCTTCATTTTCTGATATTTAAATATCTCTCTTTATATTGATTTAATGAGTATTAAATCATAATATGAGCATGCATAATATTTTTACGTGTACAGTAAACAAATTAATACGTATAGTTATTTAGTACACAAAAAGAAAACATATTTCTATAAAGTAACCAAATTGTTTTAAAATGTAATTATAAGAGATCTGCATACTGAGCTTGAAGGGAGGTTTTGCCTATCTTAAACAAACAAATCATTGATAAAATTTCGAAGTCTTTGGACTTTAAAACATAAAAAATTCATTGACATGCTTCTTTCTCTTTAATTTTATTCAGAAAATTAGTTTTTCAACCATATATTTTTTATTTAAAAGAATATAATTCGATAAATCTGAGGTAAATTTCAGAATAATATTGATATACATAGTTGTTTATTGTCTGTAGGCCATGAGTCAAGCTTCTTGAAACATTTTGAAATTGAAAAACACTATAAAGAAAGTTGTACATTACCAGAACGTAGCGTGAAAATCAATTATCTATAATTTTGTATCAAACATCGAAACCCGAAATCAAAGTTTATAATGACATGGAATTTTGTGAAAACTGACTTTCTTAATTATTTTTTTATAAATATATTAAAAAATTCTGAAAATATAAATTAATAAAATTATACGTTTAAAGGTAAAGACCCTCCACAATAAAATATAAAAAGTGTGTGTTGTACCTATAGTTTTTATTAGGAATATAGTATATACCAAAGCATTCATTATTCATTAAAAAATTAATTCAGACAGAATCTACTTCCAAACAGTCGATCATATCAGTTCCTCAATCCGCAAAAGAGCATCTACCAGATTAATATTCGATTCCTCCTCAACGCACAAATATTTACCCAAAGCCATAAACAAGCAATTCACTTATACTCCATGCACTCACCATCAAGCACATACATACAGCACAAACATTCAAAACCACGCGGTTCGTATAACAAGCCTCTCAAAAACCACTCGCGCCTCATAATCAAGCAAATTCCTGCATTCCTCATCTCCAAATGAAAAAAAGCACATCCAGCACCACCATCAGTACGATGACATATTATCGTCATATACCTCCGTCGCCTCGCCGCAATTTCTCACTTCTCTCTATCTCCCTCTTTCTCCACCACGCGATTTACGACACATGCTAATATATAAAATTGCACGCTGCGAGCCTATCCCACGCCTTGCAAATGCACGTATATACATCCACACTTACCATACACCCGACGTAACTGCAGCTACGCGTTCAGAGCCTTACAATCGCCATAAATTTGAATTTCGAATGTGCATCAGCGGCAGCGGCAGCGGCAACAGAGGCTTGTTCCATATGACCCGAGGCGCTCGCGCGCATATGCAGTCCCCTCGAGGAGAGAAAGGAGTATTAGAAAAGACAAGAGAGAGAGAGAGAGAGAGAGAGAGAGAGAGAGATAGAAAGAGATGAGGGCTAGGCCCCTCCGCTCCTTCCTTTTTATTTCTTCGTCCGGCTCTCTTCCCCTTGATTCCCTGATTCGCGCTCGCGCTCGCGAGAGAGTGTGGGTCTCTGTGTCAGGAAGGTCACATGGGAGTGCGCGAGCGCGCTCTCTATGAGAATATCCCGTCAACCCTATCTCGCTCCCCCACTCCGCACACCTATGTTTTCATCCTCCAACAGCTGGCATCCTTTGCCGCTTCTCTCTCCTCTCTCTATCTCTCGTATAGTAGATCGTCTACAACTCTCTCACTCTTTCTCCTTCTTTCACGAAGCAAGTGAATGTGTGAGGCGCGCTTGCGTTGCACAATGTAGCGGAGAGATGAATGCAAGGAAGAGAGTACATGCGTGCGTCTGTGTGTGTGTGTGAAGACGTGCACGTGGGAGAGCATCTCTCCCGGCTTCTGCAGCGGCTACCTGGCCGCGCTCATCCCCTTACCTTCGAGGCCTCGGCTCCTATATAGCAGCCGGCCGGAATCGTCCTGGCGCCAGTCTTCCAGCAGAGGATACACGAATCGGTGGTGCGTGTGAATCCGAGTCCGAGTTCATAGTACATACACACATACTCACGTTTGCGTTCTCAAGACACACACGAAGTCGAGTTCATCCTCTATCGTCATCAGTCATGGACGTGCGGAAGTGTTTGTTGATCCTGGGCCTGGTGTGCCTGAGCGCGGGCCAGGAGGCCGACAGTGGCCTCTTCGACAAGGGCTACCGGGCCGCGTACCGGGTCTACGAGGACTGCCAGCAGCGCAACGTTGGCGTCTCGGCCTGCATCAAGAAGAAGGCCATCACGTTCTTCGACAGGCTGGGCAGGATCGACAGTCTGCCGATAGCCGAGAATCTGGAGCTGGTGAAGGCGCCCGGTGCGGAGATCGAGCCCGTGAGGAACGTGACCGAGCTCGAGGCGACCCTGGGCAGAACCAGCGGGGCCTCCAGAGACGACGCGCTGAACGACATCCTGCTGGACAGGGTGTCCTCGCTGATGAACAGCTTCAACGTGCAGATCCGCCTGCCCAAGACCTCGGCCACGGAGCTGAAGAGGTCGATGGAGGAGGGCCGCGGCAAGATGAAGAAGATGATGGGCATGATGATGATGGGCCTGGGCATGAAGATGGCCGCCATGGTGCCCCTCGCCATGGGCGTGCTCTTCCTCCTGGCTGGCAAAGCTCTCATCATCAGCAAGATCGCCCTGGTCCTGTCGATGATCATCGGGCTGAAGAAGTTGCTGTCCCAGAAGCAAGGAGGCGGTGATCACGGTCACGGATGGCAGTCCGGCGGTGGCGGAGGCGGCGGTGGCGGTGGCTGGGACCGAAGCCTCAAGGCCCTGGACCTGGGAGACGCCACCGAGAAGGACAGGGAGTACGCGCAGAATCTGGCGTACGGCGCGGCTGCCACCACGAGACAGTAGCAGAGGATGTAAGGAACGAGGTTGAATTGGGGATCTTAGAGAAGGGGGGTTATGGATTTTTGAGACATGGGGGGGGGGGTTTGATTTTTTTGTTGTTCGTAAGGGGGATTGGATTCTGTTGACGGTGACGTGACGCACGGGACTGTGAATATTATTGACACTGATATATATATGCGTATACATACGGGTTGGACGATTGTACGGTTTTTATTTAGATGGGATTGTATATGAGAATTTTGGATAATTGGTGAGAAAGTGGTTCTTTTTTTTATATATATATTGATGGAAACCGATGTGCCAATGTTAAGATTTTTGTAATACGTATAGGAATGCAAAGACTGACAGAATTTTTTGATCAGGTTTACTTTATTTTCATAGTTTTTGGTATTTATATTTTGTTGTTCCATCTAATAATGAAATATATGAAAATTCTCTCAGTCGGGTATATTTGTATGTTAAAGTGAACTATGCATTGAACAGCAATTTGATGTATAATAGTTATTTTAACGTATTATTTTTGCATTCTCATAATAATATTATTTAATGCACGAAAAATTCACGCTATTTATATATACTTATGAAAAATTGAAATATTTAAAGTGCTCATATTATTTATAATTAATTCAGTATTAGTTCTTAGAATAATCAAGAAAAATAAAGTTTGTCGTGCTGTTCAAAATTTCGCTAAGAAAACTAATGATTTTCTATCATGTCAGAGGTTAAAAGAAAGAAAAAGACAATTTTCATGAATATCTCAGAGGTGTTCTTTTTATTGTTTTCACTCAAAGTACATGAAAATTTCGATCGACCAATAATTCTCCTTTACACAATGGAAAATCGTTATTCTAGCTTACAATAAATTGTATAATACAAACATCGCTAAATTCTTATACATACGTAAAACTGGACGCACTACCGACCGAGCGAACGAACGAACAAGAGACAATGAAACGTACGCACTACACGCGACTGAAAACAAATTGCAGCAAAACAAAACGTTTTACAGAAAGACATTACACGACACGGACTTTACGTGAAAACAAAAAAACTGTAAAAAACACGCTCTTGGTGTCGACGACTACGCTCATTAAACGAGTAAAACTAACCCTCGGTGCGCAGCGAGACACTTAATCTTCCTGTAGTACGGTAGCAGCACAGTGGTTAAAAGACAGAGACAGACAGTATATAGGTAACGAACGCGAGAGGGGCAGACGAACGAAAAAAGAACACAGAAAACCTAACTAAACGGTGTGAGATAGACGGTGCGCTGTTCGAGAGAGAGGAATAACCTCGAGGGTAATCACGCATCGAGTGTATTCCTCTCTCGGAAATTGCCGGCCCGAGCATCTAATGACAGGCACTTCTCCACGACTCCATCGACTATCTCTCTCTCTCTCTCTCTCTCTCTCTCTCTCTCTCTCTCTCTCTCTCTCTCTCTCGCTCGCTCTTCTTTATATTCTTGCTCTACGTGTATAGAGCTTCTTTCTCTTTTTCTCTCAAGACTCGCGTACGAGCTGGACAGTTGATGGATAAATAATGAGAAAAGAGGAAGAACGAAAGAATACATTTGCTCATCACGTGAACTGTTCTGTAATTTTCTACAAAAAACTGTTTGCTCTAAAATCTATTTTAATTACTCATCGATATCTATATTTGTCTAGGACTTTTATTTATATCTATTTTCTTTATCTACATTCACGTACGATGGAGTCGTGATGGGAAGTGCATGTGCGTGTGGTCGTCTCACCGACGTCGTGAGCTCGTCTACGGTCATATTATAGTCTCTGAAGAATGGCATTGAAATTTATACATAAACTAATTTATTTATTTATTTTATATTTATATTCGATTAACTTTTGAATTAACGTACCGATGTAATTGTGTCTTATTAAGTCGCAAGAGCAATGAAATACTGTATAATTGTAAACTACACCAAGCAAACTACCACAAAAGAGAATAATAAAGTCGAATTGTTCTTTCTTTGCAAAACAAAACCACCATTGTGTCCGTGTCTCTGTTTCTTTTCTTATTCCCTTTTCATTCACTTCACTCACTTACAATAGCAGCAGCAGCAGCAGCAGCAGCAGCAGCTATCCAGTAATGCATTGTAACATTTCGTCTAAATCGTTGATCTGGAGAAGAGTGGAATTCCTCTTGGTTATCGTCCTCAGTGATTGCGAGTTGGATCCAGGCCGAGTACCGCGGCGAAGAGAGCGTAGAAGAAGCCGGCGAGTAGCGTGGTGAACTTGAGGAGTATGAGGGTGCCCACAAAGGTCGGTATCAGAAATATGAACTTGAGCGTGTACGCCATCGCGATGGCCATCAGCGTGCGGTTCATCTGGCGCAGCTTCTTCTTGCGCCTGCCCCGCGCCTCCTCGTCGCCTGCTGGTCACACGGTGCACACGATTAGGATTAGAGGCTTGATGATTTACACGATTATGGTATTATAAGTGGGTACAGTGGGGAATGGTTGCAATGTCGTTTTTTCTTGTACGTGATTTTAAAGGTATTTTTATGATTGGTTTAGTAAATATTCATTTTAAATATTATTGTTTATTTATTTATTCATTTAATTATTATTTTTTGGAAAAAACTGAAAATTGCATACAAAAAAAACATTTTTAAGTTATCGATATACTGAGGAAACTTAATACTATTGTTAACTAAACATTTTAGAAATTTTGCTTATTGTTAAACGATCATGCTACGTCATACCTAATATAAAAAAGTTAATATATCCTGTTTTTGCATTCTCAAATATATAGCTGATATAATAAACATTAAAAGTTGAATCTTCAAAAGCGTGAGCATGAGGCATGTGAACTACATGTATGTACAGCAATCAAAATATTGATGACTTAAAAAGGTTAAGTGATTTTATGAACATAAATTATTATTTATTATATGTTATCACTCTAGTAAAATAGAAATTTATAAAATATGTATATTACATAATAATGTACCTATAAATAATAACCACTTTTATTATACTAAATAATCTCAATATATAATTACATTTTTCATATGGCCATAGATTTGAACGTAAGCAAATTAAAGAGGACTGACATTTACAAAAATTATTTGTATGATTATATTTTATTGCTTGTTTGTATAATTTATCTAGCACAACAACATAAACCTATTATCTGCTTCATTATATAAATAATAAGAAATTCAATTCTCATTACCGTAGAACTTAGTGTTGTAATTAGTAACAGAGAAATTATATACATACAATTTTACTTTTTGTTTCATAATGTTTTATTTATAACACGTTGACGTGTATGTGACAAAAACGCATTATCCGTGAAACTTTAAACTAATTACTAAATGTAATTAAATGTGCTTATATATATATATATGTATATATACAAATCATCAAATATGTACAAGATTTTATAAATCCAAATATTTTATAAATCAATTGTATATATATTTTATATATATTTTATATATAATAAAAGTAACGGTACTAAAAATACAAACCATCAAATATTTGGATTTATAAAATCTTGCACATATTTGATGATTTGTATTTTTAGTACCGTTACTTTTATTAGCTAGCTGTAATTCAGCCGTACAAGTATAAATTACTGTACAAACTGAAATCATAGGGAAATATTTATTGCACTGATTCTCAATATAACGAGTAGATGCGACGATCAGAATAAGATTAGTCATTCAAGAAAATTACAATGCACGAAGAGTCGGTAAAACAGGACACTCTAAAACCATTTTGAAAGAGGTGATGACTTTCGAAAAAAAATTATGGAATATTTTTGTAACGAAAAACAAATATTTATTATAAATAATAACTTATACTATGCTCAATATAAGTGCAAATATTTGAAACTGATAGAGATTAATTAGAATATTTCAGAGCTAGTATTAGATTTGTTATTTGATTCTTTTTAATAATATTAATTCTGAACTTGAAATTTCGCCACAAAAGGAACTATGTATTTTAAGAAAATCTACCAATAAACTTCTTCCAAAAAGTACTTTTAAATTCGATGCATTAATACGCCTACGAAGCCACTTCTCTTGACAAAAAAAGAAGAAAAAAAACTCACCTGCTGCCGCGTCATCGAAGTCGTAGTCCCTCTCGACAGCCGCGGTGCCATTCCCGAACCCCTCCAGAAACATCCTCCTCTGTTGCGCAAGCTGCAGCAAGGTGTTCTCGAAAAAGTACCTCGCCACGTTTCTCTCCTCCTCCACCGTATCCTCCGTCGACGCCTCGACTCCACATCTCATCACCAACAAAACTAGATTGACAACAACAACAACGGCGACCCTCGACCTCATGGCTCGTCGACTCTTCTTCCTTCCCTTGTTCCTAATATCTTACATGATCGTCAACATAGATGCCAGGCGCCACCACCCTTTCTCACTCCTGCGACAAGAAATCACCGATGCCGAACATCGCTGCGTCGCTGGTCCTCGCGATCGGCCGACATATTTATCTTTCCTATCGACGAAAACAACAGCGAGGCGAACCGTGCAAATAAAAAAATGCTCTCCAGCGCGCGCTTCGCGGAATAATGTCGAGGACGCGAACGACGGCAAAAAATGTGGATGGATATTGTAGTTGAGAAGGCCTCGGTGTGGCGGTCGGCGCGACGAACGACCGGGAACTAAGCGGTCCGGTCTCGATTCCGCGGACAACCCGAGGGGGTTCGCTGCTGCCGCTGCCGCGCGGCACGCTTCAGTTGTCGGGAAAATCGGCAGTCCGTGAAAAATTAGCCTCCGGGATTATTATGCGTGTGCGGCGCTCTCCGCGCCGCACCGTGAGTGGTGCACATACTCGCTCTCTCGTGTCTTCCTGCGGCGAGGTGTAGTCTTTCTTGCTTTATTGCGATGCGGGGTATGTGTACGTGCGTGTGGCGGGGAAGTGGATCGAGCGAGATGACTCGGCTATGGCTCGACTCCACCCGCTCGCTGCGCGGACCTGACACTTTCTGCTTTTCGAATTGCGCAAGCAAGTAACTTTGGACAAGCTCGAGTTCTGCTGGCTTTGAATTGTGGATCGGGAAGTTCTCGTGCATTCACGGATGATGCCAGGTGTTAGTTTTTCGAAAATTTTAAGGGTTAAACTACTCTGACTTCGTAAAATAATATAACTTGGACAATTGTTTGTCGGTTAATACAGTTCAATTTTGACAGTGTAAGCTGCATTACATACTGCAACACGTAGATTTTGTAAAAATCTACGAAATACATAATGCGTAAAATAAAATACATAAATATATAAATAAATAAATATAACTATAAACATAACTATAAATATAACTATAAATAAATAAATAAATAAATATAAATATAAATAAATAACATAAATAAATACGTAAAACGAAATACATAGTTTTGCGGTCGGATCTAAACTTCTATTTTAAAAATGATTTCTCTAGCCAGTTTTATGTAACTGTATCTTTTTAAAAAATTGTTTTGTATGTAGATAAAGAAAATATTTAGTGTTTGGGTGTAGAAGAATAATATGAGTGGTACGACAGGTACACTTACAGGACTCTAGTAATGTCATTTGGTAAAAGAAACAATATAAAAGAATAGTATAATATACTTTAAAACATGTACCATAAAGGCCCTCAATCTGATTTTCCATTTATTTTATTTACCCATTAAGGAGGCTAGCCTGAGTTAAACTCGGAAAAATAGTTTTATTTTTTCAAGAGTTGATAAAAATTCTCGTTTAGAAGCAACCGATCTGATTATTTTATACTATAAATACTCGACAATATCTTTAATTTTGCCACTGTAAAAATTCAAAATCTTGATCGTACGTGACACAGAATATTACCATTGTCAATAATATCTTTATTGCGAAAACTTTGTGGCGTGCACATTTCTAGGTAATACGATGAAAAACAAAAATTTCCGGCAGTAATTTAACTAGTTTTAGTATTTACTAAAACTTTTACGGTTTACTTTTTCGTTAAAAATTTTTTTATAATTATTTTTTAAACCAATTTTTAAAAAAGTTTTGTTAGTGATTTTTAAATATTAAAAATGTAAATTTAAAAATTTTATATGTACATAACCAATTTTTAAAAAAGTTTTGTTAGTGATTTTTAAATTTTTCTATACGATTCCAATAATATATATCGATGTCATTTTTTTAAGCTGAATAAAAACACTCATAAATAGATGAAAAAATTCTTTTTTATTGATTTTACGTATTTTTTTTATGCAAAAACGTGACATTAGCATAACATCTCGAAAAAAGGGCATGTCAGTGGCGATAATGGTTTTTCGGTGAACAATAATCTGAAACCAAAAAAAAACAAAAAGATTTAGATTCAGTATGACTGTGGCTACGGCTCGAACTGGAATTATTAACATTTATCCAAAAATAACAAAATGGCGGCTGTTTACAAAGAGTAATCGAAAAATAAGGTTTTTAAACAGCCGCCTTTTTGTTATTTTTGGATAAAAATTAATAATTCTAGTTCGGGTCATAGCAACAGTCATACTGAATCTGGTTTTTATGTTTCAGATGATTCTTCAGAGAAAAACCATCAACCCCACTGACATGCGATTTTATGGTAAAAAAGAAGGTTTGTTAAAAACATGTTAGAAACATGTTTTGAAATATTAGGAGTCATAAAACACTATTTTTACAGAAAATCTGTATAGATGTGTGTCTGTGTGTATGTGCGTGCGTGCGTGCATGCGTGCGCGACTGTGTGATTCTGTGAGTGCGTGTGTGTATGTGTGTGTGTGTGTATCTATGTGTGTGTGTGTGTGTGTGTGTGTGTATGTGTATGTAAGTATGTGTGCATGCGTGCGTGCGTGTGTGTGTGAGTATGTGTGTATGCATGCGTGTTTGTGTGTGTGTGTGTGTATGTGCGCGTGTGGACGGATGTGTATGAATATTACTCTGAACATTCACGGTCAAAATTAATGTTTCAGGGCTCAATGATTTTAGTTTTTTAAAAGGAAGGGGGCTGAAAAAAATCATTTTCCTTTTTTGAGAATAAAAATATTATGATAAAAAATCAGTTCCTTTTTTGGCGCTGGATAACTTGAGTAAAACGTCACTAATCTGTCAGAAAATTACCAGAAACGTAGCCTTTTACTATCACTTTAAACTAATAGATGCCTAGATTACAAAGACCTTTACATTCAGAGTTATTTGAGGTTATATTTCCTTTTATTTTGTCTTTTAATGAAGATTCTGAATTGAAAAGAAATTTTGATATTCATCGATCCGTTTTTGTTTATAATAATTTCTTTATTTTACAATATTTTACGATATTCTGAAATCGATCGGGTAAATTATTTTTGTATTTTAGAAATAATAAGATTGTTTAGCTTATGCTTCTACACCAAAATATACAAACTCACTATTTCTTTCAAAATTTTCTACAATATAATTTGAGTTTTGACCACAATTAAGAAAGATTTCAGCACTCTTTGGTAGTTCAGGCAAAAGATGTTTAAGCACTTTTAAAAGTGAAGTTACTTTTGTGCGATGAATACGGTTTTTGATAGCCCATTTTCGTAATTCCTGAACAATTGAAAAATTAATTATTTCCTTATTTTCACGATCGTAACTTGTGTCACTTCCTGCACAGCTTTCTGCTTCCAAATATGAATTATCACTTCTACTAAAATTATTATCACTTGATTCATCGTCACTATCACTACTTGAGGAATCATCTGTCGTTATCGAGTCACTTGATATAGCTGATACATTTGCAGTGTTGTTATCACTTATTTTATGAGCTTCATACATTTCACATGGCTTATGTGATTCACATAATTCATATGGTTCACATAATGGCTCAGCCGATGTTGATTTCATAGGAAGGTTAGGAGTTTCTTCCTTACAATGTATTTTATTTGACACTCTTTTGAACCAGAATCATCCGAGCTGACTGCAAGAGCACTACTGCGATACTTTCGAACGCGTAATTTTGTTCGCAAACGTTTTCTCGAATTTTTATCATCAGTTGTATAAAATTCTACACAATGATAAGTAACTTTTGATACTGCTCCGATTTTTCCGTACTTTGAATAGGTTACGGTAAGTGTCTAGAAGATAGCCCCACTTCACAACAGCTGTACACAGTTATATTAGTATAAGATATACCTTATAGAATATCAAATGTTAGAGACAATGAACTAACTCCGAAAAATTTTTTTATTCTTCATAGCGTAAAAAATTTTAGTCATTAATAAAGTATTTAATACTACAGTTAAAATATTCAGTCCACAAGGTTATAACGTACTTTGAAATTATGGCCAGCCTTGATTCATTTTTACTCGGGTTGTTTGTTGTGTTGTGCGATGTTAGTCGAGAGAAATTCATCACTTACTTATTAGCGTCTCAGACACTTTTAAGGAAGCTATATGGGTATATGCCCTGCATTAAAGCACAATGCGTTGTCGGATATCTTTTTCCGACGAAAAACTCGAAGAAAAAATTCTCGAGAATTTTCACCGGGAATCGAACACTCGACAGCTTGAGCGTCTTGAATGGGTGGGCAAGCGACATACCCACTGAGCTAAGGGGGGCTCTATGATCGCTTCATTTTCATTTGAAAGGGGATAAAATTACTTATAAACGGTGATATTTTCTTTTTCTTTTATAACTTTTCCATTAATATTTTGAAATATTAATTAAAAAGGTATTTAAAGATTAATGAAATAATGTATATTAGTACTTTTATGTTATATTTCTTATAAATCTTAGTAAAAATGATAGGTATGAACGATTTAATTGCACGCTAAACTCGTTAGAATGAAATTACGGAGTGAAATTCCACTCGAAAAATGATTGAAATGAATCACTCTAATTATAGTGGATTTATAACTCTAAAAGTAGAGTGGAAATCTTTCACTATTAAGTAGAGTGAGATCTCACATCGACAAAAGTCTATCCAATTTTTTTATTTTTAAGTTTATAATATTTCAAGCGTGATTAGATAGACATTGTTCAGTAATAATAGACCAAGACCCAAAGCTCAAGATTTTTGGTATATATAATATCTTGTCAAGAATCTTGATATATATAATACGTAACAAATTTATAGAAAATAGCAATTGTTATTAATTATTAACAGGGTTGGGTAACTTTTTAATAAAGTAAAATTTTAAGTTGAACGTTACTTGGGAATTAAATTAGTTTAATTTAAATTAAAATTTATTAACTAATGAAAATCAAAAAAATTATAGTTAACGAAAGTTAACTGTTTACAAGTTAAAAGTTATAAATTTTGTATGTTAACTACTCTAAATTTTTATATTTTCTTCATAAACTTTGCGATTAATATCATTTAATTTAGTAATTATTAACTTAAGTAGCCCTTTATAGATTACTCACAGATTCTATTTAGTTCAGTTATTTATTTAGTTTTATAACTACGGCCTTACATTAAGAAGTTATGTATTTTTATATATTTTTTTTTACTCAAAATGAACAAGCGGTAAAGAGAACGTTTACTCACATAATGTAAGCAAGATATACATTTTCATTTTATTTAATTTTTTATGATAAAAATACACATACTTCATCATAAAAATGTACCTATTAAGTCTAAGCACAACGACAAAAATACTATTTATTTTACCATACATACAATCAAATTAATTATTCTAATTTTTCTTATATTTTACAATAAATAAAGTTTAATTAATTTTTTTAAAAGCTGAAACCACCTGTAGTGGATAGAATCCTTTATTCATAGAAAATATACCTCAGCAAACGAGCTGGAACGACTTGACATACTGGCGATAATAATTATGGTCACCTGTCGATCCTCATTACAAACTACGTTTCCTCTATTTCGGAATGAAGCACCGTAACACTCCGTTCAGATGGATAAATCTCCACTTGTCCCAAATAAGCCTCAGTGTTATGCTCCCTAGTCATAAAATAATTTTCTACGTGTAATTGCTTTTGGATCGATAAAGCCGACTAACGACGCTCTCGATTCTCAGATTTATACCAATTATGACTGACTTTTACCGCGTAGCTATGGAAAGCAAGCAACGGATGCCAACGAATCTCAATCAAACGGAAAATGATCTCTCACCGTCAGCTGGCTTTTAAGGGCAAGGCGTGAAAACGAACGGCGCAGTGAAATCGATCGCCTATACGCACTAGCGTGAGTTTAATTGATGTTTTCTCTTGTTCGGTTACTGTCTCACGTGAAAAGATGCGCGTTCGATTACGTTTCTTATGTATATGTATAGTATACGGTATTCAACATTTATACGAGTTAAGAATAATTGTCGTTTTTGCTACGTTCGAAAGTAAATGAATCATTTTTTTTAAGTATTGCCGATTTCTTGTAAAGGTGGGTTACATTTTTATTCTTAAAGAAAAGTAGTCGAATAATTAATAAGCGCTGTAAAAGTGAAAACAATGTTGAATCTAATTTCATGGCTTAGAAAAGGTAAACATTAATTATATTAGATGTAGATTAATTACATTAAAGTAAATATAAGTTTTTCAACAGAAATCTGTGAAACCATTTTGCTTAAGGGGGCAGGCCTGCGTTAAAACCAAAAAATAATTTTATTTACTAGTCCAGGAAACCTTTTATGATTAAAAACAATCATTCTGAAAATGTTTGTGCTATATACACTTAATAATATCTTACATTATACCGTTGTAAAGCTTCAAAATCTTGATTCTACACGTCACAATAAATCACTATTTTCAATACCATATTTATTAAAGTTATTGTGTTCCTCATACGTTTGCAGGTGACATGATGAACGAAAATCCTTTTTTTGACGGTTATTCGGCTCGTTTTGATATGTAGTATAAAAAGTGCTTCACACTAAAATTGTTAAATTTTTTTTTATTTTTTCTTTTTGGAAACCCAACCGATTTTAAAAAAAAGGTAAAATAAAAATTTTGCAAAAAATCGGTTAAGTTTCTGAAAAAAAAAAATAATAATAAAAATTTCAACGAAAAAGTGCTTTTCTCTTTTTGTAATACATGTCAAAAGAAGTCGAATAACCGTCGAATAAAATATTTTCGTTTATCATGTCACCTGCAATCATGTGAGGAACACAGTAACTTTAATAAATATGGTATAGAAAATAGTGATTTATTGTGACGTATAAAAATGGACTAGTAAAAAGAATTCTTTTTTTGGCTTTAAACCAGGCCTGCCCCCTTAAAGAACATATAAGGTAGAGTAGTACACGTTGAATATAGTAAAATTTAAAAGGTCCCGAATTCGGTATTTAATATAAAATCATTACAAATAAAGTACGTATAGATAGCTATTATCTATAGAACATTATATATTTATATAAGCTGTGAAAGACTTCATGAATTACAACAATTAACATTAATAAAAAATGGTACACTATGAACTTTTGCACTTATCGTATACACAATGAATCATTGTCTCAATCTACTATAAATAATACTTTTATAATAGGTTTTCTCAGTTAATGTTTGAGAACATAACATAAGGTATCGATTAAAATTAATTTCCTGGAACAATTGTTAAAAATTTATCGAAAGAATACTGACTGAGTTGAAAAGATCGCATTTAGCTCGTTGACGTTGAAAAATATTAATGAGAAATCATACACATGAATATACGGCAACCTAAGAGATTAGAAGTGAATTATTTTTAAGTTCTCAAGAAACGTTCAGTGCTACCAACTTAAAGAGGTACATACACCTTAAATTTGAAATAATAATTATTATTTTTAGTGCTTGACTTCTGTAATCGATATTTGGGCCTTCTTCTCCGATGAAATGATACATTATATGCGTTGGAAAAGGGTAAATTGTTTAAATGAGTATAAATCTTGATTATATAATTCTTTATCAAGCACTAAAAATAATAATTATTTATTAAAATTTAAGGTGTATGTACCAACTCAACTCCCGCTCTTTTGATAGTATATATTGCGTAATATGTATGTATAAGCACTGTTAACAGTGAGTAAGTATGCGAAGAACTGATCAATATGAGTAAAATGAGTAAGTGCATGCGTTAGTGGGTGAGTAAGTAAGTGAGTACGTGAATGCAAGAATGAGGACGTGTGTAAGTGTATGCTAAAGTAAGTGCATGGGTTAGAACGTGACGAAGCTAGCAAGTGAGTGCGTATGCGAATGATTGTGTAAGTGAGTCAATGCATATATGATTGAGTGGAGGCGTGCGTGAATGGCAGAGTAACGAAGTGCGAAAGTGAATATGAGAGAGAAAAAGGGAGTAAAATATAACATGAGAGAGTGATAGGATGAAGAAAAACACATTAATTATCATCTTCGCATACACACTGATCGCGCTACCACGCACCCTACTATCCATGCATCCCATTATCCATTCACTCTACTATCCACGTATGTTACTATTCACATACCTCTACTAAAAAATGAGGTTTTCTCTCAAATAAAAAATATGAAAATGTTACGTAATTGAATAGTCACTTATGTACATAGAAAATTATCGGAATTCTGATTTAAAGCAATTGTAATTTTTACAAGTTTGGGGTTTGCTAACTGTAAATGTATTTTTTAATAGATTCACGGATAATATGATTTTTTATTAAAAATACTTTAGATAAAAAATCAAGTGAGAAAATGTGTTAAAATTTCATGTGATCTTTTACATTATTTTACAATTAAAAATCATTATTATTTTTTAAGTGAGGACCCTTTGATTCACATATTTGGCTATGAAATCATCATTTAATCGTTTCTTCTTAAGCATACTGTTTGATACTTAAGTTAAAACTACGTAACTTTATTAGCAATTATCTGATTTATATTATAAGAAATGCGTATAAAAATATTGTGTACAAAAATATATTAATATCTATTTCCTGTAATTCATATGGATGGATAGAGTGCTGACATAAAATTGTGTTATTTTACATTATTGATCGATTCATGGAAACAATTTTTATACTTGATTATTAAAATTTTATAAGCGCTATCACTGAATTATAATATTGTAATATAATATTGTAATTATGTTGAACGTTCTAGTATTGTTCTCGAAAATGTCAAGCACTATCTTTGAAAACGTGCGTAAAACGAAAAGTCAAAGATGCGTATAGCCGGAGCTCACGGATCAATGAATAAGAAGATTGTGGTCAGTCTATTATAATTCTGTAAATTATGGTCCAATAATTATATTAATGTCAGTGTGCTTAGTAATTACAAAGTATTCGATAACCGTTCTTTAAGAATATCTTAAGTAACGAGAATTTTATTCATGGAATACAAAACTATAATTGGTTTCCTATATTGCGTAAAAGAAAGTTTCATTTGCCATACATTGTCAATAACTACTTTGTAAGTAGAAAGAAAAACATATCGAATATTCAAGAGCATGACGGAAAAATGAGAAGACTATGAGAAATCGAGATGAGTGCATGCCTTTAGATATTACGTGAAAGTTGGTATCTGGGTTGTATCTTTACACACGACGGATTCATCTAATCGAATTCGATTGCCATTAGGTGTTTTTAGATCAATTGTTTTTACAGCTCTCAGACACGTACTGTTAATAATGAAGATTTAAAAGAAAACGCAAAAGCAGTGCATTGGTTGTTATTCGATAAGTTATTATTTAAAATAATGCTCATAATACTTTAGTTCTAAGAAATATCCTGTAATACATTAGATTTACAACTACTTATAAATATAAATTTGTCTAAATATTATTTTATAAAACGTATTTAAAACCAATAGTAATAATTATCTGCATCAAATAAAATATTGTTCATTTATGATAAAAATGTATAAAATAAATATTTCTAAATTTTATTATGTTTAAGTCGCTATACGTCCTTGTTATAACGGAACATAACAATTTGAAAGCCAAAGTGAGTTTAAAGTATATTTTATAACCAACAGTATTATTAACTCTAAAAGACTTTCAAAATGATGTTCAAACATCTCACTTACATTGCTTTGTGGTTTACTTTATTTCTAGAGAGCCTATTCAAGCAAACCGAACATAAAGAGATTTTGATGTTATGGTTTCAGGAGAACTTAAAAATATTCATCGTTTTCTATTACTGCATGCAAATGAATGTATCTTATTATTGTTTATTTAATAAATTAAATAAATTGCATTATAGAAAATGTAATATTTAATTGTATAGCAATAAAAATATTTTAATGTTATAAAAACGCGAAAGATTGATTCAAACCGAAAAAAAAATTAAAATCAATTTATTAAGGAGGTATGAGTGGTCAATTGACGTTAAAATACAACAATTTTTCACTGTAATTGATTAGTCGTAATGACATAAAAGTTAAAATAATATGATACAAGGGTTCTTCATATAAAAAAACTTTTTTATCGAAATTCCGCTATCATAAAAATAGATATCGTCAACTAGAGATAGAGTTGACAAAATAGAAATAACTTTTTTATTTTTCATCCGATTTTAAAAATTAAAGTCTCATTTTTTGTCCTTGAACAATTTCTCGGGGACTCACCAATAGTTACATGAATAACCCTTGTTTTATAATAAATTAACATTCGCGTCATTATGACTGAACAGATTATAGTATAAAGATTTGTATTTTAAGATCAACTGGCTCATTGGCCGCTCATACCTCCTTAAGGGTATGGCCCACTCGAGAAGTGTAAAAAATTACGAAAGAATTAATTTTCCATTTTTGCTATATATCGATACCATATATTTTCATAATATATTCATTGATTCCACATATTATTCTGCATACGTAACTATATATTATATATGGTTTATAGATACACACACACACACATATATATATATATATATATATATATATATATATATATATATATATATATATATATATATATATATATATAGCATAAAATAACGTAAGATAACATAAAACAACTTGAATATCGTTAAGTCTGGCATAAATAACGATAATATAACAAACTTATTATAATAATTATTAATATATATAAAAATATAATATATATAAAATTATTTCGCCGCTGCCGCCGTCGTGTATAAGAATCGAGGTTCTTCCTCATATATATATATATTATAAAATTATTTCGCCGCTGCCGCCGTCGTGTATAAGAATCGAGGTTCTTCCTCATGTCTCCGTTTTTGTACGCGATTTTGGCCTATTTTTTGGAATTTTCGTGATTTCGTTACGTTACATCTAGAAATCAGAACCTTCTCCATATCTGCATATCTTTCTACGTTATTTTGGTCTACTTTTCGAATTTTTTACTGCTTTTACTGCTTTTTCGTTATATTAAGCCTAATAATTCAAACTTCCTCTATATGTACGTTGTTCTACATTATTATGGCCTATTTTTGGATTTGTTTGTTATATTATCGTTATTTATGCCAGACTTAACGATATTCAAGTTGTTTTATGTTATCTTACGTTATTTTATGCTATTTTACAATATTTTATGTTATTTATACCTTACTTTCCGTTGCTTTATGGTTATTTTAAAGGGGACTTGCTTTAATATTTGCCAAATGTTACATATATTAAGGTTCCAACAACAAATAATTAGTTCTAAATATTATTGGATTGCTGCCCCAAGTTGCTGCTGATTTAAAGTTAATTACAGCATCCTTGAATCAGATTATTTTTGTGAAAATAAATTTGTCAATAATCATTATTTCATAAATTCTCGTATTTTATGGTTCCGATAATTACGAAAATATATATATTATGTAAAAAAGTGGGGGTCGGCGCGCGGAGCCCCCCTAGTATATATATATCTTCCTGCATTATATAGTTGTTACCGTATTTTTGAGTATTCAGCCCGCCACGACCCGCCATCCCCTGCCACTGCCCCGCCACAGCTCCTCCACTAAATAACGTGACATTAGTTCAAAATTTATTTTTATTGGTTCTATTGGTTCCGACGATGATGATTTCGCTTCTCATGTAATTAATTGAATGATAGTTTTTATGCTTGTACGAAAATCTTCCATAGAATTCAATATTTATCCACATTTCCTCATAAATATCGCAATCAACTAGAATACGTCACATGAGTTGTAGGTCTTGAATAATAGATTTCAATAAATATAAATAATTGTAGCTTTCAAAAATATTTTTTAAGATTTGTTATAATTAATACATAGAAAGTAGTAGTTATTTAAGATTAAGAGACACTATCAATTTTTATAAATTGATACATTTTATAAAATTATTTACAAGTTAAAAACAATATAATCCCAAAAACTCACTTTAAAAATTATGCTTCAGTCCTTTTAGAGGTTAGAATAAAGAAAATACACAGTAATTTTAAACACTTGTTTGATACGCGCTGATACTAAAACAGTTTATAATAATAATAATAAATAATCCCAATATTAAAAAAATTTCATCTTACAGCTGTAAAATAAACAATAATCGTTTTTACTTACAACAAAGTGTAGAGGCCTTTAGAGCGCTTTTATAGTACGATTCTCGACGATATATAAAAATATAATTTTACATAAGTAGCAGATGATACAACTAGAGTACTAGACGCGCCTAGATACAACCTTATTGCTTCACCATAAGTGAGAATCCACATAAGGGTGTATGCAGATGGAGGACAAAAACATGGTCGGTCCTTTCCGGTATATGTTCTATCGCTGTTTCCTGTTCCGTTTTGAATTCAAACGTTGAGATTTGATACATTAAAACTGTTTAAAGTCACTCCGGATTTTCGGAGAAAAATACTCCTTGTAGTGGAGTATTGAGAGTACAGGTATATAGATGCACTTCAAAGTTTAAATTCAAAACGGAACAGCGAAACAGCGATGGAACGCGGACCGGACGGGAAAGACCGTATTTTTGTCCTCCATCTGGACACACCCTAAGCGCAATCCCGTGCTCTACCGTGCTTTGCTGTGCTGTGCTGTGCCGTCCGATTTTCGATCGGAGAAATGTATCCACATCTATATCTATGGTCATTAATTAATATTTCATAACTATCATATAGATTATTTAATAAACGAACAATTTATATGAAAGAACAAGACAAAAAATATCTATGGTCTTTTAATTAATATTTTAAAAGTATTATTTAGTTTCTTTAATAAATTAAAGATTTTAATAAAATATTAAAACAAAAACGTTATCAAGCAAGGTAATGAAAAACTTTGAATACATGATATTATTATATGAATAAAGTGATTTAAAACTAATAAAGTAATAATAATTATTTTTGTAATTGAATAATTATAGGTTTATTAATTGAGATATCTAATAAAATAGTATTTAAATAAAATTAATTCTTGCAGTACATAGCTTATATCACTTTATATATAGTATACAGATCTTTCTCATATATACGTACATATGTACATACAAAAGTAAAAAGAACAAAACGTATAAACATTCTACGTAATAGTATCATAAACTCAAATTTTTTCTTTACCTTACTTTATAACGTTTTTGTTCTAATATTTTACTAAAATCTTTAATTTATTCAAGAATCTAAATAATACTTTTAAAATAATAATTCAAAGACCATGGACACAGATGTAGAGAGACTTGTTCTAAAATCGGACCGCATCATTGTTAAATCATTCATACATTTTGTCAACATCAATATTTTATTGATTAAAAGTAAAAGATACGGCTTGTCGAGTGGCGCAAGCAGGGGGAATTTCTTAACTTTTGAGGTCTTTCTGTGCTCATTTTCTTACTTTTTACATATTTTATATGCTGGTTCATTTTCACAATGTTCTGCGTTATTTGATATAATATAGCTTCTCGACTGGGCCACATCCTTAAGAGGAAAGTATTCCAATAATAATTTTTATTTATTTTCAAGTGTAAATAATGATACAAATGAAGTTATTCTACATAGTACTAAAAAGATAATATGATTGAGTTGTATTATACATTTTCAAATGAATTCACGTTTGGCAGAACCCCTGACTGACCTCTAATCCTAATTGACCTGAAAGCCAGTCATTAGATCGACACCGAGCAGCCTTGAAAACTGGGCCAAACTTTAAGCATTCCCCCTGCCCCCCTCCCCCACTTCAAGCAAAAATTTGGCACAATAAAAATTGGCGCGAAAAAGGCTCCACCCTCCACCTCCATAAAAAATTCACATCCACTCAACGAACCGTCTTCGCGCATATACACAGCCTCGCGTGCGTATGAGCCCGTTTGAAAGGAGCAAAGCGTCTCATCATTACGGTTTTTCTCCCCCGCGATCGCTCCTTTTTACCGTTTCACTCCTTTTGTTTTGGGCGCCAGAGCCGCTCATGCGTCCACGCGCGCGCGCGCGCAATGATAATGCTTATAATACCGCGAGCGGTCCCGCTCGACTCGGCCGACGACGTTTCATTTCGTTCGCGCGGATACAAAAGAAGAACTTGGCGATTCTTGGTGTATAATGGCTCGAAAGCGGACTGAACGAGACGGTCATCAGGTGCAGCTTCACGGCTGCGCCGATGCGCGTCAGCCTCTGGCGCTAAAAGACAGAATTAAAAGGAGGAAACGATCGAAAGTAAGCGGAAGTGTTTCTTTCTTTTGCTCTTGCGGACGATTGCTTTTTTACATTCGTTAGTGATGATTGATGATGCGATTCTTTTGAAGAGTGTGAGTTTTGCGCATATTGGTTACTTTTTACAAAATAAACAGAGAGATCAATAAAGTTTTTGTTTAGGCCGAAAATTACAAGATAAACGCAGTTAGGAAATCAGAATTTAAAAAATATGGAAGTTTTCTATTCGTAAAAAAAGTTTTTTTAAGTAGAACCGAATTCAACAAATAATGCTTTAAAATGTAAAAAATAATATTTGTTTAATAATGTAGGGGATTGTGAAAATATAAATTCCTTATAGACAAAAAAAATTAAACCGATTTAAAAAAATAATGCTCTAAAAAGTAAAAAATAATAATTGTTATCAATGTATGGAATTGTAAAAATGTAATTTCTCTATCAACGATAGCAATTGGTAAATTAAATTCAAAATACATCTTTTTCGCGCCGTCTCCAAAAAGATGTAGTTTGAATTCAATTAACCAATTTTCATTGTTGATAGAGAAATTATATTTTCACAATTCCATACATTAATATTTATTAGTTTTTACCTTTTAGAGTGTTATTCTTTTAAGTCGGCTCAATTTTAAAAAAAGATAGTATATTCTGTACTGTTCGGAAGAATTATGCTGTTTACGCCTTCGTGTGAGGTTTACAATACTAGTCGAAGGCGAGTAAGCACGAACCGAAGACGAAACTATCATAATGTTCAAAGTCTAAACCATCTTAGGTCTTATTTTCGAAAATCAGTACTCATAGAACCGACCCAGTACTGACCCAATACCTGTACGAACTCGTATTCGACCACCAGAGAGATATTATATTATAAAAATAGTTCGCCGTCATTTTAAGAATCCAGGAGATTCTCCCTCAGCACCCCCAGCCCCTCCACAGCTCCTCCTCAAATTTTACCTTATTTGCATATAGTATATCTCAAGAAATAAAGTTGGGTTATCGGGTTATTGGGTGATTGGGTTATTGAGTAATAGGGTCGTTGAGTTATTAAGTTGTTCATCTATAACAATTCAAATTTACTATCTAAATACCTTCAAGAATATCTCCTCAAAATTTTCATTTGATCCATTAAAAAGGCTGACACAGGACCACTATTGAACACAGAAATATAAGTTTTGAGAAAACGACAGTTTTGTTAAGCGGATAGTATACATATAGCCATCCTTCGAATATATTTGCCTGTAAAAGAAAAAAGTAATTAATTAGAGTATTGTAAATAAAGTTTCATTAAAGTAGAATACATTGTGGAACAATTTATCTCCTAGTAGACCATTAACTCCTTTTAAAACATGAGGTATGTGATTTTCAATATTTGTTGATATATATAATACTCACATAAAACCATTAAGCCCTGAATGGACGTTTTCTCAAGACGTTTTTAGGCGACTCTATTTGTTACAAAATATGATGTGAAAAAATTCAAAAATAATATTTTCTAACACAAAATTATCTGAAATTTCGAAATATATATTCAGAATTTCAAGATACTGTAAACTAAAAAAGTTATATTTATTTATTAAACGAAAAATAAAAAATTTTCATATAAAAAAATTTCTCTTTGAATATTTTTGTATTGAAATCGTAAAAAGATATCTATAAATAGTGACATTTTTGCGTCAATGGACCCTTACCTTCAAAATGTATAGGTAGGTTTTTGAAATTCAAGATGGCAGATCCAATATGGCGGCTCAAAGACGAAAATATTATATTATTTCTGATAATTTGGATTAAAACAATATTTTCAAATGAATTTTTATACAAATTTGTATATAGGTGTTTTTCGGGTTGCTGACTATGAATCCGTAATTGGATTTTCCAAATTCAAGATGGTAAATCCAAGATGGCAAATCCAAGATGGCTGCCAAAACTTAGGAAAATTTTTCAATTTTAATAAAAATTTATGCGTAAGGGTTTTTTAGGCCGATTCATAATCAGTGACCCGAAAACTCTCCATATACAAAATTGTATGAAAATTAATTTAAAAATATTGTTTTAATCCAAATTATCAGAAATAGTATAAAATTTTCGGCTTTGAGCCGCTATATTGGATCCGCCATCTTGAATTTCAAACATCTGATTACAGATTCGTAATCAGTGACCCAAAAAACCCTTATGCATGAATTTTTATGAAAATTGAAAGTTCTTTATAATTTTTGGCAGCAAGCTTGGATACGCCATCTTGAATTTGGAAAATCTGATTGCGGATTTGTAGTCATCGACCCGAAAAACTCTTATATACAAATTTGTATGAAATTTCATTTAAAAAAATGTTTTAATCTTAATTATCAGAAATAGTATAAAATTTTCGGCTTTGAGTTGCCATATTGGATGTCGCCATCTTGAATTTCAAAAATCTATCTATACATTTTGAAGTTAAGGGTCCATGGACGCAAAAATGTCACTATTTATAGATATCTTTTTACGCTTTCAATACAAATATATTCAAACAAAAAAAAATTTCTATGAAAATTTCGTATTTTTTGTTAAATAAATATAACTTCTTTAGTTTGCAGTATCTAGAAATTCTGATTGCAAATTTCAAAATTTCAGACAATTTTACGTTAGAAAATATTATTTTGGAATTTTTTGACATAGGATTTTGTAACAAACAGAGTGGCCTAAAAACGTTATGAAAAAACGTCCATTCAGGCAATCTAAGTAGCCTCAATGTAAAATGGTACCCTAAAAGAACATTTTAGATGCGAGCACTAAGAGTATGGTAACAAGAATATTTAATACATTTACATTGATCATTATTTATTTATATACAAACAACTCACTCAACTTGATCATATAACCTATTATTGATGTATGCTTTTATTCTCTTCATCATAATCTACCTTTCCACAAGTTTAACATGACCTAAAATAATATTATTTAGTCATTATTATTTTAAGTATACGAGTTCATATATTATAAAAAGTTATGCCTTAGGCTGTAGACTATTGATTGACTTATTTTTCTTTTCTTGTCCCACCTCTCTTGATATATTTTATCAAATTTTCTTAACTTTTTTGGGATGAAATCATTAGTTAATTGCTGGAATGTTTAAAATATTTCTTTTCCTGCAAAAGAAAAGAACACAAAGTAACGTATTCAAAATATATTTATTTTGTACAAAATAATGTACCTAACTGGATTTCTGATGTTTTATCTTGAGTTTTTCTTGCGCATGTTCTACGCGTTTATTAATATAATACCACATACAAATGACATTATAAACACGATATTACACATATAGCAGCCATATGCTTTATCCGAATCAGCTGCCTGCAGCTGTCAATGCTGCCCTGGTTCGCCAATAAAACAGTTTCAATCCGTAACAATAGGGGAGAACGGGGTAATGCCGGTCACTGGCTAATTCCGGTCACCCTTATTTTCAATAATCTAAACATTTTTAGGTAATAATTCGAATAGTATATTAAACGCAACATAAAATGCAATTAATCTAATGTCCAAATAACCTTCTATTCAGTTTTATTAAGGAATTATATACAATCAATATGTAGGCGCACATTTCTTATAAAAAATCTGGTCTATAAAATAAGTTCTTATGCATATTATTTGTTGCTTTATGCAGTTATTTTTTGCATCTTTATTAATTTGAACAATCTAAGAATATGAAGTAGTAAAGAAAAAAAGAGTACAAACCTATTACTTTTTTGTCATTTCAATTTAAATTACTAAGCAGAATGGGGGTAATCCCGGTCACAATGTTATTTATATGACGCTCCCGAAAGTGAGGCTAAGAAAACGTTCCGCTGCGCTCTCAGGTAGGGTAACTTTGCTTAAGTGTTTTTGATTGAACAGTGGTTATGTTATTATATGTTTTACTATGTAAGTGCGAATAATAATGCGACGGATCATATGAAAGTTCATATAATTGATTTAAAGAAATTTTTCACCCATAATAGTAACTTTCTAATAGTGATCGGAATTGTACCAAGGCTGACCGGTATTACCCTTTGATGTGGAGTAAATTCGTTCAAAATGCTTTTTTTATTTCGACTTATAGCTTCGATATCTTACATTTTTATATTAAACCAATAAGAAATATTTATAGTCAATGGTTTGAACTAACATAATAATTATTTAAAGTTGAAAGAAACAATTTGAAAGTGAAAATAACAAGCACGTTTGCTTAGGTGATCGGCAATACCCCATCCTCCCCTAGATTGATCGATAAATTATTGTGCGTGCTTATTTCAAAACTATAACATAAACATCAAGATATCTATACCTCGTTTTTCGTTTCATTATCATATAAGGATTGAAAATATGCTATAAAAACAAATTCGATTTTTTGGTCATTGTAAGTTACTACCTCCTTAAAGAATAAGAATCATGTATTTAAATCACAATTTAACTCATTTATATAATCTTATATATCAGACATAAATTGCAGTTTGATTAATTAACTTAATTAGCTCTTAAAATTTGTACAGGTAGATAAATGATAGAAAAAAATTCAAAATACGCGTCAAATTTTTTCGTAACAATATAAACTTTCAATTTAAAGAATAAAAAAATCAGTTTTTTCAACTAAAATGGGTGTACCCTTACCTTAAATAACATAATACTTTTTTTATGCATTCTCTATGAGAAAGCAAATAAATTACAAAAATAATTTTGTTTCCATAATCCTATAGATATATACTATAGGTTTAAACTATTCAGTGCTTATCAATGAAACTACTTGTGTTGCTATTTTCTAAAATTGTTTTTTATTTCTACAGAAATATTTAAAAAAGTGAAGAATGTAGTCTGTTATTACATGCTATTTACAGTATTGTATTTGGTGGTGTAACTGTTATCTTGAATTGCGAAACTACTTGCGATACCGCCGTGAAACGCAATGATTGACAGCGCATAACCGATCAATTCTTCGCCAAACCCACCGAGTGCGCGATCTTCTCTCCCTTGACTTCGCAAATTACCTCACCGAAGATAAAGGCTTTTGCAACGTAACATCAACAATAAAAACCGTTCTTTCATCTATACAACATTGCCATTGAACTCGGTTCTAATTGTGACGAGACTGTCTTTAAAGCCGTTACAGCGTTTCTGCAATGGAGTGTAAAGGACCTTTATGCACTCTCCCACGACTGCAAAGCCGCGCCGCAGTATTATTGTATAATCTGTGATAATGGTTCGATAAACAGCGACAATCGTGTGAAATATTGTCGATTAGAAAACACGCAGGATTTATTTTATGATTTTCGATTTCTGGAATGGAAGGACTATTGTATTGTAAAGTCATTAAGAAAAGAGTTTGAAAACAGTTTCTTTCTCTTCACAATGTTTTATAAAAACGAGGCTAATTAGCAAAAGAATGACCAATGGTGCAACTGTAATTAAATTTTGTGCTACTTTTCAGGTGACAATTTCCATCGTTTCTAGATTACTTTTTCTGGAACTGTTATTGAGAAGTTCGTATTTTTTCACATTTCTCAATAATCAGTAGTTATTTTACTTTAAAATCAATGAAATGCTTTAAAGAATAATAAATACATTTTTGTAATTATGATAAGAAATGGATAATTTAAATGTACTAATATGAATTATTTTTAAGATAAAAAGGATTATTGAAGAATCTTAATTTTTATTACAAGAAATCACGTTATAAGTTTATAATGCCATTGTGAGAAGTTACATTTCAACTACATGCATTAATTAATATAATACTAGTTTTCTTTCTTCGAGATTGTATTTATTAATAGCGATTATTGCTTCTATTAAATAACAGAAATCCTTGTTAGTAGAAATGAAGTAATTACTTTCATAAGTAGCTGGTTAACTATATTGGCCATTACAGTAAATAGCAATTTAGAATTAGTAGATGATCATAGCCTTTAATGTATGATTGTAGTAATAAGTTTGAATCACCTATATCCACAATTAGCGATAAGAACTTCGAGATAAAAGTTGCAGAAATTATCTAAATAGATGATGAAAAAGGTGTGTGTAGTACATATTGTGAAAGTATACTTTCGTATTGACTGGAATTATTAATTACATGCACTTTTACAAATCTCTATTAATTTTCAGAGAATACTTTTAATTTTATTTTCGCATTTACTTCACATCTGAAGAATACTTGAATCATGACAATAGTTTACCAAATCAACAATTAAAAAAACATCATATATAAATTTATTCCGACTCAACCGTAATGACAATGACCACTTTAGTGGCCTTAAAAGCAGGACAAAAGTAGCATATGATTCCCGCAAATCTACTTTTTCTCACAAATGCATTTTTTTAAATTATTTTTCTCTATATTACTATACATTTTCAATAAATTGTAGTTCTTACCGGTAGTCCTTCATTTGAAGTCAATAAAATGGCCACAGTTAAGTCGGGAATAGAGTCGAGTATTCCCATCGATGATTACTGCCCGAGCTGCGCTCGGGCAGTAAACTCACCCTCGTGGATTATCTTCGACTTTATTCATAATGTACTATTTTTCCATCAATCACAAACTTTCTTAAATCATCACTATAAAAACATTTTTCTACAATACCAATAATTATCTCCAATATCAAAACACACATAAAACAATCCACAACGAGAAATCAATAAACCTACCCACCAATTAAATCTTAACAGTCTATCCTATAAAGCTCTCGTTCCCAATCCCATCGCAATCAATAATACCTCGATCTTCGATACTTTGAATCCTCGAATCGGCATCTGTCCCACCATCGCTATTCTAAACTCACCTAAAAACGGACAAAGCCAACGAAACGAAATAAGGAATCCAGAGTCACAGTCGTGGGTCGAGCGACCAATGGGGGGAACGGACAACAGCAACAGCGGCAGCAGCAGCAGCGGAAGGAACGGACAGACGGTGGAGAGTATCCTTCGTCACGCGTCAGTACCGTGTTAGATGAGCAGGGCTCCTTCCTCCGGCGATTTTCACGGATGCGCTATATAAACTAATCTACTGGCTAGGGAGCCCGGCCAGTTCTTGTCTTCTTGTCGCAGCGGTCGTTCGTTTCAACGTGGCTTCGCGTGCAGCTCTATTGTATTTTTTTCTCTCTGCGATTCTTCATATCGTTTTGGAAGGAATCGGTGGTTTTCGAGGATAGAAGAAGAGAGGAAGAATTGGAATTGAATACTGAAAGTTGTGACACGTGAGAACTGACATATGTGACTACGAGGGTGCAAAGTGAATAAGGACGAGGAATTGTATTTGTTTATTGAGGGAGAGGGAATCGAGGAAAATATTCCGAATGAGTTGAAGATGATGCTGGCTTTGATCGTATTGGTGCTAGTAGTTCCGATATCAGCAAGTGTTGAAAAAAAGGGACCGGATATTAAGGCCAGTAGTGAAGTATCGAAAACTGATGAGTACCTGGCGCGCAGTTTTAATTGGATAGGCGACAGATTTCTGGGGATTCTTGATACTTTTGTTCCTGATGGCCGTACTGGACGATCGAGCAGTGTTGAAGGTACAAAAAAAGACTGAATCGTATTTTGAATTAACTAAATATTTATTAAATAAATGAATTGCAATAAATAAAGGAGTTGAAATATGAACGAATTATACATGTCCCAGATTTAAATAGGAAACGTTACATATCTTAATTTTTCTGGGAGTCATATAATTTTAAAACTGAAAGTAAAATATACATTTTTGTTATTAAAATAATTAATTCATAAAATAAACTTTTAAATTAGATGCCATTATTCAATATAAACATAACATAAATAGTAAAGTAGGTAAATATACATACACGTATATATAGCTAAATTAAAGTATCCTACTGCATACACATATTTCCCAATCTAGTATATAAACTGTAATGCTTAAGTTTGTTAATAATAGAGAAAGTAAAAGAAAAAATGATTGCTAGTAAATAATACATTCAAAACTACAAGATAGTATATCTAATGTAAAATCAAGTCTTCACGCAGCTATCAAATCTATAGAACTAAAATTGCTCTATAGCCTTTTCCGGCTTGGTGTTGTATATATACAATACCTTTTTTATCAATTTAAATTCACGCCGAAAAGGGTTATCATTATGGACCCAATTTCTGATCAGCTTAGAGGACTTCCTGATTAGCTTTCGTTTTCGTAAAAAGAAATTATTTAAACTTTTTAGACTTAAATCACACATTTTTGATAGTAAGTAATTATTTAATAATTAATTATCATTTAATTAATTTATAATTAATTATAAATTATTATTTATTAATTGATTATAAATTATTATTTATTAATTGATTATAAATTATTATTTATTAATTGATTATAAATTATTATTTATTAATTGATTATAAATTATTATTTATTAATTGATTATAAATTATTATTTATTAATTGATTATAAATTATTATTTATTAATTGATTATAAATTATTATTTATTAATTGATTATAAATTATTATTTATTAATTGATTATAAATTATTATTTATTAATTGATTATAAATTATTATTTATTAATTGATTATACAGCTTCAAAATATATTTTTATAATAAATCCGTCTCAGACTCAATTACGAATAAGTATCTCAATTGTGAATTACATTCGAATTTTAAATTAATAACTTAATTGTAATTAAGGAAACCAAGCATATTTAAGTGCTCCGTAATTGTTCCCTGTGATCGACAATCGGGTATGTGGCAGTAAGTTTTCGATAATAATATACTTAAGAAAATGATTAGGAATTCCGTTTTAGTTACTATATAAACTAAGTTAAAATAAGAACAATGAATAAAGTAAATAAATCTTCCACGTGATGAACTCAAAACTAAAATAATAATATAATACTCACGCTTATAAAATGAAATAATACCACAATTAATCATATGTCTCTTACACGCATGCATTTTATGCTGCATATACAAGTTTCAAAATCTTATCTCACTAACACCACACCTCCTCCCTACGATTCAGGCCGAAGACGCAAGAAGTTGAAGCTGAACAAGTACGTGTTCCCCCTGCTGGTCGGCTTCCTGCTCATCAAATCCGTGGTGCTGCCCCTGGCGCTCAAGGCCCTGGCGATTCTCAGCGGCAAGGCGGTGGTGCTCAGTCTCATGAGCCTGATCCTGGCGGCGATAGTCGGACTGCGCAGCATGGCCAACAGCGGGGGCGGATACACGCCCGCCTCCAGCAAGATCGACCTGGTCAATCTGCCGACGAGCAAGTACAGGCGGAAGGACGTGCTGCTGGACCACGCGGAACAGCTGGACGACGATCCGTACAGATACTACACGGAGCGACGCAGGCGGAGGAGGAAATAGACGAGAGGCGGGAGGATCGACGAGTGTTGTTTATTTATTTATAATTCACTGTAGTAGTTGTATTTATTTATTTATTTATTTATTTATTTATTTATTAAAAGCTTTATAGATGTTGACTGTTGTTTTGTCTACCCGTCTTTTTTTTTGTAAGTAGAAGAATGAGGATTGTTGAGATGGTCGCATATTTATAGTGCGAATTTGATTGTTTTGTATAATCAAAATATTTAAACAACTAATTTAAGAATAATAAGTTTTGGAAGATATATTACGTTTATTGAGGTATGAATTCTACTAGTACACTAAATGAAATAATTAATAAGGCTCTACCTTGGAGCGGTCGTGCCTAAAACCCGCTGCTAATTTATTAGTTCCCACAAACTTAGTAAACTATTCCAATATGAAACTCATTCGACCAATATTTTAATATCAACTGCTATCTTTTGACAAACAAATAATGTACTTAAGAGCCGTAGTAAGAAATAATATACACTTGTATAATTCTATATTGGTATTTAAATTATTTTTTAATTTTAATATCACTTGTATGTTATTGGACCTAGAATTATTACAAGTTAATTTAAAAACACAATTGCCTTTCTTAGCTCTATTTTTGTTATTTGTTTGAAATTCTTAATAAAAAAACTGAAAATTAAAAAATAGCAATAAATATATCTTACAAATGTATTACTTATAATATCCTTGAACATATAATACACACTTAACAATTTTGAGTGAAATTTCTTCACGGTATTTTTAGTAAGAAATTAATCTTTCACTGAGTCACTATTGACTTATATAGAGTGAATATTCCCTCCTTTTTTTAAATAGTAAAATTTTACCTGTTATATAAGCTGTGTAAAAATCGATTGTTTCTATAAAATAATTATATTCTTATAAATTATTGGATATAAATACTCAATATTTAGCTAAATATAGTTTTAATTGTTTTAAATTGTCACAATTTTTTTCGAAACATTAATTTGCAGGGTGTCTTGGGCTACTTTTTGCTTAACTATGGCTTATGAATGTATCACAGAAGGTTGCTGTTGGGTAGATTAGAGTATAATAAGACACGGGGATTAATCAGACAGTTGCAATAACTAGTTTCTGAAGTGGCCTTTCGGGATGCTTCTTCATTTATTCTTATATGTATTATATCACTAAATAATCTACGCGTTACGTTTAAGATACAGCTTAAAATCCACGTCAAAATTGAATAATGAAGTTACTGAATCGAATTTTTTAGCTATTCTCTAAGATAAAATTCATAAAATTTAATTTGATCGAAATTAAACGAATTTATGGTATAAACTAGTTATTATATGTATCGTTATACCACAACGTTTTTAGAAACCACTATTTTTAGATTTTTATATCTAAATCATTTATTAGATACGTAAAAAACATATCCTGACTGACTGACGTCATCATGGCTCTACGTCATCAACGTCCTGCCAAAACCCTTGAATCTAGCGACTTAAAATTTTGATGGTATATTGCTTGTAGGTTGTAAGTACGGAATGAGAATGGATTTTGCGAAATCCAAAACCTAAGAGGGTATCTTTCATATTTCAACTTTTTTCGATGGGGCGATTAAAAGGGGTAAAATATGTTTTTACCTATTCATTAAAAATCTCTGAGGCCGATGAGATATCAACTTAATTATCATTAGAAGAGTTACCAATGCTAATTTTTAGAAAATAATTTCACGGTTTTTCCAAAATCAACCCCTAAGTGGGTAAATTTTTCAATACTCAACCCCTGAAGTGTTCAAAAACGGCAAAATATGATTTTACGGAATCATTAAAAATTTCCAAGGCTTGATGAGATATCAACTTAATTTCGGGATTTGACCTTATATCGATGTCTCATACGAAGACTAACAGATTTCAGCCTTTTAAAATATCGTGTAGCTTTTATGAGGTGAAAAATTGATAAAAGCAACAAACAAATTCCAGACAAATACAAAAATAAAATATATCGATAGTGTGAGCACGTTGATACAGTTGTGAATCTTTCGAACACATTATTTCTTTATAAAAGTAAAATGAAATAGTGTTATTTTTCGGAAAGCTGAAATCTGTTAGTCTTTATATGAGGCGTCGATACAATGCCGATGGGTGTGACTTTCATGATATTCTATGGTGGAATGCTAGTTTATTAATAAATAATATACTTCAGTAATAACTTTGATGTTCAGAGGGTCCCAAGAGTTATGAACACGGCTTCCATGTTCTTCCATACTATTCCATTTCCATACTTTTGAAACACCCTGTATAAGTTAAATTCTGCCGAAAATAGGGCTAGAACTTTATTTGATGACTATATAAAATTTAGTACAAAGAGAAAAATCAATTAAGTTCGAAGTTATAGGATTTAAACTTTTAGTATATAGACATTTCTTAAACTGATAGTATTTAAGTCACCTTATATATTAATAAAAATAAAACTGAAAACTATAATGTCAAGATGTAAACAATGTATTAACAGAGTTTAATTTAAATCCTAGACTAATAAAGCTACAAAAATTAATTAAAATGTGTTCTACTTGAATAACTAGCGTGCCACACGCGGCCTTCGGCCGCATGTGACTTGCCTGGTCCTCCTCGCCTTGCATCGCATCGCGATACAAGGCATGCAAAACGCTTCGCGTTTGCATTAGAGGCTCGACCGAACTCAGCTCGTGTGAAGCGCTAAACTAAAGCTTACATTTAACGCTGATACTATTATCTGTTTATTTTTACAGAAATCAGTAAAAGAATATTGTTCTTTTTTGAAAAGGGGACATCTTTAACTAATTTTAAGATCAATTGGGCGAGCTGCACCGCAATTTTTATTAAATGATGTGTATGAAAAATCGTTTTTTAGGCTGTTTCTTGTGTAAAAGCATTTTTTTAAATATTTGCTACCATAAAAAGTTGTGTTTTTTTGAGATTTACAACTTTTTCATTAAATTTTTTTACGTAAAATACATACCTGCAAAGTTTTATAGTAAAAAACTGCATTTTTCAATGTCAAAAATCGTTTTTGGACTATTAACTTGATTTAAAAGCATTTTCGCGTCTTGGTGTCAAGAAAAAAAAGTTGTATTTTTCAAAGATCTACAACTTTTCCATTTAACTTTTTCATGTAAAATGCATAGATGTAAAGTTATATTGTAAAAAGCTGTTTTTTCGATGTTAAAATTCGTTTTTGGCCTGTTAACTCGAGTTAAAAGTATTTTCATAAATAGATGTCAATGGGAAAAAGTTGTATTTTTTAAAGATCTACAACTTTTCTATGTAACTTTTTTTCGTAGAAAGCTTAGTTTTCAAGTTATAGCCCAAAAATCGTTTTTAGCGATTTTTTTATAGTAGCCGCATTCAGCGTATATTAGCAGGATCAATATCAAAATAGGAGCATTAAGTTGTTATACTTAGGAGAGTTTCCAAAAAAATTTTGAGCCTGATCCGCTAAGAATTCGCGGAGATAATCGTGTAACATTAATTTAAAAAAACACGTAAAAACACGTAATAATAAGCAAAAAGTGCTCGCAATTTAAAAACTACGTACAGGATCGGGATAAAAAAAAATAAAATTTCATATTGTGCTGGCGGAGATCTCTCCTAAAATTTCAGCCCGATTGGTAAAAAATTACGTGAGATATCCTATCGCAAACATTTTTCTGTAACTATAATATAAGGCACTTCCGTGTCGCGGTCGTGCCTAAAAATAGGCATTTTTGAGAAATAATGTATACCGCTGGAGTACATGGTGACTATTATGTATTAATGAGATATTGCACGTAGAAATTCCGGTGAAAAAAGTCTAAAACTATGTAGATCTATCTAGTTTGCCATGGTCAATAATTAAGGGCCTCGATAAAACTGGATAATTTTCTACTAGGAAATTTAGATAATTTTCAAATGGATATTATTTACCGTTTTATCATTTCAATCGCAAATTACAAACTTGGATCTTTTAACCCTTTCAGGGGCACATTTTTCTTCTGTACATACATTTAAAGTCATTAGTGGTATAAGGGTTTTTGGGGTCGCTGAATACGAATCTGACGTCAGAATTACAAAATTCAAGATGGCGGATCCAATATCGCGACTATTTTAGGTTAAATTCGTGGTTTTATTGCCGGTTAGGATAAAACTTTGTATATAGGGGTTTCGGGGTCGCTGAATACGAATATGACGTCAGAATTACAAATAGAGTCAGAGTTATAAATAAATTCCTATAAAGAAATTAACTTTTTGAAATTTTCAAAAATTTTATCAAAAAAACTAGCGTGCGAAAAAATTTGAAAAAAATATATATTATAGAGCTGGACACGGACTATAGATAAAAAAATTTCAGAGCTCTAGAGTTTTTTGTTCAAGAATAAACGATTTTTTATGAAGAAAAACGAGTTTTTTGTGATTCAATTGTTTATAACTATTTATAAATAAATAAATTTGCATACTTTTCTATACAAAACTTATAACTTATCATCTCAAGAGTCCAAAAAGTACTCACACGCATAGGAGCACTGAAAAATACGTCCGAAATACAGAAAAAACTGAAAGCAAAAAGGTGGTACGTATACGTACCACTGCCCCTGAAAGGGTTAATGAAAATAGTACATTATGCATCAAGGGAGTAAAGTGGGCAATGTACGCACTGTGTGACGTTGCCGACCGAGCGAAGCGAGGTCGGCATTTCACACAGTGCATGCTTGCCTACTGTACTCCAGAGGTGCGTATACTACTTTTCACTACACCCCCGTAAAGAAATGACTGTACGCATCTCAGCAGGCCGTACAGTACCCCATGCTCTGCCTAGAAGTAAAGTGACTTGTGTACGCGCGACGCGCTGTTTTACCGCTCGAGACGCAGTCGAGAGCGGAAAAAGGCGCATCGCGCATGCGCAAGTCACTTTATTCCCTAGGCAGTCCATGCGGTACTGTACGGCCTGCTGAGAGGGCGTACAGTCAGCACTTTACGCGCAGTGTGGTGAAAATAATATTATTTGTTAAATAAATTTGCAATAATAAAAATATTATTATTTTATCAGCATATGTAAAAATTATAGAATTTAGATTAAGTAAAAATAAGAATTATTCGTAGAAAATAATTCAGTTTTCATAATCTTTTATAGAGTTATATATCTCTGCTAGAAGTGAAATTATATTTTTGGACAGTTTTAAGGCATTTTTGTTTAAAATAATAAATTGTTCGTATTACTAAACGTTAATTTTTTGGTACAAACATTATTATTTTAAAGTTATTGAATACTGTAGAGTGGGGTATTTTGGACGAACCGGGTCGTGTCTTGAACCAATGATTTAGAATGAGTTTTGTCAGTTCTAAAGGGTGTTTGGATCATTGGTTCCGCAGATACGAAAGATATGATATGGTACTTCAAATATACCATCATGAACCCAGTTTGTAATAAGCTTAAAATTATTAAAACAAAATTTTTAAATTTCAATTTTATTATTTTATTCGTCCTAAAACAATTGTTCATAACAATTAGTTAGAAGTAAAATTTTATTTTAAAAAATAATCAGAAATTAGGGCCTGATCTGGAACTGGGTTCATTATGGTAGTTATACCAGATAATAATAAGCTATTTAAGTACATAACAGTGATTTTATAATTATAGTTCTGCTTAAATTAAATTATGTGCTTAACTCTGCAATGATTAATGATAGACGCATAAATCTGTTACATAAGAACTGGTCTGAAGATCAGAGAAAGTTCATCGTCTTTACACTAAAAGAAATAAAATCATGAGATCTCGTATCGTATTCGTCTACTACTATATAATGATAACTTAGCAAGGTAATTCATTCATTCGTTCTTCATTCGTTTCTCTTGCATCTTTCCATTCATTATTTGTGTTTCCGTATAAAGTGCATAACAATACGCGAAAATTTGTAGCTGTTGATATCTATTATTACGTTTTTATTTCTAAAAAAAAATTATTAAATTTTTTTTAATATAAGTTGTATTTACTATTAAAGGGGTACATATACCTTAAATCGGAAATAATAATTGTTACTTTCAGTGCTTGATAAAAAAAATTTGAATGAAAAATTATACTCAAGAAAAGGAACTCACCTTATTCTTACGTATAAAATGTACCATTTCACCATAGAAAAAGGCTCAAATAACGATTGCAGGCCCAGAAGTCGAGCGTCTAATTAGTCATGAAAAATTCACTGATATAGTCCAGTTAATGCAAAGTATAGCATCTTTCTGTAAGCGAATGTAAAATTTTCAAGTGTTTTTCACTTTGTTTTGTCACTGGCTCTGTGCATGCTCAAAATCTTGAAGATTGAAATCACTCATTTAAACTCAGATCGCTATTAAATTTGTATTATTCGTACGCATTAAAATGGTATAAAAGCATCTGATTTTCTTCAAGATTTTAGTAGTGCTCGTAGCCAGTGTCAAAACAAAGTAAAAAAAAACTTGAAAAGTGAGATGGTCGTGTTCTGGGTCTGTAATCGATATTTTGGCCTCTTCTCCGGTGGAATGGTACATTATATGCGTTAATAAGGGTATACTTTTTACATGAGTACAAATTTTCATTAAAACATATTTTATCAAACACTAAAAATAATAATTATTATTTAAAATTTAAGGTGCATGTACCGCCTTAACAAGGTTAATAAGTGGGTGAGCAATACTGGAAAATTGTACTTATGATCAAAATTTTTTTCATGTGCATTTCACTGTATTATTGTTCTATTTATATTCATGGTATTAATGTTAATCCAAACTAAAAATTCAGATTTGAAAAAGCATCTAAAATACATTATTCCATTTGAAACAGTAAAAGAATATTACACATTATCTTAATTTTCAAACAATTCAAAATTTGAGTTATCTTGATTTGTTTATTTTCACTTATTATAAATACGACGTAGTTATTATATAATTACAGTATCTAATTTCACATTTAATAAAAATGTTTACTTTGCAATTCAAATTTAAACGTATATATCTTCAAAGCAAACACAAACATATAAACAAATATAGTTAACTGCATCTACTTACTTACACGAAACTTTCGTTGACTTACTAGAAAGCTAGCAACGAAAGATAAGATAAACCAATGAACCAAAAAAGGAGCTAAGAGACTACTTTGTAAAAGGTTCTAAGATAAGAGAATTTAGAACACATCCTGTGCGAAGTCACTGACCCAAATTCCCATTCATAAGCTGCGTCAAGACCAAAATCGGCTCTCCCGACTCGTCACTCGCAATTAAATGAAAATCCGTACATACTTCCCCATTAAAATTCATATACCGCCTAAATATTAATTCCTCGACACCGACGATCGAGAAACACGCGTAACGCAAAACAGTGACTCACGCAGTCCAGAAATCATTATTCACAACGAGAAGGAATCATCGGGCATTAGTCGAAAATTCCATCTCCCGCGCTTTCTCCCTTACCGATGATATTATGCGGTTCCGCGAAGCGACAATGGCCGTGGAAATAATCCGTTTTTGTTCCCATGCAAATGTGCGCGCGAGCACGCGTGCGCACATAAATATCGCTCTCGGCAATTTCTCCGATTAACACGTACCAGTTTTCTCCGCCTATGTACACGCCCGTCTTTTTTTTAGGGACACTTTCCATTTTCTGAGATCTACTTTTTCGTGCGTGTATACGATAGACATTGTTTACTCACGCGCCTGTGGTTACGTCTGTTTTTTGCGTGTTTCTAGTATGTATTCGGAGAAATTGTATAATATAAACATATTTGTCGAGGTTCCGCTTTTTAATTTAGGATTTGCGTCACGCGAGGTACGCGTAATTTTATTGATCATCACTCTTATATTTTTGCTTTCTCCGGAATGTAAAGTTGCGTAATTTTGAAGATTAGTGCACAGTTATTATGCGGGTTCAGCTTTAAACTTGTTTTAAGAAATTTTCAAATCCTGTTGAAAAGCTTCATCATTGAAATATGTTACAGATTCTTTGTAAGAATAGTATCCAATTGGCTTTGATATCTAATGATCGTGAAATTTAAATTTTCAATTAAGTTCCGCTTATTAATTTAACTGTATGTAATAGGATCTTCGATTTCGTTAATTTCTTTTTCACTATCATATTTAGTATCATGAAATCTATTAATATGAAACTGTAAGTATTATAGCAATACTTATAATGAAATTCATATAAATAATTAAATATTAATGAAGAAAGAGTTTTTATTGTTTATTTATGAATTTTTACTTTTACATTTTATATATATACAATGCTAACCAAGTCTTTGTGTAATACAATATCTAATTTTTTATGAGTCAAAAGATATTTTTGATATTTTTAAATAAAAATAAGGCACATTTGAATTTGAACTTTTATAGATGAAAACTTTTCTTCTACATTTCTGATACAAATTAAACCATGAATAATTACGATTCATTCATATTGTTACGGGTATATTTGCTGTCTTAGTAATACACAAATCAGCATTAATGTAAAAAATAACATAACTTTATTCATAATGTATCATTCTTAGCTGTACTTTATTTACACGTGTATATATTAATTATACAACATCGACAATAAAATAAACACTAAAAATCTTTATAAAAGCATTTCTTAAAACCAAAACATTCGTTCTCACCTCAACAAACATCTCATGCACACAGAATAAACCAATCACAATATTCCTCAATGTCTCACGCAGATGCATCCATTAAACTTTCCATTTTTAAAGATGCGACTCTACGTCACCGTCTCAAGAATCTCGACCAGCGTGGCTACGAGACGCGTCCGGAAGTCCGTTCGCATTACGAAGACCAGGTACAAGAAGAGAGATAAAAAATGAGGTGCGCGAGGAACGCCCGAAAACGTCGATACGTCGAAACGCGCGCGCGCGCGGAGTACCGTTACAAAGAAGACGACAGACCGCGAGAGCTGCGCGTTCTGTTAAATATTTAAAGAGAATATATACTTACATCTGGGATGGAGCACAATGGGGCGACCGCCGCCTCGCTACGAACCGCATGGTTTCGCTAGCTTTAACGATGTGTTAAGTTGTATCGATGGCAGGGGGAAATCGTATTCTATGTCAAGGTGTACTTTTTTTAGAAATTGTACAGGGTAGAGGCAACTAGTAGGCGATAACGTAGATTAAAACTGAATATTTATTGGTATAACGTACAGATTTTTTGTCAAAATGGTAAATTGTTTATAAGTTTTCAAACGTAGGTACAACACTTGATGAAAAAGTGATTTGCATATCTGAATGTTGTGTTAAGGTTAAGTTCAGAATGTTTTCTTATAATAATAAAATTTGTAGAGACAGTAATGTAAACAATTATGGAAAAAATAAAAAGAACTTTGATTTTAATTATCTTCCTTTATTAGGTACAGAATTCCGTACGAGTATTTCAATATCATAACAATGAAAATAATGTAATTGATAAAGTATCACAAACTAATACATTTTTCAATATTTTAAATTAGTTTTTAAAAATTTAAAACGGGTTATGTCTTTTCATACAAAAGTACATATCATTGTTCATTGAATTTAAGGGGATCTGTCAGATCTACTTTACCCACCAAAATATAATAGAAAATGTCGTTTTTCTCAAAAAATACGTATCAGAATCAAATTCTCTTTTCAGAGTAGCTTTATTTACGGAAAATACACAGTGGAACACGTACTCAAATTATTATCAGAATTAAAAATTAGCATAATCAAGTAATTGCTAAGTTTCGATTCTGATTATGATAATAAGTTGACTGTTCCGCTATGTATTTTACGTAAATAAGGCAACCCTAAAAAAGAAATTTGATTTTGATGCATATTTTTACGAAAAACGAAATATTCGAATATGTAATTTATTGGCCCCCGAGTAAAACTAATTCATACATGTTTATATATAATCATATATGAAAATGTATATTTTCATGTATAATTTAATATCAGCATATTTGAAGTATAGCAGCATAGCGTATCTGATCGTATATGAACATATCCGAAATATGTCAGCATAAGCCTATGTGATCATATATGAGCATATATGAGTTGTTATGATTATATTTGATTACATTTAAAAGCGTATGGTGAAAAATTTCGAAGTCTCTATTCTCATACATGATATTATATGATTATATATTATTAATACAATATAGTACATGATCATGTATATTGTCATATATGATCATATATACGCATATACAATCATGTACATTTTCATATATAATCATATATGAGCATATATAAATTTTTTCACCTTGGGTCGAATAAAGTAGATCTTATGCATCCCCTTCTTGCCTGGTCGACTACTGAATCGCGTGGTAAACTTAATGAATTTTGGTAGTCAACCATGGTGCTTTACAATTAGAGATTTTGCGAAAAATGTGTATTTAACTGTCATATATATATATATATATATATATATATATATATATATATATATATATATATATATATATATATATATATATATATATATATATATATATATATATATATATATATATATATATATATATATATATATATATATATATATATATATATATATATATATATATATATATATATATATATATATATATATATATATATATATATATGTTAATACTATTTTGAAGCGTAACAAAAAGTATTTATATGAAAATCAAACGTTGTTATTTTCAGACACTGTAAGCTCCATGACGAATAAAAATATAATGGTACGAACATATCATGAATCATTTACTAACTAATACAAACAAATTATTTTGAGATGCTATCAAGCAGTACATATTTATTTGAGTTCGAATGCGAAGGTGGTCAACTACTAGAGAGTGGTCTCGACTACCGGTGCATCTACCTTACAATATACTTAAATACAATAATACCTCGCCTATTTTAACTCTTAAGTATTTTAAGTATTTTAACACTTTTGTTTATTTTAACTTTTTGGTCTGCTTTTCCCTCGTCATGTTTAACTCACAGGCAGCCCTTTTCATGAATTTTCTCGTATGTACATATTTTGCATATATTATATTTGTTTCAACTTATACCCGACTTAATTTAGTCTGTTTAAATACGCGTTATTGTACATATGCTACTTTAAATAAAAAGTATCAGAAATTGGATCAAGTTAAAATAAATAAAAAGTTTGATCCTGAGCTGTTCAACTAGGAGATGTATCACTGCAGTAGAAAAGAAAGGATATTTAGGTTTCAATGGCTTGTAGAGACAGTGACAAAATATATATCAACACCATTTTTTTAATCTTTCTTTTGTTTTAAAGTATTAAATAATGTAACTTTTCATTTTTATGCGACTCATTCTTCGAATTCTGGAACAAGGATTTTAAATTTAAATTTGATGGCTCAAACAAAACCAGTTTTCTAATCAAAAATAAAATCTAAATTAAAAAATGCAAAGATTTCAAGCACAATGTAGTGTGTTGTTCAATTCTGAGGTATATTGTCTGACCAATATGGTTTTCTTATTCAGTCTTGTGACCCCGATGACAACCACGAAATTCCTCATTGGCACGTTCCATATGTATACACGCACATTTCTGGTACAGATGCAAATTTTTTTGTACCGGGCTGCGGAATTCAATCGGCGTGGATTATTGTCATATTCATTCTTTCGTCGGGCGATTCTCCGTCTTATACAGAACTGGATTCCGTTAGGAAGACTTCGCTTGTTGGCGAGACGATAGTCGATCGTCTTCGTCACCCAATGATCAATTTAGTGGAAAAACGATGAGTGGGTATCGTGATCTGAATAATGACTGATATTTTTTAAGAGCTAAGCACAAGTGCGAATAAGTGGTTTTAAGTCTATCAAAGAGACAGTGTAATGTGCACGTATATCTAAAGAACGTTTTTGAATAAAAATAACTTGTTTTTAAATTACTAATATATATTATATTATTGTTTTAAAATACTTATAGGGCTAGCTTTATTCATATTATATACTCTTGTTTGTATCTATATAATTGATTTCATACTTAATTATATAATAACTAGTAAAATAGAAAGCGTTAAGAAATATCTTCTTAATATACAATTAAAGTATTTTTATTGAGTTTACAAAAAAAAGAATCAGGCGATATACTCGTATAATTTGAAAAGCAGTTCAATATTATACAGATTCTAATAATGGACTGACTTGTGCCCAAGTATTTATTCATTCTTTCATCGAAGTGTTACCATACTCAAAAGTATAGGTACCGTTAAAAGCTTTTGTTCTTGATAAAATAGTGTTTTTGAAATTATCATTTTGAATGATGATATGTCATCTTGGGTGCTGAATATGGACGCGTATAATTTTAGCTTGGTCTAATTTTCATATAATTTTCCGTAATTGTTATTAAACAGGTCAGATATTTCTCTAATTGAAAATTCATAATCATAAGTTGATATTTAAAATCGTACAATACAATTAACAATTAATATAATTACTATAATAATATTAATCAATAAGTCGAGATGTTTGAATGTCCGTACTCAAATAAAGAATAATGCTTTATGCAAAATACATATTATCAGCGTTTTTATATAAATTAATTATACTATTTTAAACATTATTTATTGCTTGATTATATGATATAAATAGATAATGAATCTTGTGTTTTTAAATATCTTTATTTTTATAGGTATTAAATACTTACATTTTTAATGTCTGCATGATAAAGTTGTATAAAACCTTATTACAATTAGCAAAGCAATATTTATAAAACAAGGTTCATATTATATATCAATTTTAGCCGATGATTGCATTTAAATAAATAATACTTATCGATACCATTAAAATCCAGCTCCAAACAACGTCATCACCCACACAAAATCATCCTACTCCAGTATCGTCCTTCCCAATCCACAACCCAACAACAAAAACAACGCTGCATTCAGTTCACGACCCGAACACCTCAGCGCGATCTCGAACCCCATATAGCTCTCTCCATCTCTCTCTCTCTCTCTCTCTCGCGTGTGCGCGGGCGCATCGCATATTGTACTTAATGGCTTTATAATCTCTTCGCGGCGCGAATGGGATCCATTAAGGAGCATGATCATCGTCACGGAAAGGAGGTGCGAGGAGAGGCGCCGGCTTACGTAAGAGAAACCAGTCTGCCGCGCGCCTTTGTACACGCAGCGGGCCGTTCGACATCGGGGGACAGAGCGTATATACCGGTTTCTCTGGGTCAAGGCGAACCGGCCATGCCACGCGAGCGAGCGAGGGATGCCCGGCAGTGCATTGGGAGATATATGTCGCTCGAAATCGGGAAAAGTGTCCTATGGGTCCAATCGTTGGTACGTTTTATGATGTTTATGTGCTGAGAAGAATAATGACTTGGTGCATTTATAATGATTCTACTCGTAGTAATTGGGTATAGTTTGTGGGAAGATGGACCTGTAAAGTACGAATTCTCAACTATTTACTAGCTAGATATCTTGTGTGAATGATTTGTTACTCCAATATAATGAATGCTGAAGCATAAAGAAATGTGTCTTAATTGTTCAGCACATTGTCTTAACTATTAAGAAATGTAACTTTACTGTTGAACATTTTCTCATCACTTTTAAGAAATATGTCTTATTTATTAAGAACTGTGTCTTAACTATTGAAAACTGTGTCTTAACTGTTAAAAACTATGTCTTAAAAGTTAAAGATCTACATTCACTGTTAGAAAATGTTAAATCCCTGTCTCAACTGATTATTATTATTGTTTTAATTATTACTACCGCCTAAATTGTATATTCACTGTTAATAAATGTATATTAACTATTAAGAATTAAACTAACTGTTAAGAACTGCATCTTAACTAGTAAGATATGTGTCTTAACTGATAAGAACTGCGTCTTAATCGTTAAGAATTAGCAATAGAACTAGATAGTTAACAATTTATATCTAATGTAAAGAATCCTTTCTCTGACTGTGGTGGAGAGTGAGATGATTCATTTGGAATTTAGGAGTTGGGAATTGATACACAGGTATGGGGTAGGGTTATCTGAATTGTTATTGCATCAAGATGACATGTAGTGTCTTTTTATGCTCTGAGCACTTTCGAATAACTTTCAAACACTTTTTTATCATGATATGATTCAGAATAGTATTATATCTGATACTTTTATATGTTTAGTTTGTTGTTACTACCGTCGATACCAATAAATTTTGGTATCTTCATAATTATACAAAGTTTCAAACGCTTGTTTGATAAATATAGCTGTCAACTAAATTAAAAGTATTTCCCGAAATAATTTTTTTTTCTAATTTGTTGTTTTCCTGGTTTTGGGTTTATTACGAACCAAATTAAGAAAGAGGAAGAGAAATATATGTACTCTACATGTACCATTCTGTATCTACATTGTATGGAATTTGCATGAGACTAAATATCTGTTAGAAAATATTTCAGTTTGAAGTATTATTATTGATTCTTTTAACTTGTAATTAGTACGTGGATAGTTTAAAAGCTTTATAAAATTAATCTGGCTGTTCGTCATCTTTGAAGCTTGAATATTTCACAGATTATCGCCGAAAGATTTTTCTACTCGCGCTACAACAAAGTGATTTATAAAGTCTAGTTGTTATGAAAATGCATTTGAATATTCTCCTGTCCTATAATCTGCTTTTGACGAAAACAGATACGTGCATATATTAGCACTTTTCAGATAACTACGTACACTTGGTTAATTTTGTGATGTTTCAGTGACTACTGAACTTGACTATGCTTGAATATAGGAAATAAATATATGATACGAAAGGTTCATGAACATTTGCTTACATATGTGCTTACGTGTGTGCGATTAGAATCGTCAAGACGCATTTTATGTGTGTGCATGCGAGAGGTTGTAAAGTTTCGACCAGACATTATGCACGAAGCGCTGCATGGGATTTATTGGTTATGCGATCTATCGACTTAGGAAACACTAGTACATTTGTTGCTTCAGCGTCTCGTGCTGTAAGTAATTAGGATTAGTTATGTGTTAATTTGTACCAAAATATATGTTTAGGTTATTTAACAGTACAATATTGTTGAATTGAATACGTATATATTGAACGTAAATAGCCGACAAAGTAAAAATGCTACTTCAATATTAATGTTTATGTTTTCAATAAAATGAAAGTTTATAAGTAAAATATATTGCGACTTTATGACTTTATGTATGCACCGTGATATTTATAATCAGTGAATTTGAAATTTTGAGTTGATCGTGCAGAAATATTTGTTACTGTGGTACTTATACAAAATTCACAAGACACAGATTGTGTATCGTAAGATAAAAATCGATAAAAATGGTATTCCATATAACTAAATAAAGATCTTTCAATTTGTAATTAAAAACATAAAATAGATTACTGGCTGACCTATGATAATATGTTGCAGTAAAAACGATTTCGAATATGTTTCTTTTTGTTTATTGAAAATTGTTGATAATTTTAAAATATTGATTTCATTTAAAAATAACAAACTTTGAATACCTATTCACAGATTTACATGTTACAAAATATTTCACTTACATTTTTGTATATGTAACAAATCAACAAACATTTAATTTTCAACTAACTATGCATGTTTTGTTTAATCATTGCTTAAAAATGTTATTTTTAATTGTTTTGAATAATATTTTTAATAAACGGGTGGGGATAAATTTACCGAAAGATAAATTTGCAGAACGATAAATTTACCGAACGGTTGTAATTGGCGAAAAAATCAATACCTATGGATAAATATGCCGAAAGTTAAAAATGCCGAAAACAAGAATCCCGAAAAAGAAAATGCCGAAAGTTAAAAATATCGAAAACGAAAATGTGGACAAGAAAGTACTTTTATTAGAATCTGCGCCTGCATTGTAATAATGTGTTAATTGTTGCTAGGTCGTTTCTTTTCAATATTAGATAATTTTAGTTTTTACCCGTTGCTATTCAACATTTCGGCATTTTTAACTTTCGGCATTTTTATCCATCGGCATTTTTACCCGTCGTAACTTTTTTCGGCACTTTTGTTAATCGATTGCTTTATCCATTGACACATCTCACCTTCCGACAAATTTACCCTTCGGTAAAATATATTCGGCATTATTATCCGTCTGCAAAATTATCTTTCGGCACATTTATCCCCACCCCAACATACGTCTTTGTTGAACCTCTGAACGGCGTTATTCACGTTAAAAGCTTCATAAACACGTTAACAGCGGGATCACGGATGTGCGTATTTCAATATAATTACTGATGCTCCAGCCATAGATTCGCGCCAGCTTTGCAAAAACCGTAAACAACTCACCGTACGCACAGACCAGCAGAAACTAATTACTCCAAACTATCGCTTAAAGCATTGCGCTCATCACCTGCACCGAGAAAGTTCGCCGTCGCACCGCAAGTCAAAAAAGAAGCATCACCTTCGGGACAAATTCGTACTTCTCGTCTGTCCGCCGAACCACAAGAATAGAAACTGCGGTCGCAGGTGTGGTCTCTGCGGGACGCGGACAGGCACACGCGTGTGTGCAAAGCGCAAACGCATTGTTCGCACGTGTGCGTGTACACACGAAGATACGGTCATTCGCGCCTCCCCGTGATTCATTCATCGGTCAATTTGACACCTCGCGGGTATTGCTTCTCGGAAGCGCGCAAGCGGTCGACATTTTTTTCGCACGCGTGCTTGTGAGCCTGGCTAGGAAGACTTTTTAGAACGGGAACGGAGCGCGGGATGTTCGTTTGCTCGGTGAAACTTTCCAGCTGGGAGTGTATATGGGGTTTTTGAAGGTTTCTTTAGATGCGATGTTTGGTTTTATGATTTGTTTAACTTTCTTTTCGCGTAGTTGATGATTTTTGGATCAGTTTTGAAGAAAGTCACTTAGATTCTCTTGCACATAAGTGGTGTAACTGAAGTTATAAGAAAATCGTTATAAATGATACAAGTATTTTAAATAATTTGAATTTCTGTTGCAATGACAAATGAATTGATTGAAAAATAATAAAGAGATGCATATATATTTTAATATGAAGAAGATTCTTTCTGTAACATTGTTTAATGTTTTAGTCTTTTTTAGGCATCTTGAAAGTTATTTAACTTATTGATTATTCATAACCAATGCCAATTTTGAATATAATTATAATATATTTTTACAATATTTTGTAGATAACATAGAAATATTTTTTTGTAATAATTTACTAATGTATTCTAAAATGGGTTGACTCATATGGAACAAAGTATGTCAAATACTTAAATTAGTAGAAACCCAGAAAGTATTCCTAAAATATTTCTGTTCCTAGGCTGATTTTAAATAAGCGATCCCCGAAAAAACTGTAGGTATGCATTAGGGAAGTAAACAGACTCCCACTTGACATCCTGAATTTTCATTTACTTAACCAGACGGGAATTATACCCAAGTCTTAAAAAAATGTTTAACTACTTGTAATAGAAATGTGTACCGTTGGACTATAGAGAAGAATTTATGTATTTAAGGAATTGAGCTGTTTCTGTAAAAGAGTTATTACAATCTTTTGATCCGTTAAAAAAATTATTATTTGACCAGGAGATAGCAGACTAGTTACTTTAAAGAGATTAATACGAAAATGCCAGTATATGTTAAGTTTGAAAAAGGGCGTTTGTTTAAAAGGATATGAAAATGATAATGCTATAACGTAAAAAACTTGTATAATAATACTCAAACCAACTAATTATTATCCTATCTACTAAAATTTAAGGAAGAAATTCTGTCGAAATAATGGAAATACGGAATAAATTATTTTTTTGTAATAGATATATGATATGCAAAATAACTACACAGCATTGATTAGATAAAATGTTTCTATTTACGAAAAAATGTACTAACAAAAAAATAACAACATACGTTCGACTACCTGGAGTAAGAAGAATTTTACGCGCGTTTACAACCCAACAAACTTTTATTTCCAAACTTCCGATTTTTTTCAGATGCTTTTTAGAATCCTTAGACTATTTACAAGACCTCAACCGTTTCAATTTTTAAAAACTACTAAATCAGTGATGAACAATATATGTTTGTTTATAATACTTTTCATCACAGTTCTAATTATCATGCGTCACATTTTATAAACAAATATATTGTTCTTCACTGATTAAATATTTTTTAAAAAATAAAACCGCGGAGGTCTTGTAAATTGTCTAAAGATTCTAAAATGCATCTAAAAAAAATCATAAGTTTGAAAATAGAAGTTTGTTGGGTCGTAACGCGCGTACATTTTTTTATACTCCAGGTAGAAGAACATTTATTGTTATTTTTTGATTATTATTTTTTTTTTCGCAAAAAGAAAACTTTTATCGAATCAATGATGTATAGTTATTTTACACATAGTACTTCATGACAGTGAAATAATTTATTTCTGTATTTAAGTCTTACAAATTTAAGTCTTACACCACTCCAATTTACAAGAAAATTTCTTTTATTTTTCTCAAAAATTATAAAATTCTATAAACTCAACAACAAAAGTAAAACCCTCTCAAAATCGAAAGTCACTAACCCAGTTCAACGAACCGCACTATCCCAGCTAGCATTACACCCGCGTGTATCAAAAGAATAAAGGGCTCGCCGAAACCTAAAAACTAGCCACTCTCATCCTCCTGCATCCTTATCTTTCTTCCCACAGGCGCTTCCCAAAACTTTCCAATCAGCCCGTGACAATGAGAACGCACCCAGAAAAAAAAGAACCCACACAAAAAAGAAAAAAGACCATACCACACCACCTCCAAAAAAAATCGGTAGATGAAGCCTCGCGGCGTGGAATCCATCGATGACTGGCCTATGTCCAGGGTGACCCGCTCCAATCGGATTCCAGATCCGCCGCGTTTTCTCCTCCTCCACTTACCTCGGCGTCTCGTTTGTTTAAAAAATTATCGAAGAAAGTCATGCACACGCATGCACGAGTCAGAGAGGGAACTGACGGAGACGCACGAGTAAGAAGACGCACCCGCGCTCGCGCGTGTGTGCGTGTCGCGCGGGTCGCGTGGTGGGAGGCAGACGCGAGACCGCGGGGAGAGTCAACAAAGGGGCAGTCGCGCCTATAAAGATTGAGGCGGAGGCCAGGGCCAAGTCAGACTCGGCTCCGAAAATTTTCTCCGACACATCGTGTGCTGTTTTGGCAGGCAGGACTTCTTCGGCTTCGTCTTCTTCTTCTCACGTGTCGCGTCGTCGTCGTTCGGTTCGCCGGTTCATCAGAGTAAGATAATAATAGTGCGTTTCATTTCGATTTTCAAATGTTTCGGAGTGTTCTTTTTTTAACTGCAAGTTAGATAGAGAGATTTTGCTAATTACTTTTCATTTTTATTTATTGTTTGCTGGAGTTTTTATATAGTGATTCTAAAGTATTATTAGGAGTCTTTTTGTCTTACTAGTTTGATATACAGTTTTATCGAAGGACTCTAAGGCAAGGGTAGAATCTGAATTGCTATATACTTATATGATTTGATGTACAAAATCATAGTTTCGGTAATCTGCTAAAGCATGACTGTTGTTATGATTATCAATGCATCTACGTAAAATACAGCAATTCATTTTTTAACTTATTTAAAAAACGACTCAACTTAAAACCATCGATAAACAAAGTACCTTTTGAGAATAAACAAACTAAACTTAAAGATCAGTAAATTTTATAATTTAATTCACTTTTACATACTTTAAAAGTAATATCGATACAAAAATAAAGCAGATTAAAACTTGTTTTAATCGACTATTTAGGTACCGAATGGTTTTTCAAATATAAAAAAATAATTTAATAAAGCTGAATAAATTAATGAATAAAATCGTTGGCAAAAAGTGACTTTTCTGATGAATACAAACTTATACCTTTAGAATCATATAGAGGTCAAAATTTTCAATTTTACTTCAATAGCCACTAAACATTGACGAAAAATGACAAATTTATAAATTATTTTATTTAAATTTTGAGTAAGAATAATTAAATTCTAGAGAAGAAAACTGAAATATACCATTATTGATTTAATACCTTTTGCCGAAAAATACATCTGTATCTAAATAATCAATGTAAAAGTACCGAAGTAACAAAATAAACATTTGTTAAATTTTATAGCACTGGTACCCAAAAACTCATCTAAAAAATCTTATAGAAAACACTCTCAAACCATTCCCATTTCTCTTTAAATCAAAATCACCGAATCTAACACAATTCTTTTTGCCGCCTCTACAGTTCTTTGGTATCTCGATTCGAAAAACTCCCGCCACAGCCATGTACAAGTACGTAGTATTCGGTCTGCTGGTCGCGTCGGCGCTGGCCGTGCCGGCACCCGAAACCGGAGCCACGGCCGCTCATCTGGACTGCCTGCAGCACGAGGATGTGATCAGCTGTCTGGCCGTGAAGGCGGCGAGCACGCTCGACAGGGCGGCCAGGTCGGCCGATCTCAAGCTCATCGAGGGTGTCACCTTCGTCAGGGATACGCCGAGTAAGTAATGGTTTTTTTTAAGTCTTAGATTGAAGACAACAAATTGTTATTAGTCATTGTAAGCTATGTCTTTTTGTATAGAATGTTGGAAAAACACTTCGGGTCTATGTATTAAATGATAGATTTTGTGTAAACTGTCCTTTGCATTAGGAGTAAAATGTTTCTTTCATCTTTTTGTAGAGTAATAGTAGGGTGGTAGCGAATAGGTACAGGGTGTCAGCAAAATAAGGTCTTTCATTGCTACATATAAGCATTTAATAGAGGGGTATGCTGAAAATTGGTAAAAAATAGAGAAGTATTATATATCATCGGTCTAAAACAATAAATAGATTGAAAAATTAATCGTAAAAACTAAATTATTCAAATTGTAAGTTATAGTTATAAAGATTAACAATAAATTTGTTCGTAGTTATGCAATGCAATGATTTTAATGTTTCTGGGTAAGAATTAGATTCATCTTTACTGTAATCATGTTGTAAATTTTTTTAACTAATTGATAATACATTAAATTGAATTAATATTACTGTAAAAAGATATGTAAAAGTAAAAGTATAAAGTATAAAGATGCAAAAGTTTAAAAAATGCGTCATATTTCACAGAGAATTTGGCATTTAAAAAGACGAGTTCACAAATTTCATTTCATCTAAGAATAGTTAATAGTTCGCTAAGGTGTTATACGAATAACAGTTTCTGATCATTATTAACGGAAAGTTATGTTGATTTGAATAAATGAATCAGTTAGAATAAATTTAGCATACATTAAATTAGCAGATGCTGTGGTTAGAGTGATAATGTAGGACATCATAAACTTCCGAGAAAATTCATAATATAATAACAATACAATAACTATCGATACTGAATTTTAGTTTTGTTAATTCTACAATTTAGAAAATTGAATACTGTATATTCACAATGTTTATTGGAAATTAACAAAAAGAAAATGCTATCAAATACACTATTACTACATCGGTAACCTTTTCACTTTCAGTGGAACGCAGCGGAAAGTCGCTGAAGCCCGAGGCGGAATTGATGAATGAATTGCCCCGCGATACTGCTGATAGGACTCTTCAACTCGCTACTATGATCTTTGAATCTGCAGTAGCATTCCTAAAGAGTCATAATTTGAGCATCAATATGCCTGAGGGTTCAATGTCGCGTGCTCTGAGCGAAGGTATGTTTCTTTTGGTATTTTAATAAAGTAAGAGAAAACTAAGACACTATTATTAAAAAATAAAACATGAATCATTATTTAAATTTTATTTAATTTTTATAAAAATGATTAACTCACTTGAATAAAGCTTAATTTACATTTAATATTATGTTAATAGTATATTTATAAAGTTTGATGATAAAAGGTACTAATTGTGTAAATTAAAAAGTAATAATAAGAACACATTGCATGATACGAAAAAGAATAAAAATTAAATTAAAATGAGACTTTTACTTATGTAATAAAGTATCGCGGTAATTGACGTCATAGAGTGCTATCGAGATGACGATAACTCTACTTTCACCGTGAAACTTTTTTATTTGAGCATTCCTTTGGAGCGACTGTCGTTCATGCCTTTTATCTGAATGAATATAAACTGCTTACGTAATTTGGTGAATGAAAATAAAATGTTAGAAAATTGGTTAACTAATTTTACTTTGGTTTAAATATTTATTTATTTGTTGTTAAACTTTTACAGTAGGTTGACATATATATTTCTAGTTTGTATTTAGGTATTTTAATTTGACAGTTTATAGGAAAACAAAATAATATATACAATTTACAGAATATATGTTATAGAAATATATATATTGTAGATTGTATATATTATTTTGATAATTTAAAAAAAATAAAAATATATTTCTTTTATTTTTTTGTAAAATTTAACCCTAAATTTAATGTAACGAAATGTAGAAAGGCATAAACCACAATATGTATACATAGTTAAACGCAACTATCTCTTATTTCTATAATGTACCTTCTCTTATACCTTAACTTCCCTAATGACTCGCTCTAACTTTTATCATTAAATAATATTGACCCTACCTACCTAAATAAATATTGCGTGCCATGTAAAAATATAGAAAAATATTCTCCATCAATTAAACATTAAAAAAGGTATCAGGTTCTAATAATATTAATTTTATTCTACTTCTAAAATTAAAGCGAGAATTAAAAGTTCACGTGTAAGAAGGATAAATAAACAACCCCACAGCACGCAATCAACGAAAAACCCATTTATCCCCAGGTCGCGCCAAGCTGAAGAAACTCGCCCTGCCCCTCATCGCCGCCGCCGGCATCAAGATCTTCGCCCTGGTGCCCATCCTCCTGGGCGGTCTCGCCCTCCTCGTGATCAAGGCCCTCTTCATCGGCAAGATCGCCCTGCTGATCGCCGGCGTCCTCGCCTTCCAGCGCCTCTTCAACGGCGGCTCGGTAGGCTCGATCGGCGGCGGCGGCGCCTTCGGTGGCATCGGCAGCAACATATTCGGCAAGAACCAGGCCTCCTGGTACGACGGCAACCAGGGCTGGAGCGCCGGCGCGTCGGCCAACCAGGCTCAGGGATACTACAGGAGTTTCAGCGACAAAGCGGCTAGCGACGCGCAGAGCCTGGCTTATTCCGCGCAGGCGCCCACTGCCAACGAGGCCAATTGAGGGGGACGTATTCTTTGCGAGATGCTGTGAAACTTTTTAAAGTGGGTTGAGGAGGAAGATACGATGTTTTGTTTTACTTACGACGACTAGCACTCTTAGTGGTGTGTCTTCGTGTGCAGATCAATAGGGATTCGTTTTAGGTTTTAATGTCGAATGGCGATCGTGTGCTGATTATAAGGAGATTTTGAGTATGAGGAGTAAATAGAGTGTATTTTTTAGGAGAAATATTATTTTAAGAGTAATAGTGTTTTGTTTGCATAGATGAGATTAGCGTTATTCGACGAGAAAAGTTAACTAGGGACTCTATTGATCTGTATGGAGAGACATTGCGTACAATGAAAAAATGAAGCCAACTTATCACGGAGTGAATATTCACTATTACTTAAGTCAATAGTTACGCAGTGAGTGGTAGCTATGTCGTTAAGAATACTGAGTGAAATTCACTACAGATGTAGAGGTGGCAAAATAACATTATAAACCTTTAAGAGTGGAACAGACTACAGACTGTAGACATGTACAGAAGCACAGATTATTCATTGTTTTAATATAACAAGTTACCAGACGATGCCATAGACACATTTTTAGACAAACTCAATACACTTTCTGACTGACTTATAACAGTATTTTATTTAAATAGAAGAATATCAACTTTATTTATTGTTAAATTTATTACTTAAAATTAAAGACGACTAGAAGTATTTAGAAATGACTGACGACAAAGATGCTAATTACTACCGACCATTTCTACATTAAATAAATTACTGATAATGTTACGTCAGATATTAGCTTTAACATTACTTTAAAAAAGTTTATAGCACTTGTGAGGAAATACTATTTGTAAAATTTTACTCATAAAGAGCAGAGGATAATGTACGATCTGACGGTCCTTCACACCCGTTAAAGACTTCGTATTGCGCGCAGTTTGCACCAAATGACGAGAACTCACCGCGACTGTTTTAGTTATAGTATTTAACTATTTATATTCATGATCTTTGTGCATAATTTATGTCATCCATCAGCTAAATTATTACGAACGTGGCATTTTATTAATAAAATATTTAAATTTCAATCATCACTTCTTTTTATTTATTTACTCTATTTTACTAATCCTTTGTGTATCCTCAAATACTGTGTAAAACTATAAAATATTTAAAGAATAATTTTATATGATTTGTTATCAATATTTTAAGATTTGTACATAAACGCTGAATTCATCGTAAATAATGTAATATATATATATATATATATATATATTACAGTCTATAATGTTTGGATACTTATCGATTTTTATGTTAGAATGTTCCACTGCTATTACACCTGTGTCATCATGTTCGATCGTTCATAACTTTGAAGCAAATTGATACTTTATATAAAATTAAGCCTAAATTAAATTAGTTTTTCGTCTTCTTTCTCCAGTCACAAATATTCCAGAGTTATTATGTTAAGAAGGTGTACTATATTTTACTGAGCTAACGCTTATTTTTCATACAGTAGGTCATACATTGACCCCGATAAACTTTATGAGATGAAACTACGGGTGCTAGACATAATTTTTAGATACCAGAAACCGCTTCCCAAAGCCTCGTTGAAACTCATTTCCCGAGAATTGTAAACTCCCCTTATTAGAGGACTAGAGTGTATAAATGTATAACTAGAGTGTTATAAAAATTATCGCTTTTGGAAACTTCATTTTTGAGATTGTATATCAATATTGAAAATTTTTTATTAAAAAATGTTGGGAATATACAAGTTTTTTTCTGGATCAGAATAAATTGAAGAATCGATTTAAATTTTGAGTGAGCTTAAAACTGGTTAAGGTCACAATTTTATTATTGTATCTTAGAAACTGATTGAAAGATTTCTTTACGAGAAAAGTAAATCTTGGCAATATCCTTTTGTTCTACCTGCTAACAACTTCTCTGTTAATAACACTATCTACTAACAACTTCTCAAATAAATCACAAATTTAGTAACTAGCATGCCCCTTCCTTAACTTATAGAGTCGACTTATACAGCAATCAATTTACTTGGTCCATTTAATTATTTATTAATAAATAAAGAGAATTGCTAAAGAACATTACTATAGTAACTATTTGGGAATGCTTCGCTGTAGGAGAAGCCTGCTGATAAAGAAATTTTTTCGAGTTTATTTTGAGCTCCGTTCAAAGTTTTAGACTCGAGAGTTTCACAATTTACATAGTTAGTATTTGTTTCATAAAAAAAATATCTTGGATGAAATTTTGTACACCTTCAAGTCGTCCCTCGTTACATTACAAAAATGGAAGAGGGGTATTACGCTTTATGTTTGTAAAGAGACTTTGTGATATTGCCCCGTACCTTCGCGAGGCCACACCAGGGCACAAAAGTTTTTTTTTGTATCGCATGGACGATTTTCGCATTTTTTCATCCTCAAAACCGGGCCTAAAGTGACCGTTTTCCGACTGGCGTGCGTAAAATAGTATGTACTTTACGCTCTAGGGCATATAGTAGTACTTTACGTCCGCTGCACATTTTACTTTACGCTCGCGTGTTAAGAAGTTAATAGAAATGAGAATAAAACTGGCCTAAACTTGGTTTATGAAAATCAAATACATGCGTTACAAAAAATATAGTGTGCACCACGAGCGAGATGGCCTTTTTGAAAACAGGCCCACTTCTCGTACTTGGTACTCAATGTACTATTTTCTGATATGCTGCATAATGCTAATAGTTCTAAAAAAATTCTACAACAGTTTTCACATTTATTAACTTAATAATATGTTATATACTTGAAGGAAAAAGAGGAAGATCTGAAAAGATTAAAGGATCTACTAGCAGCATCGACACTGGAAGTACAGTTGTTAAGACAAGGTAGGAAGCAGAAGAACCAGCACTATGATATAGAGAAAAAGCTGTATTGATAAGGAAAGGACAAATTTGAAATTTAATGGAAGTAGAAGATTGGATTAAACAAAAAATACAAGAGAACGTCTAGACATTTCAAAAACTGACACATAATCTGGCAAATATACAGTTTGAAAATATAGAGAGTTACTTTGGAAATACTGGTGGATAGCGAGCAAAGAAGAAATCTACACGCTGTATGAATAGCTGTATGAATAGAAACTAACGGACTGATACCAGCTCAGAGTCAAAGCTAAAGAGTTTAAAAAATTTGCAGACAAAGCAAGGATGAAGATTGAACTAAGGCTGGAGAACAGAAAATTGAAACTAGTAAAGATATGGTATGTGTGACATAGGGGAAGGAAGGTTTACAGAGGAGGAGTAAAAAGTGATGTAATAAGAGAGAAGTAAGAAGAGATGGAATAAGAGAGAAGTAAGAAGAGATGGAAAAGAAAATAGATTAAGTGGTTCAAGGATTAGTACCTTTTATTTTTATATAACTAGCTGTACTTAGCTGTACTTAATCAATATTGTTAAACGTTTAGTCAAAGTTTAATGTATAATGACTGGTGTTTTTAAAAAAATCTTCTATTCTTGACCAATATACTTGAAATTTATTTCCTGTCAATGTTATACGCATTAAAAAAAGTATTAAAAAAACAAGAAAAAAGACATTTATTCATAATAACTTGTATATATACTATAATACATACTTACATCAAAAGAGATAACTTTTATTCATAATATAGTAACGAATATTTCTTGAAACTTTCAAAAGAATTCGTTAAAACCTCATACGCATACAACTTTTTAAAGTTAGAAAAATTAGTTTTGAGAAAAACGGTTTAAAGATTTAATTTTGTATGATATCTAATGTAAATTGTTTTACTTGAACGCATATTTTGGTAAAAAGACACCAGAGGTTTATCTAAAATTTAAAACACCATAACAAACACGTATACTACACTGACACACATACACACGAAAAAAAATAATTAAAAGACAACGTCCTGAGTGAAGTATTATTATTATTTAGTTTTATAAACTAAATGCAAAATCCAAGAAACGTGGGCGTTATCCAAACGGGGAGAAAATAGTTTTAGAGTGTTTGTGAATAGAGTCCTTAGAAATATATTTGGGAATATAATAGATGAGATTATTGGGGAATGCAGAATTTGACAGAACCAAGAAATACATGAGTTATACAGGAAGCCAAACATTACTAGAGTGATTAAATCTCGAAGACTAGGATGGGCTGGGAACGTAGCTAGAAAGGGAAATGAAAGAGCAACACTTAGAGTACTTGTAGGGAAGCCGACAGGTGCAAGACACCCAGGTAAACCGAGACGAAAGGGGGTGGACAATGCTAAAATTGACCTAAGAGAAATATGATGTTATGAGGACGATTGGATGCAACTCGCAAACAATATAGAAAGATGACGTGACATGTGAACGAGGCTATGGACTACACAGCTACGCATAGCTAGTCCTAATAAGTAGTTATGATAGCTATGGTGATGATGCAAGCACATCTACTGTCGACATAAAGACTATGTAATAGCTGTTGCCCTGCAGATACCGTTGATGCTTATCATTACTACTTGGCCTTTATAATAACAATAATAATAAACTAAATAAATTAGATCAGAACGAGAGGGACCACTAATGAAATAAATGAAACAATAAAATAAAATAAATGTAAAGATAATGTATCTTTAAAACCAATAGGTTCAATAAAGATAGTTATTAGTATTATTATTATGTATGCTTACATAAATGTACTTATTGTAGGTTTTTACTAAATTGTATTTACATTTCATCGGTGACTGGGAGTTTCACTTAATTAGTCGGAATGTGTAACTAAAAAGGTATAATCTACCGTTTGTTACATTAGGAAATCGTAGATTTTCACTCAATTTTAACCATAAATGCTAGTTCGACCATAAAGTAAACATTTTTTATCTTTACTTTACCTGACGTAACGAGTTAGGGCTGAAATTAATAATATTAGATGTTTCTGAAAATTAAATATGTCATTGTTTTATGTCATAAGTTGCACGATAGTATGTAAAATTTGAAGCATTAATTTGACAATACCGTTTTAAAGATCGGTGACTTTAAATTTTGATTCTTATATACGGGCTCTTCTTGGATCAACTTGTAAATGACAATCAACTTACAAGGGGAATGCACACTGAAGTGTCCAAAAAAATCGATTTTTCGAATTTAAAAAAAAAACTCTTTTATATAGCAGATTGGAAACGGCAGGACAACTAGGGATGAGCTTCTTAGTAAGTAATAGAATAATGCGCACGAGAATTAATTTTGAACTTATTGATGATCGGATAGGGTTACTAACTCGCAAAAACCGATGGTACTAATACGTATTTATTAATGTCCATTGCCTTACACAAAACTAGAGCAGGTGTTTGATAGATTTTCAACCCATGATGCAAAATATATTGCTAGAAGATTATAACGCAAAAATTGGATAGGAGTAAAATTTCAGGCCTACCATAGGAAAAAAGTACACTCTAGTGTTATCGTGGAAAGAGTGCTTCAGTACAAAAGTTATATTATCGAACAAGGAATTATCGCTGCTGCAACTCGCGAAGTATGGAGAATTCTAGCAAACAAGTTAAAATGGTGTGCACAAACTATTCACTCATACTTGATCAACAATCGATATAATTTACGCATATTATTATTATTAATCAATCACAGAAAATAAGATCTAGAGGAAAAACAAAACATTTCCGTATTGTCTAATTCAAATTCCAATCTTGATGAGAGTGTATAAGAGTTGTTTGATTTTTCTATTTCAATAAAAAAGGAAGACTTTCAAAACATAATTACAAAAACAACATCGTACAAAATATTAGATTGTATAAAGAAATGAGTTTCACGTACTGTTTTGAAACCAAACAAATGGACTTACGAATTATCTACGTATATTTGGACTATTCTTAAACTTCGTCATAGATATAAATTTAAAAATCACTATTTGAATCGATACCGTTAAAATGGAAAAATAAATGATAAGTTATGTATTTTCATACAATTTTTATTGAAATTAATAAGTGTTTACAATTATCCTACTATAATTTCAAAGTTTAAGAACTTTCAAAATGATTTTTGTATTCAATGTCAATGACATTAAAACGAATATTTTAAATTGCGTGGTCGTGGAAAACCAAGTAAAGTACATTCTAGTGTTATCGTGGGAAAAGTGCTTCAGTATGAAAGTGATATAATCGAACTAGGAATTATCGTTGCTGTAACTCGCGAAGTATGGAGAATTCTAGCAAACGAGTTATAAAATACTTATCAAATCTTATAAAACTTCTTATACACGAATGATTCCGCCATAAAGTGTTGATAGTTTTTTATATTTATTATGACGTGTAAAACATATACCAAAAACAAATCTATACTGCAAACTATTCATACCAAAAGAATTCCACCATTATTATCATTACCAAGGGCTTAAATACTAAGGTAAAATGGTGTACACTAGATTGCAATATTGCATTGTCGCACGGATTAGAAAGAGATTGCAGAGATTTCAGAGATCGCTGAGATTACAAACAATTGCAGGGATTACAAAAAAGTTGCAAAAGGACTGCAGTAAGATTACATAGATTGTAAGAAGATTGCAAAGATTTCCACTGATTGCCTTTTGAAAAGATTGCAGGGATTCATATAGATTGCATAGATTACCAAGATTGGAAAAGGATTGCAGTAAGATTGCAAGGCTTATATAATCATTGCACTAAAAGAATTTAATTATGTAAACTTATAGCTGCTCGATACAAGCAATTATTAAATTAAAAGCAGTTTCAAAAAATTCCACATCTACACTGAGAAAATAACATCATAATTGGCACGATATATATTGTAGAATTTAAAAATTTAAAAATTAAAAAGTGTTTAAAAAGTCATATTTCAATACATAATGCAAATTCCCATTAACTAGAAAAAAACTGCTGCTAACTGCTTTAACAGAATGCTTTCTCAAAGAGAGGTACTGAAAAATTGAGTTTAAGAATTTTATATGAGAAATTCCCTTTAAATAGAATAATCCTAAAACCAATTCAATAGACACAAGCGTTTAAGTATTGCCAATCAAAAAAAATCTTAAAATTTGAAATAATTTTTAACATTTCTGCACTCAGAAAATTCATTAAATCTTGAAAACATACATCGAATAAAAATTGCGATTTTTACTAATTTTTTTAATTTAATATTTTTATTTTTCTTTCACCATATAGGTTTAAGATGAATGTTAGATATAACAAATTATAAGGAAATTGCGTCTTCTTTTTGAGATCATACATATATTTTAAATGTTTAACGTATAAAAGAACAAAAAAGTATTTTGCGTCGTTTAGTAATTTTATTAAATTAATATTTCATTTTTCATTCTCTAAAATAGCAACAAAGATGTTCTATCAGCATATATATGTCATAAAAAACAAACATTTTTTACTACAATTTTTTCTCGCATAATTTTATGAAAGTCAATATATTATAAATTAAGAGTTTCTTTCAAACTAAAAAAAAAATTTTATGGAAATTCCGTTATTGTAAAATTAGATATCGCCAACTAGAGAAAAAATTGACAATATAGTGGAGACTTTTTTTGTGCTTGTTATCCGATTTGGATTTTAGAGGTCTCATTTTATTCCTTGAACAATTTCAGGGGGACTTACTCATATCAAAATTGTACATCATAGGATAACCTGCAAAGTTACGTCCGATCATTTATAAATCATATGTAAGAATTTATAAACAATTTGTCGTAACTTTGTAGGTTATCCGATGATATATAATTTTTATATGGATAAAGTCCCCTGAAATTTATCAAGGATCAAAATGAGATCCTTCAATTTCATATCGGATAACAAACAAAAAAGTCTTCAATGTTTTGTCGAGGCTTTCTTTAGGTGCCAATAACTACTTTTGCAATAACGTAATTTCGATAAAAAAAATTTTGTAGGTAGACGAGGATACATTATTTTATAATATCATTAAGAGTGATTAAGTTATAGTAAAAAATGTTTTTATTTTGAGGTCAATATGACGATAGAACTCAGGTTTAACTCAGGCCTGTTCCCTTCTTAAGGGGACAGGCCTGAGTTAAACCCCAAAGATCTTTTTTTATGAGTCCAGCAAACTTTTTATGTTTAAAAGCAATCATTCTGAAAATTTTTATGCTATCAATACTTAACAATATATTGAATTTTACCGTTGTTATACCACAAAATCTGGATCCTATGCATCACAATAAATCACTATTTTCAATGCCATATTTATTAAAGAAACTTGTAAATATACTTCAGTACAATCAATTGAGTTGTTATAAATCATCTCTTTTTGAGTAAATACATGCTCCTTGATTGAGATTTCCTAAGTAAATAGATTAAAATTAGCCCTTATCATCATGTCGAGTGTAATGGATTCATCTCATGAAACTCTATGAACTTCTCACACGAAGATTGCTCATTTGTTTCACAATTTTAAGTCAAACGGGTAAAAAAATATAATTAAGAGCAATGCTAAGGCATGAATGAAAGGTTTGGATCAGGACTTCAATCAATTTAAATGAAACCTTGAAAGGCTAATGCAACAGGAAAAGATCAACTAAACCCGTGTATATTTCACTACCAAGCTTCTGGACCTAGTTGAGGACAATTATTATGATAGGTGGGTGGGTGGGTTTAACGATAGGCTAGAGGAGGCAACCAAAAATGAGAAAGATGAAGCCCCGCTCGCTGGTGTACATAACTCGACACTCAATCAAACGATTGCACCTCTCACTAATACAACGCCTTTTCATACAATGCCAACGATTGATTTAGCAAAATTCTCAGGTAAATACCCCGACTGGGAGAATTTTCGGTATGTATATCGAGCCATGATTCACCGCCGTGTCGACATGTTTCCTTTCATAAAATATTAGTACCATTGCTCTCATCTCTCAAGCGATTTCTCTTTACCGATTTCACGTGTAAATCTCAATTTCCTGATCGATCAGCCTTCAATAAATTTCTTACGAGTTTTATCATTTGTAAAGCACTTTTTTAATACTTGAAAATTTCAGATACATTGCTCCTTTTATCACCATTCGTCACATTTTTCACTTAGAGCTTCTTGAAATGTTTCCAATAACGATAAATTGTCAGTTGTATTAAAAAAGCTTCCATATCTACTACAATATGGCGTGCGATGTCATATATTCCTTCGTCACAAAATAATTCGATAATTATTTGATCCAGTTGTTCACGTATGCTCCTAAAATCACACATAGCTGTATATACTGTGGAATACTGGTTAACTGGAAATGATAGTATTGGCTATCTTACTCTAATGTTAGGAGAAAAAAATGAGTTGTAAGCTGCCTAAGATGGAGTTTCTTGGACATCATTAGCTGAATTAGTTTGTGATAGATTCAAAACATTCATTCTACACAAATTAAATATAAAGTCACTTTGGTATTTTCTTGAAACCGTTTTGTGTAATAGCTATTAAATTTGTATTTGAAAGCTGTCCTAGAGGTAATATTATTGGTCCTGTGGGTTTCGTTTATCTACTGTAGTTTGACATATTCGACTCACTGAGACACAAATCTGACATTTCTTAAAAAAAGCACAGATACGGTATTACGAGTTCTATTTAAACCAGAGTCAGTAGCTTCAGTGTGGTCAAAATTATCAAACGTAACAATGGTAAATTTATCAGAGTAAAAAGGTGAAGATAATGATACAAAATTTTCACATGACTCTACCATAAATGAAGCAAGTCTGTTTCGAATTCTTTGAACTTCGTCGTCTAAAATGCTAACTCTTACACGGATTAAACTTTTAATCAATGCACTACTTTTGTACACACCATGTACCGCTAATCCTGTCATGACGTGAAGAGGAGTTTTGTTGTATCCTTTGTGTATTATAATAATAAATTATTTGAAATGAAGATATAATTTTTAACACTTTATTTTCTGACAGATTATAAGATTCCTTCTTACCATAATTATTCTTCTTTTCAGAACCTTTCTCCTCATCAAGTGTGATGTTTAAAAGAGGATCTCAATTAAAATTAAATAATTCTGATCTGAAAAAATGTCAAAAACAGTGTAGAAATTTTAATGTTGTTCTATGAACGCCGTAAATCGTTTTCATCACAAAATTTGTCCTCGAGTTTAAATGTTAGCTCTTGTAAACAATCCCTTAAAGGTTTTGCACTTCCTTATATGATTTACGGAACGAAGACCATTTTACAGTTGTTTAACTGTTACACTTGAGTGATAAAATAATATCGGATTATTTAGTTTTGGAACAAAAACATCATCATTAAAAAATAAGTCATTTTGATTTACATTAAAGTTAGCTTGTGTATCTTTGCTGTATTTTTGCTGTTCTTTGCTAAATATTATTTTTGAGAACATCGTCTGAATTCTTTAAGATTGAAGTACATTGTGATCGCGAATGTAAATATATTATTTACACCCAAATTTGATGAAAATGATGCGTCTTTTGTGCTTTGTACATGGTGACTACTCTAGTTCGTTAATAAACGCCACCTAGCGATTGAAAGGAGAATGTCCACGGCATCAAGTGAATAACATAAAAAAGTGAATTTTAATGTTACAAAGTTCTAATCTTATTTGGTTTTACTGCAATATCATATAGAGAAACGTTCTTCAAATTTTTATTTATTGCTTTTTTTAGGCATTTTTTGCATGAAAGTAGCAATAAAGTAATAGGGTGGATATCCGCACTACTGACACCCAAAAACATTTAGTTACAATAAAAAATAAATGCTATCAAATGATACCCGAAAAATATTTATAAGCAATTCGCAACTGTTAATAGTATAATGAAGAAACAAAATCAAAATTCTTTATTTTTAGAATTTAAAAAAACAATAATTAAAAAATTCGAGGTTATTTTGATATTAGAGCGATTTAAGCAATAAAAAATTGCTGACATGTTATTATTACTAGTACAATAAACACTAATTTTATGAATTTATAATTAAAAATAAGTTTTTTTATAACGCAATCATATTTTTATTATAAACATGTAATGATAAATAAAAAGAAAAACATATTATTGTTCAATAAATACTATAAACTATGTAATAATGCCACTATGTAACCTTTGGGGGTATCGGTAGTTGGAACGTCCACCCAATATCTAAGAAAATTCTCTTATGATACAATATAAAATACTATTTTATGCACTCAAAAAGAATTATTATTTTACAATATTATAGAAAAAATATCGTATGCAACTAGAGCATAAGATTTACACACTCATACGATCGCGCGACCCTCGATGTCGACTAGTGCGGGGCGATCACTACTCGTGTAAGGCGGTACATGTATACTGCTTATAAACCGTGGAAGAAGATGTCAAGGTATTTGACTTGTCGTTATGTGATAGGAAATAGGCTTTTTTAGCTAGGGTGATATTTTGAACGAGATCAAGTCTCGGGCGCCAATTGCGAAGGCTCTTGAGACAAATACGAGTGCTAAAATCTTTACTCGAACTAGAAGTTGCCCCTTCTTCCATGTTACACACCATATTGTTTCAACTAATGTATTTATATGCCGTTTTGTGCATGTAGGGCGATAGGAAAATAGTGCATTTTGAGTCGTGCGCTACACGCATACACCCTTACGGAAAAAAATCTGAATATTTGTTTGCAGGATTCTCTGCAGAAAATTCAATTTTATTTTTCATAAGGGAAATAACAATTAAAAATCGATATGAAACAGTAAATAAAAATACTAACTAAAAATAGAATTAAATATATGCAATAAAAATGTATAATAATTAACCCCCCTGTGCAGAAGTTTATTTCCGCGTATTGAATTTGATTGAATGTAAGTATGCAACCATATCTTTTGCATACAATGAAAATGATACAAGCTTGTATCATTTTCAAAATTGAAGTTATACAATTTAACTTCTATTTGAATGATTGCAGTTGTCTTAGGATGTAAAGATTTAATTTTCCGACGCAAAATATGTATAAAAATGACGTGCGTCGTGAATAAGTGTACTTGGCTTTCTGTGCAAAAGGGCTAATTAATCAATTAATTTTATAGTGCAAAAATGGTCATTTTCACAGACTTTAGAGGTTATGGCCTTATTCATTTAAATAGAGGCTTATTTCATGCAAGAGTTGAAAAAAGTCTTCGTAGTAAAAAGAAAAAGCCATTACTTTCGAGATGATGAAGTCCGTTATCCACAAAGTTTCTTTAACGAACCCTTGTTTTTGAAATATAAGCCATTGTATCCCAAATAACTATTATTTTACTGAAAATCAGTGCCTTTACTTCATACCATAACTCTCTGAGTTTTTACGCTAAAAAAATATTCTAAAAGTAAATAAAAGTAGACAAAAAGAGATTTATTTCTACTATTGTATCATATTAAAGCATTCTTTTGCATAGTTATTGACTAGCGAAGAAAGTTATGAAACATACGTAGTTCTATATCCTAAAATTGCTGTAAGTAAATTTTGTTAATTGCTTGGCGCGCGTGTGTATGTGTGTGTATGTTGTTTGTGTGTGTGTGAGTATGTGTGAGTATGTGTTGTGTGTGTGAGTGTGTGTGTGTATGTGCATATGTGTGCATATATGTGTATGTATATGTGTGTATGTGTGTGGGCGTAAGTGTGCATGTATGTGTATGTGTGTGTGTATGTATGTGTATATATCTGTGTATGTGTGTGTGTCTGTATGTGTGTGACTGTGTGTGTTCGTCTGCATGTGTATGTGTGTGGGTCTGTGCGTGTATGGATATGTATGTGTATGTCCGTGCGTCTGTATGCGTGCGTGTGTCTGAGTGTGTGTGTGTGTGTTTATGTGTGAGTATGTAGGTGGGTATATGTGTATGTGTATGTGTCTGTGTGTGTATGTGTGTGTGTTTGTGCGTGTATGTGTGCGCGCGTGCGTGTGTGTGTGTGTGTGTTCGTGTCAGAATTACTATGAATATTCACGGTCAAAATTAATATTTCAGGGCTCATCTTTATTGTTTTTTTTTACATGAAGGGTGCTGAAATAGTACATTGTGTCATAAGGGCGAGACGTGCTCTCCGGCTTGCTGTACAAACTGGCCTTTGGCTCGTGCTAGCTTATCTCCGACTCGTACTGTAAACTCACACTCGGTCAAAAAAGGCCCTCTCGTCCGTTATGCGCGCTATATTTTTTGTAACACATGTATTGATTTTCACGAACCAAGTTTACGCAAGTTTTATTTTTCATTTCTATTGACAGAACGAGCGGGCGTAAAGTAAATCGAGCAGCGAGCGGAAAGTACTCATTATACGCCCTTGGGCGTAAATTGGTCACTTTACGCCTGTCTTAAATGATCAGTGGGCGTGCAGTAGTCAATTTACGCCCCCGGGGCGTAAAGTAAGTAGTTTACGCCCGCTGGTCGGAAACTGGTCACTTTAGAACCGGTTAAGGGCAAAAAACGTGAAAATCCTGTTACAAAAAATATATTTTTTTGTTTATGTGCTTTTGTTTTCTTAGCGGTATTTAGATTCTTTAGTTCTAGTTTTCAGGTTTTTTGGTATATTTCCAAATATTATTGAATCAGTTTAAATGCATATAAAAGAGCATAAAATTACCTATCTTTTCCGACACGAAATTTTGAATAAGCTATTTCTTTCTTTCTGTTATACACGGAAATGTCGATTTTTACTTAAACGGAGATATCTGATATTCTGCAAAAATTTCAAATCTTCATCTTTTTCTTTATTTGAGAAAATATCATTTTGTGAAAAAAATCGATTTCTTTTTGCCCACGACAATTTGAGTTAAGCAGCACCATTTCTTCTGAAAATTTTCAAAAATGTAACTTTTTACTATCGCTTGTGTCTGTTATTATCCCAGATTATAACTACCTTTATATACCAAGTTATTTGAGGTGATATTTTTTTCAATAGTTTTCTTCATCGCTTATATCTCGAGAACGACGTTGAAATTTTTGCCAACCAGAGCCCATTCTTTTCGTTTCTTTTTTATTGAATATTCGGAATGGCAAAGAAATTTTGAGATTCATCGACCCGTTTTTTCTTTTATATCAGTTTTTCTGTATTATGATATTCTGAAATCGATGAGGTAAATTATTTTGGTATGTTAGATATAATATGATCGCTTTGTGAAAATGCATTTGAAAGAGCATAAAATTACCTATTTTCTTCGATATGAAATTATTTATAAGCTATCTCCCTTCGTTGTTACACACGAAAACGTAATTTTTTGTTTAAATGGCGTATCTCGGAAATATGTGATGGGAAATGTTGAAAATAAATTAAGCTGAAATAGGTATAGCTTTCCACTATCTCTTGGCTGAGCTCTTTGCCCAGACTATTTATCTTTCAAGATATTTGAGGTTATATATTTTTTAATATTGATTGGTTATATCTCGAGAATGTCATTTTTTAATTGTATTTCATATAGTTAATGTCATTTATCGACTGTGGGTAGGTATTTATGACTTATTAGGATATGGGAATGGTTTAGCAGGTTTGAGAAAGCAGAGTGATAATAAATTGCAACGGTTCCTTTAAATATAATTATTTATAATCATATGTATATATAAATGAAGAGGTTAGAAAGACTGAATTAGGCGTATAAAAGGACGTCGGTGCGCCCCACAGCTCGTTACCGTTAACACTTTATACTTGCCATCGGGCGCTACCGCGCCCCTTGATTCAATGCAACAAAAGATGACTAACACTAATTATTATTAACAAAAGAACAAACTTTTCGAACTTTATATACCGACAATGTACCGTTACTTATTGACTTTCATATCTCGAAAACAGCATCAAATTAATTGTAATCTAATCATAATTGTTCCATTTCTTTTTAACATGAATTGCGTTGATAAAAAGTGCATGAAAAAAGAAATGAAAAAAATGTAAAAAATAAAAAAAATTTGTTACCATTTTTTTCTAAATTAACACGAAATATTTAGAATCGCGAGTTATGTTTATTGGTATTTTTTAAGTATTGTATTTTTTAACCGAATTGTATAGTATACAGTAGTGAGACAATGAATGACATGAAAATTTTTATGGATAACAAGCAGTTTCAACTAAATTATACTTTTTGACAAGCGAATTTGTAATTTAATAATAATAATATTATTTTTGTGATTCTGTGCGAAAAGTTAGTGCGTAATAGTACATTTCGACACCGGTGCAGAAGGTGATTATTTAGCTCATGTGACGTTTTTGGCACGAGCGAATCAAGTGAGAAAAGTCACATGAGGTAAAAATCTTCTTACGCACCAGTTTCGAACCGTATTTTGTACTACGAGAGCCGAATAATCATATTAAAGTTATGATTTTGAGGTTAGAGTGGTATAAAATACTTTTCGAAATAATTTTTAGTGCGTAAACATGATTTTACACCCTAGTAAAAATAATGTTACTTTACGCACTGCTATCGATGCGTAAGATATTTTACACCCTAGTAAAAATAATGTTACTTTACGCACTGCTATCGATGCGTAAGATATTTTACACACTCGTTTATGGCCTGTAAAATTACAAAGTAACTTTTTTAATGTTTTGAATTTTGCGGTATCACTGAAGATCGCAGCTGATTTCAAAAGAATTTGTATAAACCGAACATATTTAGATAAAATGGAAAATTTTGTAAAAATTGAAGAAAATTTTGATAAAATTCAAGAACATTCTGAAGAAATTGAAGAAAATTATTTATTTTAATTTCTCTTATTTAAATTTTTATATAATTTTATTAATTGATTATTCTAATGGTTTATAAGTATATTTTTTACTGGGGGGGGGGGGGCTTTGCCCGAACCCTTCATGCCTAATACTTATGCCCCGTCATACCTGAATACCGTCATTTGCCCGTACCGTATCTAAAACTAAATATAATACACCTGATGGCCGAGGAGGTAGGAGGTACATACTTTATGCAGTACTTTAGTGACACATTTTACGCACTCTTTAGCAAACAATATCGTATGCAAGTCGTGCGTACGTTTTACACACTCGTGCGATCGATACTATTACCGAGGCTATTACTGTTTAGTCCCGTTTGAACTTTATGTACAGGAATCACAAAAAATAGCCTAAGCAACACGGGTGCATAACTTCACTTCACATAACGAACAATGTGAACAAAATTTTTTATGCGCTATTTATCGATAACTCGTGCGTAAAATCGCTTTTACGCACTCTTTATGGTAACTCGTGTGTGAAGTTAATTTGACGTCCTTGTTGCTTAATATACTATTTAAATTTAGATGATAAAAAATAAATTATTATTAAATTACACATTTGTCTTAAGAATATGATTAAAGTAGTTTAATTATTTAAATTTAATTTACAATACTGATTCTTATTGAAATTCTAAATGTATTTGTTCCGTAAAACCTGCATATATATAAACGTACATGCATATATGCTCACCTTAATCGCAATTGAGTACGAGATTCGGGCCACAAGTTTGCATGCTACACTATGTCACGACGCTAATGGAAAACTAATTATCACTTGTAAAATCAGAGCAAAAAACTCTCGAGGTCGTTAACTTGTTTCTTGGTATGTAATCTGGGTGGTTCCAAGGCGGTTTTATTAATTTGTCCTTACATTTACCAAGCATTATACAATAATTAATTGATTTCTTACCTTTTAATTAATGAATGATACAGAGTTTCTATGTGGAATCAATATATATATTGTGTTATTGATGTCACATTTATAGATAAATTAACATACTGATAAATTAGAAGAATAATTTATGTAATTTTTTTAATATTTTGACCATGATATTTATAATAATGTAATTAATTAGTAGATTTTGTATACTGTTAGTTTAAAAATTCATTGAATATTAACATCTTTTGTTTGGAAATATCCAAACTATAGATTCAAGATTGTACGTACAAATAAATAAGTAAATAAATAAATAAAGATAAATAAATAGATGTATTTTGATTATATTTTTATGTAACTTTAGGTCTTGTTTTCTAAAATCAATAAACTATAGCAAATGATTTAAATTAATTGATATTAATAAACCGTATTTTTAAACTAAAGAAGCAAAATATTTGAAATTTCTCGAATTTCACTACCAATATTTACGTAATTTCTCAATTCAGAATTCGGACACATCGAAGCACGAATTCCTCCGCGATTCAGTGAGAAAAAATCGAAAACTAGTTCAAAAGTAAGAATGGAACAAAGAAGAAGTTCAAAAAGAAAATAGAGAAGCCGAGCAACATCCTCAATCACCGAATAGTCGGTCGACTCGTTCGGCTTCGATTGTCCCAGACAGTCCCCAGAGTCCAACGCACGCATACACATACGTTCGAAAGTGAACCTCGATAAAAGGAAAAACGCCCGGACACTTGTGATGCACCACGCTCGCTCCGTGCTCTCCCCTCGAGGAACACGCTCGTCCGAAATTAAAATTCCCAACGCCACGTCCTCGTCGTCTGTCGCTTGCCAAATGGTTCCCGAGGCCCCACCTACGGGTCTGTCTATCCGTACTCGGTGTCGATATAAAAGAAAAAAATGGCCAGCCGGCAAAAGCAGTCGAGGTCGTTGCAAGCTGTCAGCGGCAGTTCCTTAAAGCCACACTTTCCTCCCGTGCACCCGTACCCGAAGACTCCAGTCAGGATGACGAGCAGAGGGCTGATCGTGATCGGTGCGCTGGCGTGCTGCTGCAGCCTGGCGCTGGCCAATCCCATGGCCAGACAAGCCGAGAGCGAGCTGGACAGATTCGAGGCCAAGTTGGCGTCGGTGATGGACGGGCTGAATCGGAAGGAGACGATCGGCATCTACGGGAACATGATCAGTCTGGAGAGGATGGCCGTCGACGGGGAGGAGAGAAGCGAGGCCGAGCAGCCGGAGGTTGACCCGCTGGTCAGGAGGATCGACGACTTTCTGAGGAGTCGCAGGCTGCAGGTCACGTTCCCCAGCGATGGCTCGTCGGCTGATTACTTTGGCAGGGCGCTCGGGGAGAAGAATGTTGGATTCGAACTTAGGGGACTCACGCACGGTGCTTCAGAAGGTAGGACGCTTTGGTTTTGGTGGACGTATGTGTAATTATTTGCTTCTTTGAAATGGACTTTTGTATACGATAAATCTTTTTTTATTCAAATATTACTGTTATTGCATGGTTTGTTGAAATTCACATCATACGTTGAGCACGAGACTGAGACAACTCCAAAATTTCTGAATTTGATTTTTAATTTGAAGCTCTTAGAAACTTTGAAAATGTGTTAAATTAGGTTTAGAAGCTAAAATAGAATAAAAAAACTTGAATGAAAAAATTTTATTTTAATGAAAATATTCATTACTTGCTTTGTTTTACAAAAACAATGAATTTTGAGTTCTCATAGTCTTGTTCTCCAGGTAAAGCATGTTTTTCAGGTATATCATTATTACACTCAATTAGATTCATTAGCAGAAATACATGTCATATCATTCAGATTCACTGGACGTTGTAGATGCACTAACATGAATTTGGTTGAATCTTGATATATAACTTTCAGAACATATTCTTAATTAATACACATGCCACCATGAAACAGGTGAATTATTTAAATACATGAAAATTATTATACAATAATGACAAAATTATGTACGCTCAACTAATTTCAGTTATCTCATAATATTCTGAATACTGAATACCACTTCTCTATATTATTGGTATAATGAAAAACCTTTCCAAATGATTATTAATCAATTAAACTAATATTTAATGATATTCAATATTTCATTTTTTTTTTTAAATAATTCTTTTTAATATAAATATTCTCTGTTGAAGACTTATAATTGCATGCTAAACATAAATAAATAATTATAATATGAAACATTGACATAATTATAAAAACTCAAATGATAAAAAGATTAAATCTATTAGAAACAATATTATTAATAATTTTGAATATATCCATTATTACGGATATTGAAAAGTATTACATTTTCTACTTATACATTTCGCGTTTGGACAATTCTACTAGATTACATACCATAAAACTAAAATACGTTATGGATAATTTTACCCAGAAACATCAAAATTTTAAAATAAAACAGAATTACCTCGTTAGAACATTATTATTCTATATGCATTTAAGTTGATTATAGAAATCGCAAAACATTGTATTTAATTTTTAAGACTGTAATAAATAATTTGTACAGTTTACTATTTTTAGTTTAAATTAATTCAGTGCTTCAGAACAAAAATATAGATTTTTAACTGATTTTTAGAGAGCTTCTTAAAAAGGCATTTTTTTATGATGAATTCTTTAAATTTAGAAAGCGGATATTGATTTTCTTATGAGCACAATCAAACAGTTTTAATTTAATTTTTCGCATAGGTACACAATTTACAATGGTATTATTATAAAATGTATACATTCAGAGTATGCCAATTTTAATCAAGTAACCTGAACACGTAGTTTACTATACATATGCCGGCTGATATATACGTGATTAATGTAAAAAGTTTCTATTTGCTTACAAACAGTATTGTTAGAGGTAACAGGTATGTAAAAATATTTATTTCAATAGTTAAATGACTATAATGCTATTGTAGTATACAAGTCAATACTATGAAGTTACCCATACCTATTTACCACTCAATATGGTTTACTGCTTATGCTGGATATACAGTCTTTAGATTATGTTTTATGATCGTTTATGGTGATAGGGTATCTTTTAGTTACAATTAGAATTATTGTACAAAAATAAAGAAGAAATTAACATTATCACTATATATATAAATGTATAGACAATATAAAATTAAACAATATTGAGTTATTATAATTTTAGTATAAATATACCTTGAGCTGTAATTTAATAATATTATGAAAGAATGTTACAAAATAAAAAATGTTTTGTAAAACAAATATTTGTAATGTGCAAACATACAAAATTGAAGCTTTGTAATAATTAGCTTTATTTTAATCCTCTTGCGCAGTAATTTATTTTCTGATATTTGGATTTAATTGAATGTTAATCTGCATCCATATACGCTGCAATCATGTGCAATCTCCTAGATTCAAGCTGTACTATTTAGTTATTTGAATGTTGGTACGATGTTAATACGAACATTCGTTTCTTGAAAATGATTTGAACGTCTATCTTTGATCAAATTTAGATGGTTGCTTCTAACAGCAAATTGTAAACGAGATTTTTAGAATGTCTCATACACTCTTTAACAAAAAATCTACTATGTTGGTCAAAGACGATCATTTATCGAAGGGTTTTGTATTAGCGATAAAAAATATATACAATATTGATGAATATTTTGTACGAGTATACTTGTCTCAATGCGCAGGAGGGTTAAATTAATTATTAATTTTGAATTAAAAGTTTTAACACGCACCCCTGCTAAAAAATTAAAAAAGTTTTTGTTATATGTTTTTTACCAGTTAATTATCATTCATTGTAAAAGAAAATATAAAGCTGGATAAGTTTAAATTAAATAAAAAACTATTAGAAGCGTTTTAAAACACATTACTATACTTTTGTTATAAAATAGTTTGCTAGGAGATGTAGTATTGAAACTCATATGTTAAAGGGTGGATAATATCAAGAGATAAAAGCTGGTTATTCTGAACAAAAATATCCTTGATAGTTAAGGCGCACAGTAGTGCACAGATGGCATAAATATTAGTATTGAATATTGCTATTATTAATAATATGTATTATATTAGTAAAAGATTATTGTTTGATAGCAAAAATAATTCTAATCACAATACTAATAAACTGCACATTAAATTCATTTTATTTAAATACCAAGAAAATACTTTTCCTGATTACATAAAAATGATATTTTCAACTACTCTCTACGTCATTTGCTTTAAGTTGTAATTTTTTATAGAAACATAATTATTAAATTAAAGAATATGAAAGATGAATAAGCAGAATCATTTATCTCATTATTTATCTAAAAAATATTTTTCTTAAAATAACGTACACAATTCATAGAATTCAAAATTGAAATTTACACTAGATAACATACAAATATTTCCATGAAATGTAATGGTTGAAAATTGGTATGACCGAAAATATAAATCTTTTATCTATTTTAAAGAAAAATTGTGAAAATATAGAAGAAGAAATATATATTAACTGCAAATTTCTAAGAAAAGAATACATGAACTCTGCCCGTGAACTATCAGCTTCTCTGCCTACACTGGCAAAAATCTTCGATTGCAAAGTGACTGCACAAAGAAAAAAAATACTATTAATATTAACGTATATATTAAAGGTCAATATTTATAGACTGTACCAGTATTAATATGATAACTATAACAATATACGTTAATATCAATAATATCCTTTTCTCGCTGTGATCGCGCATCGTTCGCTCGTCGCTACGTGCGGGCGAGAAGTGCAGACGAATTATCCGCGTGGCACAATCTTATATAGTGGCGCATCATTTGGCCGACCGGCGAATCGGATCGAAGTAGGTCCACCTCTCGCTTTTCAATTGGCGGGCGTTAACCAGGCCAAGTGGATTCTGCTTTTCTCTCTCGAGCCTCTCCCACTTGCCTCCGAATTCCTCGTGCCTCTTCCGTCAACACTAATACCGAATTCCTCGCAGCGTATACACTTTCTTAGGCATCCATCACGCCCATAATTCGTATTCAAATTTACATTCTTTTGCTTTATGTGGGACTCGAGTGGTAAAATTCCGAAAATTTACAGTTTTTTAGGAATATTTATGGTACTGTCAATACAATTTGGTAATGAGACTGAAAATTTTGATATATATATATATTTTTTTTTTTTAAATTAAGTATTAATGATTAACAGCTTTACTTAATTGTTATAACTTAACAATTCCAAATTCTGATAAAAGCAATAATGTTTCAGTAAACTTATTGAAAAAAGTTACTTTTTATGAGAAATATAACTATTAAAAATATCATAGAACATATTTTTTGTTCATAATTTATTAATGAAATATAATAATGCATTAGGCATACCAAAATTAGTAATAATTAAAGTCTTGTTTAATTATTATGTAAAATATTTTACGTTTTTGTGCATTACAGGGATAATAAAATATCTATGAAATTTGATATCTCACTTTATCGATTTATTTATTTCATGTTCTATTTTGAGAAAATATCTCTCTGGAACGCTGTTGTCTCAATAAAAAACAACAACGTTTCAGACTAATATTCTCTTAAAAATAAAAATTAAATGATAAAATATTTCGTTGTACTTGACGATAGCATGGAGATTTAACATCACTTTATTTAAGGATTTTTTTACATATTAGCACATTTTTATTATTAAAAAAACTGAATATTAATTACAATCTGTTATATTTAATTAAATCAAGAAAATATATCATACAATAAAAATTAAAATAAATTTTCAATTTAATTGAGTAAAATTAGAAAAAGTTGAACAACTTATTACTGTAAAGTACGCTCAACGACAAATTCTTCACATTGAATGCGCTTATATTTTTTTGAAATACTACAATTTAATTGGATCGAACGCATATATCTGCTGACCTCATTGGAGGGTTTGAAAATAATTCATATGCATTTGATCAGATGAATTTGTTGTCGAGTGTACCAACTATAGAATGGAAATTTCAAAAAATTGTAAAGTACCTCGCATAAATGATAATTCAATAATCTACTTCTGCGATGAGAATAAATATAAACAAACATTGATATATTTAATAGTTTTATAATTTATATATATATATATATATATATATATATATATATATATATATATATACACACACGCATATATATTATATTATTATTATGACTACAGTGACCAGCCATTAATTGTTAGTAGTGATAATGGTTAAAAGACCGCAGTTCCTACAACCGCTGTGATAATGTTCGCATCATCATCGTAGCTACTATTCATGGTTGATGGGACTATGTAGTCCATAGCCTTGTTCATACAATCACGCTATTTCTCTCTATTCTTTGCAAGGTTCATCCAGTTTTCCTCATAGTATCCTATTTCACGCAGGTCGGCACTGTATATAATGCATAAAATATTTTAATGACTATACCAATACAATTTTTTCATTTTATAAATAAATTTAGATTTATATATAGTTTTAGAATTAGATTTCAATTTTAAATGATCAAATTTATTTATTAAATAATTTATATTTATATCTTATTCTGGGATTCGGAAATCCATATCTTTATACAAGATTAAGTTAATCAGTATTTTTTATTTATTTTACCTATATTGTGGTAATATAAGTGAGATAATTACAAATATTTAAATAATTATAATAAAAGCTGATACAATTAAAATAAATACTTGTATATACTAAAAATTTCTGTTTGTTGTCGAATAAGTCTTATTTTGTTATATTCGGTTATTTTATATTGTTTTAAATAAGGTCCTAAAAACTTTCCTGTTTTTAAATTTCATACGATTAATTTATTAGTATAATCTATAATATCTTTATAGTATCAACAAGATTTTGATTTTGTGTTTTTAATGTATGCAGTTATTGCGTATGCGTCCTTGAGGATATACTATTTTATTTCCGTTCCTTGAAGATTTCTATGTAATAAACCAAAAATTATGTACAATAAATGTAATAATAGGAGCCATAATGAGGACCAAAGTAATTTTTTGGTTAAATAAAATTTGAAAAACTACTTTTGCTTCTGCTTACAAAAATTAGAATGGTCCTTGCTTTTGATTTGCTTTTATGTATATCAATAAATATATCCATGACATGAATTAAAAAAAGATCAAAAACCCTTCTACTGAAGAATCACAAAATCAATAAAAAATAGACACCATAAAAACGAACTCCTTACAAGACCTATACCACATCATGTACGAGCAATGGGGAGACGCTGAGATAAGCGCAGCACAGCGCTTGCCCATCCCCCCATGCTTTCGGGGGCACGCGGAGCCGTAAACCGTGCCACTTCTCGCGGATCCTCTAAGGAGGTCGTCTCCGGCACGTATAATACCCATAGCCCCGAGAGAGAGAAGATTTTTCGGCTATCTAGGACGACGAATCGGGCGCCAGTGGGAGGAGGATGCCGATGCCACTGAAGTGGGGGGGAGAGCTCACTTCGAGAAGAAAGTAGGCTCGAGGACACCTGACGTCCGCGGCGGTGGCGGCAGCTTCTTCTCGTTCTTCTTCTGCTTTTTTTCTCCTCTCCTTCGCGACTCTTCTTGCGCGCCTCTTCGTTTTGAAGAAAAGGCGCTGCGAGCTGCGACCCCCTTTTGTGTTTGATTTTTTTTCTGAAGCCGAGGAACAGGTTACGGCGTAGTGTGTACACGGGAGAGGAGTGTTGAAGGGGAACTACTTTCTCTCCTAAGGGATTCCGATGGTGTTTGCCGACGCGACGGTGCCTTTGAGGTTTGAATGACTTCTGGGAGGGGGGGATGAGCTTTCACTTTGGAAAGAATTTTTGTTTTTAACTTTTCCTTTTTTGGAAACACGAGAATGAAAGGTGGATTCTTACTATAATGTTCAATGTTTTTGGAAATTATGTTTATTAGGATGCAAATGTGATTCAACATTTATAAGTCCTATATTTTTTATTTGATACTTGTTATTTTCTTAAATATTTCACGATTTACTTTTGAAAAGAAGATGCAATAAAACCTTGATAAAATAAATAATAGGGGTCGGAGTTTGAGTTAGTGATAACAAGGTATTCGGGTTAATGATACAATTCGCAACCTTGATAATACGAATTGGTTCGTACTAACTAATTCACAAATCACTTAAAATGATATAAGATTTTGTGTTACAAAGTGCCACAGATAGCCATTCAAGCATTCACATGAAACCATATAAACATTTTTTTGTAATGATTTTAAAACAACTAATGTACGGCGACTATATATTACAGTTTTTCTCATAATCTCAAAATACGTTCATTCAAAAAGACCTTATAATTTTTTATAATTACACAAGTTGGCAAAAATATCTTATTAAATGATGGCTTGCAATACAACAAAATAACTCTGAACAAAGAGATCTACTACAGTAAAATGTACGATTATACTTCTAAAATTTAAAACACTAAAAAAGCAGTCCAAGAAAAACTCGACAAGCAATTGGTTCTAATCTAACGATACAAAAAAGTATACTTACTTAACAAAGAAAAGGTAATTCTCAAAGTTAGTGTGATAATATATTTGAACTACATTATATAACATAAACCTATATAAAACAGTTATAAATTGCTCATCTCTCGTTCATAAATGCAAGTAAGCTTTCGTAATAACCTATAAGCAAAGAATTGTAACTTCCAAGGACTTTTCCATATTTGATGCAGTAATTAAGCAGCGTTTGTTCTTATTATAAGTAAATTGTTTTTTTACCATATAGATAGAATACATATTTTTTATTTTGTTTCCATTAAATATCGGTTCTTAATTACATATAATACCGATACTCTTTTCTAATTATTAATAGGACCGTTTATTATTTGTTTTTAAGAAAGGCTTTCCTTAAATCAAAAAAAAAATGTTATTCCCATTCAAAATAAAACAGTTTTTTACAATCAATAAAGTTGTATTCACAACACGAACTACGCCAGTTTCTTTGTTACTTACTACAAGAAATTTCCAGAAAACTTGTTTTCAACCAAATTAACCATAAAAAAATCTCTCTTCTTTTTCCAGCCCGAACGAAGCTAAAGCGCATCATCCTGCCGCTCCTCCTCGCCCTCAAGCTCAAGGCCATCATCGTCCTGCCCATTATCATCACCCTCATCGGTCTGATCGGCATCAAGGGCCTGGGCGCCGGAGTCATGGCCCTCCTGCTGTCCGGTGCCGTGGCCCTCAAGGCCCTGCTGACGCCGCCACCGGCGGCTTACGCGCCGGCGCGCGTCAGCTACTCCAAGCCCTACGAGATCCACCACGATCACTGGCACCGCAGCCAGGAGGAGCAACAGATCATCCAGCCGTCAGGGCCCTATCGCGCCTGGAGCCCCGAGTTCAGCGTCGATCCGCAGTTCAGCCCTTACCAGGAGATCCCTTGAAGCGGAATTCGGCGTAAAGATGATAGTGGGGGGTATTTAAGAATAATTAGTGGGGGGGGGAGATTGTTCGATGTTGAAGTTTCCCAGGAAAAATTGGACTGTTTATGATAACGCTTTTTAGACTAGTTAGTAGTCTAAGAATCTTTGCATAATGGTCATTTTCTGTAGGAGTAGTGTTATTTTAGTGAATGATCGTTGTCGGTTGGTTTGGTGAGCGTTTGATAAACGTTAGTCTATAGATTGAATTGTTTACCGAATTAACAGGTAGCGGATATTCACAAAAGTATCAAAATTGAAAGATGCTAAGACAGTAAGTTAAATGTAGCACTACATGTGCTCATCTCATCTCATCGCTCCACTGTGCTATAATTTATTATTTATTGTTAATTGTTAATAAAAAAATATTCATCTTTTTTAAACAAGTAGTTTCATTTATTTTCCTGCCATAAATATGCCTTTCTGTGGTATAAATAATTTATTGACTATTCACGCATACTGGTTCTAAGTGTGTCAGTAAATTGAAGGAGGGCTTTGAATAGATTAACAATGGCTTATTTGACAATCTTATGATTTTTCTAATACTTCTGTACAACCTTAAGCAATCAGAGGAACAATACAAGAATTAATAATAATTTAACTTAAAAATATCTTCACCTGCATATATGCAAAATCGTCAGTTCAATATGATCGATCACTTAAGAGTATCTTTTACGATTTGACAGGTAATGTAAGGCGTCAAACAGTAAATATTTAAGATATATTTGACACTTATTTTTACATGTCGTCGATTCTTGTACATAACGACTGTTTTAATGAGTCACGAAGGAATAATATTTTGACGATGTCTCGTTTGCTATTGTACCAGTCTACTTAAGTCTTTACAGTACATATTTTATGTTTTTAAACGGGGTGTTCTATAAGTCAATTTTTAAACTTTTGCGACCTTTGACCTGTTACTCATCATGTCACCTCTGACCTCATACCTACTTCTTTCTTTCTTTTCCTAGCTGTTTATATATTTACAGTTAAAACAATACATAAACAACAAGCATAAACATTTAATTAATTCTACAAATATTAATCTTATGTAGAAATATGAGAATGAATTTCCAGAGTTTCATTTTAGAGGTCGTTAACTAGTCAAAAATCTTATTATCATGACTTATTGAAATAATCGTTATGCACAAAAATTAGTAATAAACAATAAATTTTGAAGATTAGATTTAATAATTTATTTATATATAACATTATTATCACTATAATAAAGTTATTTTATTGCAACTGACTAATAAAAATTATGATTTCAATTGAAATAAATTCTAATTTTTTATTGCATAAAGATTTATCATGACTATACTAACATTTTTCTAGATTATTGTAAGCTATAATAATAACAAAAGATTCGTTAGATTTATCGCGTCATACGATCACTTTTAAATAATAAAAAAAACTCCCAACCATTCACGTAAAAACCCTCAGCACACTCACAAACAATCGCAATCGCATCTCAGAGTGAGTGCATCAAACACGTCGAACGGTATTTAAAGAAGCCTCAGATCCGTACAAAAAGCAGCCTACGCGCGTTCCCGCGCTTCATCCACACGCACTCTTTATCGCACGCAGCAGCATCGTACCTAATTGCTCCACACACAAACACAAACGCAAGGCCCACGTATAAACCCAAATGCATACGCGCTGCCACGCATGCACACATAATAAGGACGAGCGTTACACATTTACCCGAAGCGTGAACCACGGCGCGTCTACATAATCCATATAGCTATCCTCCGTGCGACCGATTATGCACCTCCTTTCCTCTCGGCGTCAAAATTAATGGGAGGAAGATGCACGCGCGCTCACGAGCGTTGAGGTAAATACATTTGTGCAGGAGGAAGAGAGAGAGAGAGAGAGAGAGAGAGAGAGAGAGGGAGAAAGGCAGATGACCTAGTTGCTCGACTCGTAAATGGAATCTTCGACGAATATGAGGAAGAGACGCCGGAGCGATGGAAGAGGGTCATGCGGAGATGCTAAGATGCTGTATGAGTGTGTGTGGGTAGTGAGTATGCGCGCGCATGATGACGGGTCGGGAGATGAAGATTTTCCTAAACAGTTCGGTATAGAAAGCTTGGGGTACGATGGTGGAATGTTGATGAGGTATCGGTTGGCTATTGATGATTTCTTATTGCTTATGGAAAAACTGTATTATGACGTGAATCACGGATTATAATTATTAACATAATAGTAATTAATGCCCGTACTAAAATAAGAAATAGTACTCAATGCGAAAATCTTTTTACAACATTATATGCAAAGATTTGGTATTTGAATATTTTTTGTTATTTAACATAGCATATATCATTAATAAATCTAGTTGTCATAATAATTTAAATACAAATGTAAAGTACAAAAATATATGATAAACTCCATAACAGTATGCACAACTGAAATACACTATTTTAGAACGGTAGTTTTGCCATTAGGGGCCAATCACAAATTACGTCACACCTTTATTGAGAATTTCGTATACCCCCTCCCCTAAATTGCGCATTTTCACTGATTTTCCTATGGCAATCATATCCACACTTGCAACGACCCCCTCCTCAAAGCGTGACGTAATTGATCAATGACCCCTTAGTTGAAAAGAAATATAGTATAAATTATTAAGAAGTTTATGTTTTATTACCCTATTTTTATAATTTATCTTATTTTCTCACATCATTACTCGTTTGCTTAATATACTTTTAAGAAACATTATCTACAATAATATTTTACCATTAATTTCAGACTATGTGCAGGTAGGAATTCTGACTTTAATGGAAGATTTATGTTACAGATACACTTATTATTGTTGATAGGTGATGTATACTCATAAATTTTAACCGACAAGGTTCTCACATTCAAGAAAATTCAAGAAAAGATTTTAGCTTAATAGACTATAGAGAAATGATGCGTAGTCTTACCGTACATGCCTATTTCTACTTACAAGAATAATACATAACCTGCGATAAACGAATTTCCATGTGGCTTTGGAAAGTGGTTTCTGATAGGGGAGACCGGGGTAAAGTGAGCCTCGGGGTAAAGTAAGCTTTCTCTATATTTCGACATAAGTAAAGCCTTTATATTAATTTAACTTATATATCAAAATAATCTAAGTAAACAATGATTTATAAATGCTTCGTGGTACATATAATCGGTTATTTAGTAAAAAAATTAACAATGAATTTTTGAGCCACTCGATATGATAATTTTGCATGTTTTGGTTCTTAGATAAAGAAGTGTTATGTATGCTATTTTATTACAGTAATTTTTTGTTTTATACTTAAGTAAACTAAAGTTTCAATAGATATCTTTTTAATACAATAAGACAATACGTAAATCTCTTAAAAAACATTCTCACGTCGCACGTGCATTTGTGGCAAACTGACCGGGGTAAAGCGAGCTTATATAAACAATGTAAAAAAGTAATTATAACCTCAAACTGGCTCTACGGTTATGTCTGATAAATACATTTTGTAAAGATTTAAACTTATATGTCTGTTAACAAATTGATTAAGTTACTATTAAAAGTTAAATAATACTTATTAATTTATCGTAATTTAAACTTTTATCTGCATATTTATTGAAGCTCACTTTGTCCCGTGCAAAGGCTCACTTTACCCCAAACTCCTGACAAACTGAACCTTCTCATTTTTTTCTTGTAAGTGAATTTTAAAATACTATCACTTACTTTGCAGTCTTGGTGCTTGACATTTATATTAAGGTGATGCTAAAGCCACCGGTCACCGACAAATGTGAGGAACCACTTTTCTCATTTTATTTTCAATTTCGAGTTAATATCTCTATGAAACGTTATTGTCCCTATAGAAAACAACAACTCTTCAGAGAGATATTTTATCAAAATTGAAAATTGAAAGAAAATAGTGGTTCCCCGAATTTGAGGACAATAGAGGGGTTTAGCTTCACCTTAAATAAAGTCTATATTACCTTTTTAATATATTTCAAATAATTAATAGTTAAAATATATTTATATATTCGTGCTCAAACTTTTTTAGGCTCACTTTGCCCCGGTCTCCCATACCTAAAAGTGATGCTTAGCACCCGTAGTTTCATTTCATAGGCCTTCGGGGTCAAGATATGACCTGTTGTATTCAAAATTCGCGGTATTTCAGTAAAAATGGCACCAATACTTCTTATTATAACTCTGCATGTAGTTACAATAAAAAATTGCTTAAATGATACGAAAAGTTGGTCTAAGGAGTTTTAATTTAAGCTTTGTTTCATATAAAAATATTAATTTATTACAAAGTTATGAACAATCGAAAATGATGACGAAAAATGAATAAAAAATTATCATTCAATTTAAAGAGCCGAAAATCCTAAAACTCTAATTCATTTTTAGTCATAATTTTCGATTATTTATAAGTTTAAAATAAATCAATATTTTAATATAAAACGTAGTTGAAAATAAAGCTCTTTTGATCAACTTTCTCTCCTTGTTAAAATACTTCTCTAACCAATAAACTTGCAGATTGATTGGAAGTATAGGTACCATTTTTTACGGAAGTAGCGCGAATTTTAAATACAATAAGTCATATCTTGATCCCAAAGGTGTATGAGACGAAACTACGGGTGCTAGACATCATTTTTATGTACGAGGAACTACTTCCCATAGCCATATTAAAATTCGCTTCCCGCAGTTTGTGGACTCTCCTTGTGAGTTCTTATTTATATATATTCGTGCTCAATCTTTTTTAGGCTCACTTTGCCCTTCAATTGATAAAATTATAAAAAGTAATATAATTCGTGTATGTAAGTAATATAATTCGTGTATGTAAGTTTACAAACACTATTGAAAATGTTTTAATATTTTTCATACGGAGTTATTTTTTAATTAATATTTTTTTGTTCAATTATGTGTAAAAAATCATTAAAATGTATTAAAAAAAAGCTATAATTTGTTCATGAATTAATAAATGTATTGTCTATTTCTCAACTAAAATATTTTTTGTTTGTTAAATTAATTCCTACATTGTTACATAAATATAAGGGGCGTTAAGTAATTTTAAATTCTGAAAAAGACAATAAAAACTGTAAATAATATGAATAATCTAATAATCTTTAAATCCAGAATTCAATAAGTACGATTTAGCAACAACACTCAAATAAAATAAATATGTGTAACCAAAATTTAACAAATATAATTTTAATAGATACAAATTAATTAACTAAATATGTGTAACCAAAATTTAACAAGTAAGAATTTAATAGATACAAATAAATTAACTAAATATGTGTAACCAAAATTTAACAAGTAAGAATTTAATAGATACAAATAAATTAACTAATTATGTGTAACCTGAATTCAAGAAGTCTGACACAACCGACGGGTTAATCACTAAAATTGAAGTGCTTGAGTGATTGCATATGTTGATGATTTCACCGACACATCATAGCGATTTCTCGTGAAATCACGCATCTAGAAAATCTAGTGATTTTATATGAATTCACATGATTTCAAATGATTTCTTACATTACGATGAAATCGATTTTATCGCATGTATAAAATATAGAAATGGGATAATTAATATATAAGCATCATTGTTGTTCATAAATATGATTTTATTACTAAACCAAATTTTAAATTATTACACAATTATTTTAAAAATACTGTCTTATTTTGCTTAAAATATTTGAGCTAAAAACTAAGTTTTCATTATCTATGATTGGAGACGATATAGTTGTTACATAATTTTCTATATTTATGTATCCATGTAAAATTTCATCGATTATGAAATCGATTTCCATAACTAGTGCATGGCTGATTTCACCAGTGACTAACCCCTCGGATCAACAGTAGTAATCAAAGTAGCTGGTATAAAAAATTTCTTCTTTTTGTGTCATTGATTAATTTTAACACCGCACACCAAGAGAGAAGTGATAACTCATTTAATTTCCAATCGTGTTTAAAGTTACAACTCCTTATCTGTAAGTGTAACAAACTAATAATTTTCAATCGTATTTGTAATTTACGTTTCAATGCCTTTCCATATTTTCATTTACCACTCAGCCTACGCAAAACGCAATAAACGAATGCAAATCCCCAGCAAAATTGCCGTACAAGAGCAGACACAGAAAGAAGACGCTTAAGCAGAAACCAGCGAACAAACACTTTCCATAATTCATCAGGACAAATCATCGTTGCTCAAAGAAGCCAAAGGAATCAGCCTCGCAGCGCACAACCTCACCAGAAACGGCGCAAAACCATTCCTCCTCTCTCCACACCAACACTCGCTCAAGCTCCCCATCCTCCGTTCTCTCCTAATCCCCCCACTCTCCATGACAAAGAAGTGGGGGAAGAGGAACCGGATCGCCGCCAACAACAACAGGTGGAACGCCGCCGGGCAAAAAGAGAGGCGGAAAGGAAGCCACGCTGAGCGGAGTGGTAGGGAGACTCCCGGAATCGGGTCAGTGTGTCGAGAGCACGCGTGGAGGTAGACGCGCAGTCATTGGCCCGTGGCACCTCCCACCGAGCCTATGAAGGTCAGTGGGTCGTTGGCTCCTATCTCCCGATGGCGAGTGGCTTGACCTCTCAAAAGCGCTGCGGTGTGGGGGGTAGTGGAGGGGGGAGTAACGGGATCGGTTGTGAACGGGACATGATGGAATGAGAGATGGTGGAGGGGGTAGTCGAGGCCGAGCGGCTATATTACCGGGTGGATGCCAAGGTGAAGGCTGGCACTCGGGCTGTCGACGGCTGGCTGTCTGGAGAGTCTGCTTGGCTGAGCGTTGCATTGAGTTGAGGGGATTGGGTTGCGATATAGAAGACAGAGGATCGAACACAGGAGAAGCTATATTGTGCTTAGAAAAATTAGAATAATAAGCTTTAATTAATAAGTTAGTAAATTTGATTGAATACAGGGATTACTTGCCTTTTTCGTTAAGATTCATTATAAGACAGCGGGTACTGCGTCCTTAGATGAAAGGGCAATCAATGCTATCTGACGAAACTACAAGTAATTTGATTTTTGAACAATTTTTGAATGAAACGTCACATGAGTGAACTTCTTTATCGATTTATATTTTTTCTGTTCGCTTATTTTATTTTAAAGAATTATACGTGATCAATTTTAGTCATAAAACTCAGTTTAGCATTTCTTATCAAATATGATATTTTATTAGATAATTTAGTAATTAATTAATTGAGTTAGTAAGTTGTCCTAGCCATAGCTAGTAACAGTTATTACTTTCTTTCGAGTAGATTGTAAAGGAGGATAAATACATTGAACGGTGTGTCTATGATCAATATTTTCTTTATATTGGAGATTTTATGGTTTTAGATCGAATGTCTGTTTGGGTAATAATAAAAGACATTTTTGGATGTTTAATTTCGTAATTTTACAAATTGTGAGATATACTTTTTACCCTTTACATCAATTTGGACTTTGTTCTCACAATTTTATTTTATAGGGTATACATTATTATTACCCTATCCATTTGTAATTTATGGTATTACCTTCTATTAAAATTATTCTTAAATTGATAGTAAATATGTAACTACTCGCGATTCCAAACTCTTGTATGTGGTGCTAGTGCTAGGGTTTAGAGCGATTAAAACCCATTGATTAGGGCTTTGCGGAAGTGTGTGTGTGCGTGTGTATGTGTATATGTGTGTGTGTGTAAATGTGTGTGTGTGTATGTGTGTGTGTATATGTTGGTGTATGTGGAGAGTGTGTGTTGGGGTGTCTGCGGGTACGTGTGGGTATGTGTCAGTGTGGGTGTATATGAGTGTGTATGTGTGTTGGTGCGTGTGTATGTGTGTATGTATATGTGTGCGTATTTGTGTGTCTGAAAGTTTGGATACGGTAATTCTCCTCTTGTGTTATGCACGAGAACGATATTTTTGTATAAACGGCTATATCTCGAAAACATATGATAGAGAATTATTGAAAAAAATTGAAGTTATTAGTAACTTAGCAGAATACATTCAGTTAAGTTTTTGAGTCTTGATCTTTTTCTTGTACTAAAAAAATAATTTAGTTAAAAAATAGATATTCGTTCTCCAACGATAACTGGAGTGAATTAGTAGCATATGGTCTGTAACTTGTCAAAAAGGTAGCTCTCTACTACTTCATGACTTGTATGATTGTTCAGATCATGAGGTCTCTTATTATACAAAATATTTAGGATTGTGTTTTTTAAATTCTTTTTTAATTGTTTATATCTCGACAATGTCTCTGCTATTTTTGTCCAAGAAATGCTCATATTTTTGTTTTTTTATGAAGATTTGGAATCAAAAAGAATTTTGAAGTTTCATCGATTTACTTTTGTTTTATAATGATTTTTCTAATTTATGACATTTGAAAATCGACAATTTAATTTATAGGCTTATTCGTAAGCTTATAATTTTTACTTTCTCTAATTTAGAAATCAAACATGTTACAAACAACTTTGGAATATGTGGAATAAAAATACACTACTTTTAGAATATTCATATTTTTCTTATTATTGGATTCGTTTGTGTTGAATGAATGAACATGCATTTAAACAAGCCTAAAATTACATATCTTTTCCTACCGTAAATTTTAGATAAGCTATTTTCCTCTTTCTATTATACACGAAAACGTATTCTTTTGTTATATTTCGGAAACTTATAATGCAAAATTTTAGATAAAATTTGAGTTGATTAGGAATATCGTGAAGAATATTCAGTTAGTCGACGCAGTAACATCAGCTTACATAATTTAATTTAATATAAATAATGTTAATAAATTCTGCACGGAGAAAAAATTTGCTGTAGTTATAACGATTATTACCTAATGTTGTTTGTTATACAGGGAAAGAATATTTTTTAACAATAGGTTATATTTTGAAAATTAAGCATGACATGGTAAATTTGATCGATATGATAAATTTTTATAATAATTTGGTTATTAACCCCCCTGCGTAAGCGGTTTACCCAACTTTTCTGTTCCCGAATGCATATTTCTTTTTTACATATTCGGAAATTAGATAACGTCTCTCTTTATGTTTTCGGGGTCGCGTAAAAATCGAAAGTCGAACCGAGTTTATCATAAAGAGCGAGTTGTCAGCTTTAATTTGCATCGTTGTAGGTACTCTAAAAGTATACCAGTCAAAAGTTATGGCCAAAAATGTCAGGACGAGATATCTCGTCCTCCTGGCTACGGTAAAAACCTCGTTTGGACGAGATATCTCGGGATATTGCGCCAGAGGGTTAATAAATAATATTGATAAACTATTGATTACTATATGAGGTCAAATAATTTCATATAGGAATATTTAATTAAATTTGTGGAAGGTAAGTGCCAATGAATTGGCAGTGGTTTTTGTTTATTAAAAATGTATAACACATATTTGTATGTTTCCAAATCATATCTATATTAATTATTTAAATGAAAGAATATAACTGGAAAGATAAAACACAAATGTAATATGACGTATTTGAAGTTTGTTATTCTTACAAATACATATTTACTCTCTAAAATTTTTTAGAGGAAATCTCACTCTAAATGTGCAATACGTGACTGTGTTTTCATGATTTTAGGATTTTAGAGCGGAATTTTACTCCAAAATCATGAAAACAGTCAGTTTTTGCATTTAGAGTGAGATATTTACTCCAAAAGTTTTAGAAAGTAAATTAACAAATAAATTTTAACAAAAGAAAAACAAAACATATTACGCATTTATTTGTAACCATGTGTATTTAAACGTATTTAAATCTTTTTCTCCATTCTTCAACTTAAAATGCTTACTCAGAATAGCATACAAATGAATATATATATATATAATATATAATAATATAATAATGATAATATGCAATTACAGTAAATAATGTATTTCTACAAATACATTTTTATTATTTAACTAGTTATGTGAAGTTAACAGTATAATCTATTCTATGAATTTGAATTTCAAAAGAATTCCATTTCTACTAATGATTACTTTCAGCAAAAGAATTACGAGCAAGGAACTACCAAATGAGACGTATATCATATTTAATGTACCGTTTGCTAACATGACGTATATTCAAGCGACTTAATTTATATATTAATTTATGTATTTATTTATTATTAATTGTTTCTTTATTTATCCCAAATACTTAATCTTTTTTATCCAACTGATACTTTCAGTGTATAAAAACTCACAAGACATAATACAAAATTATTAAAAACAACGTCTAGTTAATTATAATCTTCATTGCGTATAAAAATAAAATAGTTTAGCATAGCTTACGAAGCACTTTTATAATCACTCGAGCTGCTAATTATTTTTAATTAACTCTTATCAAGAGCAGATTTACAAACGTGCAACTTCTTGTACCGTACATAAACGCCCGATAAAATCGAAGGTACGCATTCGCTCGGCCTTCGCAGTATGCTATTCGGCTATCTTCTAATGGTACACGCGGCGAACGTATTTCTCGGAAGGAGTGGAGCAGAAAAATGGGAAGTGAAGATATTATCGCCCTGTACACTAGATACCGAATAACTCCGTTCGGTACAGCATCCATAATTTTCCACAAATCGTTTCACCTGCGACAGATGCCCGCACTCGGTGTCTGCTTCGTAATCTTATAATTATCTAGAGGAGAGAAATCGTTATTTGAGACGCAGTGCGCACTTCATAACACAGAGCCCCAAGCGGTATCTCAATGGTGGACGCCTATTGTTTTTCCGAGGCGTATCAGGAAAGTCACGGGTGGTAGATATATTGAAAAGAGAAAGGAAGGTGAAATATAAGCGATTGTTTTGTTCGCAGATTCTGCTGATACTAGGATCCTGGTGGTATGCAACCTGCTATACGCGGATGTACGTAGGGTTGTCCATCATCGTGGGATATACAATTTCAATGACAAAAATGTTTGTAAACTAAACACGTTTAACGATTTTGAGAGATAATTTACTACCTTTACAGAAAAACAAGGAGGCAACCTTTCTCGGAGTGAATAGGCACTCAGTGAAGGGATAATTTTTTCCTATAAATACCTTGATATATTCACTTAATATTTTTAGCAAAATATCATCTTTCACTAAATGACTATTCAGCTAACGTGAAGAGTCACTATAAGAAAAGGTAGCTTTATTTTTTCATTTAAAAAAACTATTCTAATATTACTTAAGGGTGCAGCGGTAACCCTAGTACACTGATACTATACCCGTTTTGGTAAATTTTTTGTTAAGAAACTACTAAGCAAATCTTATCAAAACTTTAAAAGCATTGCAATATAAATAGAAAGATAATTAAGCATTGCAACTTTTTAACAAATAGTTCTAAATAATATTGTAATGCTATAATGTTAAATTATTCTATATATTAAATTTTTTTTGTTATGCAATAATAGTTTCGAGAAATCGTTCCGAGTTACTGCGATGATTTGACTTTTAAACGAACTACAAAATACACCTATATAACATACTCTACTAATATGCTTACATGCTTGACAGTAATATTTATGTGTTATGTAGTACACATTACAAGCTCCACTCTTAATTTTTCCCATGCTGCATCGGAAAGACCTCTATCTGCTCCAGCATTTTGAACTTTAAAAGTTACAATGAGAATTTTTTCCACACTTTCTTGAAGTCATCACAATTAAAAATAGGAATTTTTCCAACAGCTAAAATTTACCATGCTACATAGTATTTTTTACAAGAAACTCTTGTAATAATTACTTCAAGTATTATAGAATTTCAAAGATAGCATAATAATTAGTATCATTTTACCATATATTCCAAACTTACAACCAAAAACTGGGATTTATTTCCATGGTTTTTGCTTTCACAAAGTGAAAGCTTAATGATGGTAAAATTTTTTTGAATTTTTTTAACATATAAACATGTCTTATGCTTTCGGGAGTCCGAATACACTAATCTAAAATAATGTCTGTATGTGTGTGTGTGCATGCGTGCGTGCATGCGTGTGTGTGCGTGTGCGTGTGCGTATGTGAGTGTGTGTGTGTGTATTTGTGTGTGTTAGTATGTGGCATATCACCATTCGTTCAATCTGCGGTATAACTTTCCCGAACTATGCACAGATGTTTGCTATACCCAGTTTGGACTTAAAAGTTTCAGCAAAAATGGTCGAATAATTTTTTTTGTCTCACTTGCATGATAACGCGTTTTTACATGACCACATAGCGGGGCTAAAGTGACCGTCTTTCAACCGGCGGGCGAAAGAAGGTCAGCGGGAAAAAATCTACTTTACGCCCGCTTCCACATAAGCGGGTGGAAAAAACTTTTTACGCCCATTATGGTAGGCATAAAATAAATTTTCGAAAATAAAGTCTAAGAGGGTTTAGGAAACCCTAAACATCGGGTACCATCCGGATGATACCACATTTTAAGTGGGCCTAAATTCTCTAGTAGACTGATTTTGCAGTCTAACAAACGTGTTTGTATCGTGTTGAAGAACGTCCAAATTTTAGTTTCGCCTCATAGGCATAAAGAAAAACACGTTATCAATACATGTTTGACGAAAAATATGGTGTGTACCAAGGGGAGAGGCCATTTTTGTCCTTGCGTGTTTGTAATGCTCGTCTTTATTTTGCAATACGCACTTATCTTCGACTCGTATTGTAAAGCTCACACGCAGGAGAAAAAGCCTACTTCTCCCCCATTATACACAATATACTATTTTATGGCGATTTTTCAAAATTTAAGAATTTTCAAATTTCGGTTTTTCGAATTTTCTTTCAATATAGAAATAATTTTTGGGAACCGAATTTTTTATACATAAAGTACTCATAAAATAATTCATTTTAGGAGCGGAGACGTTTTTTATTTTTATTTTCAAAATTTATTACTTGAAAACTATACAATAAAAGTCAGTGAAATTTTTACTGAATACTTGTTTCATATACAGGTAAATTCCTATAAATTTTTAGGTAATAAGACAGTTTGTTTTTGAGAAAAAAAATAAAATGTAAAAAAATTAATTTTTTTTGGACAACGCTAACTTGAGTAATCCTTGATGTAATGACTTGAAATTTTCAGAGAATATTTGTTAGGTATCAGGTTATATTGGCTGAATATTTTTTAGCCGATTTGGTTCATAATCTTCTGAGATATTAGAGATTATTTAATTTAAACAATACTTTTTCATCCTGCAATCTTTTATAGGTATATATTGTATTTAATTTTATAGATAAAAATAGATTTTCGAATCAGTGATACATCGCTGACCAAAGACACCCTGATATACGATATATACGATAATATGTTTATTTAAAAATATTAATTTTTCAGTAGGGAACAAGTCTCTAAATGAAAATAGTTACAGGAAAATAACCATGATGGGCCTAACTGCGCTGCTCTTCCTTATTTATATAATAATTTTAATTAAATTCTCTTTGAGAAAGCATAGTGCCAAAGCAGTTGGAAGTGTTTTTTCTCAGTGTGTATTACATATTTCAAGTATATCTAAAAATTATTATAAATTATAATAAGTCTCAGAAGTAGATATATAGACGAATTTGCGAACGAGTTTGCCATAAATTCTCGGAAGAACATAGCCCCTAACTTTTATCGGAAACAAAAAAAGGAAACAAAATTTTTAAACACTTTATATAATTATACTGTCGATAAATCTATGACTTTCATAAAGAAAAAATAATAAGCAAATTTTTGTAAACAAACAATAAAAATTTGTTAGCGAAAATTAATACATTATTCTACAGGTCTTGCCATATTGATTTGCAGAAACACCTCACCTATCTTAGCAGCACGGAACCGAAATCCTTCATCTATTTTAACTTGATCAGTTTTCAGTTACTTTTCTACTAAATTATCGTACGCGCGTGGATATGTATAAACAGGCTAAATTAGGTTAAGCACAAGCAAAAATATGTAAAATAAGACATGAAAAACATTCAGAAATTAAATTTGCGGAGAAAGGTTCTTACGAGTTAAAACAAGGTGAGAGAAAAGCAGACAAAAAAGTTAAAATATCTGAATTTGCAATTTTTCTTATTTCTTTAGGTTTATTACCTTTAGAAGTATTAACGATAGAAGTAAAACATCTTGACTATCAGCCAGGAAAAACGTTTGCAAATTTTGACTTCAAATTCGTATTCATATTTAATTGCTTCTGTTATGGACAGGATATTTCAGCGGCACGGACGCTCGCTTGCGTACGTGACACTTCCTCGAGAGAATTATTTATTACCTCTAATAAATAAATGAATTTAAGGGTACTTAACCTAACCACCTTAAAATATAGTAAGCCACTCCTATATAGTAAGCAACTAAATTTTTATGATCTCTGATTTCTACGATAGAGGTTTCTCGTCTGATTATACTGATGTAGGCTCACAGGCGAGTTTTCCAGAGTCGAAATATACATTAACTATTTTATATGCTTTTTTCAAAATTGCTTTCAATTTTAACATTTTTATTCAATACAATGTTTCTTGTTTATATGGGATATTAATTGTATTAAATGACTTTAGTATTACATCGATTTTTATTGACTATCATAGTATTATCAATATAAAGCCGATAGGCTTATGTAGCACTTATTATTGTAGTTCACATTATATTCTATTCAAATAAACTGTTAATTATTATTATTATTAAATATAAGCTCTTTATTATCCTGCTCTTTACAAAGCCTGAACATAGTGAAACTTTCTCTAAATAAGACGTTTTTTAACACTTCTTACAAAAACTGTCGTTTCAAGGTATTTTTGATCGTGCCAGTCAAGTAGTAACGTGCATTGCCATCGATTCGTGGAAACGAGATCCAGGCTCATTGTATCGTTCAACGTTCAGTAATATATATTAGTAAAGTTGAAATTTGAGCAGATATTCTAAATGTACAGAATTTAAATATCAGTGACGCAAAGTGAAACACGACAGAGACATTTTATAGGATGATCCAGCGAATACCATCTACGCAAATATGTCAACCAGTAGTGCACTTGGAACAGCTATTGCGACTTCAACGATTCCTGATTGTGCCGGATTCCATGCTTAAGAAGTTAAAGATACTTCCATATAATATTAACTATATTGTTTTTGAGAGTCTTAATATATATCATAAATAGTATAGCGTAAACTAATGTAGTAATAAGAGTGGAATTTTTGTATGAGATTATGTGACGAATATTTTATGCGATGCGATTTTATGTGATGTGATTCTATTATGGTTCAGACAAGCTGCAGAACGCAATGCAAGCTCGTCAATCGCTCTTTTTAAATAATTATTTTTTAATACTTAAAAATAGTTTAGACCATTATAATTGTAATCAGCAACCTCAAATACCTTAGGCAGACTGTTTTCAACACAAAAGGAACAATTTCAACTATTAACAATTAAAAAGTGAAAGTTTGCGTTAGTGTAATCCACACATTTGCATTGCGTTCGTATTGCGCTTTTAGTAGCTTGTCTGAACCTTAATAAATCTATGAAATTATGCAAATTATGGATATTCTCTGATGCGATTCTATGAAAATGATGTGCTCCGGTTTTATTTTGCTATGTGATTCGAGCGATTTTGTGGAAACATTTGAAATGCGATTTATGAAGTGCGTATTTATGGAAACTAACGGATATAACTTGCGGAATTATGTGATGTGAATTTGCGATAGTGATAATATACGATTTACGAAAATTATGCTATGCGATCCTGAAAAATGTATGATTGCGAAATTTAATATAAAAAAATGTTGATGTGCTATTTAACATTAAAAGTAAATAATATGCGCACGAGATTTCTAGGAATTTTCTTTGCGAAAGGGACTAGGGACAAACTTGTCATTATATTCATGTCTGTGTGTTTATTAATTACGAATATTATCTATTTATGTATACATGCGTATTTCAATCCATAAGTTTTAGCTAATAATTTCATGCGAATTTGTGATAGCTCGTCAAGCTCATTGTGTTCATGTCTGAGAAAATATGAGTTATTAGTTTTACGATTTGGAATAATAAAAATTATATTACATTATAACTTTAGTATGTCAATAGGAAAAAATTATTGTTTGTGATGTTCGCGCTCCACTTTTTTACCACCAAGAGATAAACTCCAACTGATGTGTCCTTAGTTATACTGTGACTTAAAATTATATGAAAATCATATGTAAGGTAATAACGTATTAAAATATATATTTCGTTCTTATTATCATCACATTCAATTCCAGGAACGAGCCTCTCAAATCTCACCAACACGAGGCTGAGCAACGCTATTGAAAGCAGAGTTTCTCGCGTCCATCCACATCTGATTCGGATAATTTACCGACTGAGCTGGCGTGTCGCGTAAAGTGCGGGCGATTCAAATAATGTCAGTAGAAATAGGCGAAAACCGATTCGGCAGGACTTATGAACCGATATAATCTCAACTACTGTTGCGGAAGACTGTATTAAATGAGAAATATATAGAAAAATGATAATGCCAGTACTTTTATGCGGAGGAAAAATATGGGCGATAACCAAATGGGAAGAAAATAGATTTAGAGTTTTTGATAATAAAGTCCTTAAAAAGGTTTTAGAAAATTTTTACACACTACATCATACTATCGAAATATCGATAATATCATATCAAGTGCGAAATAGTCGCTCGTCACATTTTAAATTGGAACAATGAATCGATTGATCGCTACGAGCCAAATTCTCCTCTTCTAGACAATATAATGATTCAAGCTTCCTGAACGGATAGATATACTGTCTTATTTACTGGGTATCGAATCTGGGTATCACTGGGGATTGAATCATTCTATTGTCTATAAGAGGAGAATTTGGCTCGTAGCGATCATTTAATTCCTTAAGTAGGTATTTGGACGTAAAATAGATTAGATTATTAGAGAATGGATAATTTTATGATTGCTATTATTATTATATATTAGTATTATTATTATAATGGCCAATTAATAAATGTTAGCAGAAATAGAGCCTGTAGGACAATAGCTATCATAATCTCCATGTCAACTGTAGTCATGCTTGCATCATCACTTGCACTGTAACCACCATAACTAGTTGTTGGAACTACCTGTTCGGAGCTGTGTAGTCCATAGCCTTGTTCACGCAGTCACGCCATCACTCTCTATTATTTGCAAGTGGCATCTAATCCTCTGCATAGCAACGTATTTCCCATAGGTCCATTTTAACATTGTCCTTCCACCTTCGTCTCGGTCTACCAGGAGGCCTTGCGCCTGTTGGTTTCCCTACAAGTACTTTAAGTGCTGTTATTTTATTTCTCATCTTAGCCACATGCTCAGCCCATCCTAGTCTTCGACATTTAATCACTATAGTAATGTTTGATTTTTGGTATAACTCATGTATATCTCGATTATGTAAAATTCCCCATTATCTAGTAATCTCATCTATTTTATCCCGAAATACCTTTCTAAGGACTCTGTTCTCAAATATTCTAAATCTATTTTCTTCCCGTTTGGTTAAGGGGGCAGGCCTGGATTAAAATCTAGAAAAAGAAAATTGCAGTTTTATTTATACAAAACTTTTTGGATGTGATTAAGAATATTCGACGGTTTTTCTATCAAAAGTAGGTAAAAAAACAAAGATATTCACCGCTTAAAAATTGAAATATCTTGAATCTGTGGCTCGTACCAAGTGACTCCTTACGATACCCAGTTTTTCTATTTTCAATCACTCCTCGCAGACTTTCTCAGCATCCAGCCATCGATATAGTCTGAAAATTTTAGAGAATATTTCTTATATGTTTCCTCACAATATGAGCGCAGCAGATTATTAAAAAAGACTATGTATAAATACATACAAACAATACTCACCTAAAGAAAAAAGTAGGAATGCTTTGTATTTTCTTGTTATATATTTTATTAATATATTTCACACTATTGCTTAGAAAACCACGTGTGATACGTCAACGATATGATCTTATGATTGAGCTGAAATAAAAAAAAAGAACGCTAAAAATTTCCACAATACCGTCTACCTCCATTATTCCAGCGACACCTTGATGATTTGACGTACACTGACTTTGATGCGATTCAATCCATTCTTCATAAGCTAGTGTGTCTTCTTTTCTTTCCCAGAAAGAGCAACTGTTACAAAAACTATTTTTTACAGAAACATCAAGCACTTTTCCTGTAGAATTGTATATTACACTAGAAACACCTTGTAGTGAGGAAAAACCAAATTAAAGAACGTTGACAACGTTCATACAGAAGTTGCGGATAGAGAATATCGGCGTTCTGGTCAGTGATTGGTCGAAAGACAGTTCCAGAGGAATATTCCGCACTACCTTAGTACACTGACATCGAAACGATACCGAAGCGCCAAAAATCCCATGTAAATTTCACCTGGTGGCGAAATTTCAAAATAGCAAGAATATAGTTTCTCAGTCAATTTCGCTATATGTAGGTATACTGTACGTGTTACTCTCTGACAGCTTCGAGTTTTGTCGATATATATATATATATATATATATATATATATATATATATATATATATATATATATATATATATATAAATAGACTCTTTGAATTTTTAATTATTTAAACTTATTTAATAGAATTTTTTACATCAATTCACTAAATTAAAAAAAAACTACTTTGAAATTTTATACATTTTTAATTTAGTCTTCCGCAATAGTAGTCGGGATTTTAATAATTTATTTACCAAATAGGGGCATGCATTTCCAAATGCAGACTCTTCTTGATTTCTTTATGAGTCTCATTTTTTCATTTGAGACTTTCAAATATCTATATCATCTGCGTATGCTAACAATTGCGTTAGGATTATACGGAAAGTTAAATATTACTAGAGTGATTAAATCCCGAAGACTAGGATGGACTGGGTAGGTAGCTAGGGTAGGAAGAGAAAGGTGCGCGGAAGGTGGTAGAAAAACAATAAAATGGATCTACGAGTAATATAGTGCTATGAGGAAGTTTTGATGCAACTTGCGAATAATAGAGACAAATGGTGTGATTGGCAGAATAAGGCTATGGACTACACAGCTTCTGGTAGCTACTATCAACAACTAATTATATTGGATATGGTGATGGTTATAGCGTTTAAAATGTTCTGAATGATTATTATATTTTAAATTAAAATTTATTACATTCAAAATTAAAATCATTGTATGCAATTCAATTTTTAATTATCTTTTTTTAATTACGTCCATCATACTCTGTGCAACCTATATAAAACCAATTGATTTAGCACTGCAAAAGAAATTGTTAAGAATTGTTATTTTATTAAAAATTACCCCAGGCTCGGGCTGATTCGTAAGAAAGGCATTTTTTATAACTGAAAATAAATATAATAAGTAAATAAAGATCTAAAAATTATTCTATAGTTAGCTGAAATCATAAAACTGATATCTATATCCCATAGATTTTAGATTTGCAGAAACTGTAAGTATTAAAAACTTTTAATTTTTTTTTCTGTTACATTATGCTTCAAATGATCCCAGACTAAGAATCCATCCGTTATAGTCGCACAAAAAATACCTAGACTACGATTCCCGAGAGCAGTCGTATGCGACCGTCCGGGCGTTTACGGCATAAAAATTGGCTTTTTTTCCAAAAATCGAAAAATTAATTTTTCCGATCAAATTTCAGTGGTAGAACATAGTTGAAGATATTTTTCTTATTAGTGAACTGTAAATCAGTATTTATCATGTAAGATTATCATTATATGGTATTATTTCAATAATATAGAATTCTCAGGTGAGCTACATTTTCCTGTATCACATGTTGCTTTGTTTTCTGAACACCGGGACGTTTAGCTATGTTCTCGTTGTTCGACACTGATGTCAGAAAGAGAATAATCTCAGATATGTTCGCCAACAGCGATCCAGTCCGAGGGTGTATAATATAATCTGTATCAATATATAAAGGATCGATTATTTTAGATATGTTAGCCTCTGTAGGAGTATCAGCGCGAGTTTCCTTCTCATGTCATCACTAGAAATGCTTAAACATTATATAATACACGTATAATGAATTTTTCTTTTCATCACTATTTTACCCGTACACGCCTGGACGGTCGAACATGACCGCCGAAATTCAGGATGCAATACCAAACCGAAAATTTAATTAAATCTAACTTAGCCAGTGGCTATTTTCTAATTTAAGATCTCACATATAAAAATATATTGGTAGAAATATAAAAAAGTATATTCTATTTACAATGGAATTATTAACCTAGTACTGTCTATTTTCAGAAAATATACTTTTTGTGTTAAGATAGGTACGTTTGTATAGATACATGTATCTTAGAAAGTGCTTGTGACTCATGGTTATATAATTATATCATATAGCAGGATGAGCAATGAACATTGATTCTTCGGTTTCAATTATCTAAAATGATCAATTGTCTATAGTGGACCTATTCTTTTTTCTTGTGGTCGATTATAAGCGAAAACCTTAATACCTCTGATAAGCTGTCTAGCCACATAAACAAAAATTCATTATTCGACATATTAATTTTGAAGGTATTAAATTTGCGTCACTTTTATCACGCATTTGATTTTAGAAAATATAATACTTCTTATAGCGATGTAGTCAACTAGAAAATTGAGTCACGTCAAAAAACCACAGACGCTATCTAGTTCAGCAATATTATTTTTATTCAATTATCTTCCCCTTCTGAATAATTTTATGATTGAGGACAAAAGTGTATAAATTCATAAAACAGATATAGAACTTATTATGATTATCAATTAGTGATATTTAGATAATTACATTATATTATATAATTGAACCGATTCAATGAAGATTCGATAAATGTGATTCTTACAATTATTAGAAAATCAAGTATATGCATTTCTATGTCACATTAAAATGTTTTGTATTTATTCAAGGATATACGCACCTAACATAAATAAATTTTTCCAATTACCATTGAAACTGGAACTAAAACATTATTATACCTACTATAAGTGTTAATCTACAGACTAAATCAAATCAATTGACGAGAACTTCATTAATTACACAAGTAAGACATAAAATATATTTTCTACGAAGCGAAACACTCAGAAGCATCAAATATGCTTCATTAAACGCATTTTCTGACTAGCAAAAGTTAAAATGCGTAACTAAGTTAAAAATTAAAAGTAAAATAGCTTAAAGTGATGCTAAACCCCCTGTTACCGTCAAATGCGGGGAACCACTTACGTCATTCAATTTTCAATTTTAAGAGAATATGTCTCTGGAAAGTTATTGTTTTTGATTAGGACAATAACGTTTCATAAAGATATTTGCTAAGAATTGAAAATTAAATAAGAAAAGTAGTTCCTCGTATTTGTCGGTGACAGGTGGCTTTAGCATCACCTTAGTTAAACTACCATTCAACCGTCAAATCTCGAATAAATTACAACGCCAGTAGGTACAGATATCGTATGCATCCTCGCATCCAATCTCCGCGGGCCGCAACACTGCATCAGCAGCATCAGCACTGCCCGCGATCTCGCGACGAAGGCGACGACGGCAATCACGTGGCAAATCATCCCGAGAGGCGCACTTTCTCACCGGCATAGATAAGCAAGAGAGAAAGACACACTCGTCGTTCGGAAGACAATAAGCGTCGCGGCGCTCGCTCGAGCGTGCAGCGCGAAAATTGACTGCCGCAGCTGTATATGCACCGCGTAGCCTGATTTAAAGTAGGTCCGTGGTCTTTTTTTGCGCGATGCCGCGGCGCAGGCGACCGGACTTTCAGGACGAAAACTCGCCCGAGGGCGAAAAAGAGTCGCGCTCGCGGAACATCCGGGGACAATTTTCTCGCGCAGGTGGACGGAGCGAAGTAGTCGCTGCGGCGTAGAGAGGGAAAGTGCAGGAGGAGCTTGGATTCGACGCGACAGTGAAAACGATTCGGTGTTTGGAAATTGGGACGAGTTTTTTTTTTGCTGCGCATTTTAGGTGTCTCCGGTTCACTGTCTCTACGTGTAATCGACATTGTGAGTAGATAGGCTATCATTAGAAGAGCATCAAAACCGGTTATTGTTTCATTATGGGTTTAGAGGAGTGTATGAAACTTTTGAGGAAAGACACTCGAATGCTCTGAAAATAGTAATCAACTTTTGCAGGTAAACTTCGGTGAGAGGATTGCAGATTACATTTGACGAATTATAATTTCACTCATAAAATTTAGATACATATAATATTAAGTAAAGAAAATGATCATAAATGTTTAAGACAATTACTTCAAATCAGAATCACTGGGATCATATTTAAAACTCATTGGATGAATTTGGGAAATATGTAGAAAACATCTGTGAAATAATGTTGTGGCATGATTTACCAATTTTTAAATTTTCATCTATATTTTTCTATTTTAATTTTAGTTTTAGTAGATAATCTGTTTATTGCAGAATATATTATTAATTACAATAAATTAAAAGAAACTAGGATAATTATAAGACAAACAATATGTATTTTACAATTGAACAGGTGGGATGAAAAACAATCTAAGTCCAAAATTATGAAAAACGAAAAAAACTTTATAGAATTGTTGGGTGTCAAGTTTTATAAAAAAATTACTGTTACAAAGTTATAGTTATATCTACCATGTATAAGTTAAGATGGCTCCCTGGTGAAATTTCTAAAAACTCTGTATTAAATTTTAAAAATCTGATGCTTACATGGAATATTTATTATTATTATATGATGATACACAGCAATTTTCAGATTTTTAAAGCCTAATATTCAAAGTTATTCAGCATAATGTGTTATTTTTTAGTGAAAATGGGCTGATTCATAATAGACCTCGCGCACATCACATTGTCATATACTTCTAAGAAAATTCTATCATGTTTTTAAAGCCAGAAATAACTAATTTACGGTTTTAATTTTACTTGATTATTTATTATACAGCTCTTAAAAATATATATGTAATTTTGTTTCAAAATTGCTATATAAATACCGTTATTTTATTAGAAATTGTATTATAAATAAACTTTAAAGTATCAATTAATAAAAATGCAAGCGAATTTTTGATTAAAATACTTTAAGGAATATATTCTAAAAGTTTCAATAATTTTTAAAATTTTTGAATTCGTGATGATCAATTTATGTCCAAATTCAGGACTTTGATAAGATCATTCATCGAAAGGTGCCTATGACTCCCAAAAAACATCTTAATTTACAAAATCTTTTTTTAGACATTATATTATATTATAACAGTAGTATAGAATAAATTGAATTGTTTCCAATGTTAAACAGATGAAAAGAACATGTGATTGGATGTATGGATTCGTCAGAAAATGGATAGAAGCGTGTAAGGATGGAGAAAATGTATAATAGGTGAATGGATAGATGCAAGAGTACATAGATGAATGCGAAGATGAATGAAAGTGCATGAATGAGAGGTGAATCCGTGGGTTGATAGATGGATGCATAGTTGAATGAGTGGAAGAGTACACCCAGGTACTACCACTGCCATTGCATATATGTATAGATGCATAGGTGAAGGGGGTGGATGAGTGAAAGTGTATTAGCGAATGGATATATATGTGGTTCGACGGGTGAGGGTATATAGGTGGATGAATGGAAAGTGGGTGTACGGATGTATGCATGGATGAATGAATGCGTTGGTAGATGGATGAATGCGTGAGTAGATGGATGGATACGTGGTGAGGGGTTGAAGTGTAAAGATGAATATTCATCCATTCGGATGCGTGGGTGGATGGATGGATGCCTGGGTAGGGAGTTTGGAGTGTACAGGTGAATGTATGGATACGTGGATGGAGGGGTCGAAGGGTACAGATAGATGAATAAATGCGTAAGTGGGGAGATTGAAGTATACAGGTGGCTGTATGAATGCGTAGGTGAATAGATGAATTCGTGGGTACAGAGGTGGAAGTTTATCGGTGGATGACTAGGTGCATGAGTGGATGGATGGATGTATGCGTGGGTGGATGGATAAATGAATTCGTGGATGAATATGTGAAAGTGTATATTTTGATGGATCCGTGGGTGGACGGATGGAAGTGTATAGGTGGATAGATATTCATGGGGGTAGATCAATGAGTGCGGAGACAGATGGGTTGAAGTATGAAAGTGGATGAATGGATGCATTGGTGGATGGATGGTTAGTAGGTGGCTGGATTCGTGGGCGGATGGACGGATACGTGTGTGAATAGATGTTTGCGTGGGTGAATGGATCGATACGTAGGCGGAGAAATTGAAGTGTAAAAATTGATGCAGGGATCGTGGGTGGAGGGATAAAAGTGGATATGTGATGAATGGATGCGTGGGTATGTAGATGTTTGCGAGAATGGATGGATGCGTGGATAGATGGATGGATGCGTATATAGATGCGTGTATGAATGAATGCGTAGGTGGACAGATAGATGCATGGGTAGAGGAGTTGTAGTATAAAGGTGGAACAATGGATGCGTAAATAGATGGATGCATGGGTTAAGGAGTGGAAGTATACAGGTGGATGGATGGAGGAGTGCGGATGCGTGGGAAAATAGATAGAAGCGTGCGTGAATATATGAAAGTCTATTATTGAATGGATAGATGCATGGAAAAACCTCAAAATCTTGATCTTACATGTCACAATAAATTATCATTGTTAATACATAATTTATTAAAGAAACTTTGCGGCATCTTATGGAGTCATGCGCTTTCTTAAAATCAATGACTAATTGATATACCGTTTCTCTGTATCCCCTCTTCTTTTCAAAAAGTTGCCTAACTGTGAACATCTCGTTGCTTGTTGACCTGTTTCGCCGAAATCCACATTGGTAGTCCCCGAGGATTGCCTCTGCAAACGGCGTAAATATATCTATTAATACATTAGAGAAAATTTTGTAGAATGTACAGATGAGAAATACCGCTATAATTATTACAGTTTGTTTTATCTCCTATTTTGCGTATTGGAGCCATGATCAATAATTAATTAAATCTCTCCATTCTTGAGATATTGTTTCTTTCCTCCATATGGCACAAATAAAATTATGAATTATTATCTTAAGAGTCATCTTCTCCCCCGCTCCTCTGTTTAAATAGATAAGCCCGTAAATAGTCTACTTCTGGGGATCTATTATTTTCTAACTTATTGATTATCTTACAAACCTCGTACAGGCTACGCTGCTCAATGTGGGATTCAACAGTGTGGATTTCGTTATAGTCTGAAGCGATTAGCTGTTCGATTACATTTATGAGCTCGTCGAAATAGTTTTTCCACCTATTTAGTAACTCGACCGTATCCGTTATAAGCTTCCCATGTTCATCTATTAAAAAGTTAGTTTTACTTTGGGATCTTTTCCTTATTAAGTTTATACCTATATACATTTCCCGAATATCCCCTTGTATTACGGTAATGTATAGAGGTGGTCTCATTCGCGTACTTAAGGCTAAGCATTCTTGCTTTTCTGCCGTTTTTCTTTCCACTCCTCGAATTCCTCATCAAATCACGGTTTTTGTTTATTTTTTTTCCGTTGATCCAACACCGTCATAGCATCTTGTTTTATAGAACTTTTGATATTTCCACATGTACCTTCGACGTCATTCTCTTCCCCTGAGTCCTCTAACCTATTGTTATCCGGTACATCTAGTCTATTTGAAAGCTCCTCCCTATATCTAGTTTTAGTTATCGGGTGATTTAATTTTTTAGATTAAATTCCTCTGTTTGGCATGTTTTATTCTTATTTTTGTTTACTAGTTACCGAGCCCTAATTTTGCCTGTAACAAGAAAATCATCGGAATCGCAATCTGTTCCGCGGTAGGTTCAGACGTCGACAATATCAGCTTGCCGCCTTTGGTCGTTTAAAACGTGGTCGATTTGGTAAAGTGTACGTACCGGGTCCTCTCTATGTTACTTTTAGTCGATTTTGGTGAAAGAAACACCTGCTTTTAACTATAAGATTCTTAGATGCGGCAAAATTAATTACTCTGGCTCCATTGTCGTTACTCATGCCATGCAACCTTTCTTTCTCTTTGGTCGGTCTAAAATTTTCCTCCTTTTCAATTTTCGCGTTAAAATCTCCTAGCAGTATTTTTGCGTCACGAGTCGAAAGTTTATCAAACACCTACTCTAGATTTGTGAAGAAAGAGTCTTTGATTGCATTGCATGGTATATATCTTCCGTTGGGATCATTAATAAATATTTAGACCATCGACTTGTGAGGGTTAGGAACCCTGTGCGATCATTAATGAGTTCAAAATTATTTACAAAGAAGTTCTTGCCTAGCTGCCCTGCTTTTTCAATATCAAATTAAGAGACTGTGCCCAGAAATTTAATAATGTACTATTGTTTATCCTTAATAAACTAACCAAATGATATTTTAAATTTATCGTCAGTATTCGTTTTCCACGACGCTTATTTCAGCCCCTCAATCATCAAATACAAAATAAATTATGAAAGAATTCTACATTTACGAAAAAATTATTGAACAAAACCGTCAAATAAAATTTTTACCATTGACTGAAGCGTCGTCGAGACTGTCAATAAAATTGGTTATATCCTCCAACGCTTCTTCTTTTTGCTATTTCGTCATGAACTTATCATCCCCTTTATAAAATAAATACGGCATTGCAAAAAATAGTCTATAGCCTCGTTGACCTCGTGGGTGGATTAAAATAGTTTTAGTTAGATTAAATAAATTAGATAATAAATTTATTGCGGCAACTTAGAAAATACATACTAGTAGTCGTATGTGGTTGCGGGATGGTTAACTGGCCTCTAACGAGGGCGTGCTAAACCGGAGCACTCAGGCTAGAGCCCATTGTGCTATTCTAATCCTTTTTTTTTCTTTTTTCTGATGTTACCTTTACTTTTGCCTGTCATTTTTCCGCTATACCCAGTTACAAGATTCTCTTCTACTTTCCTCCCCTTGTTTGATACAGATCGACGGCAGACACCTTGTATGGAGGCTCCCGATACAACCTGCCCGGCTCCCGCGAGACAAGGTATGCTCTAAGTCACGACTGTTGTATCCACAGGTCAGCCGTCTGATCAGGTTTTTAAGCTGTCGGTATTTGACACCCTGCTTCAACTCTGATGTATCTACAGGTCAGTAGCCCGATCTGCTTTTTAAGCTGTCGGTATTGGCCACCCTACTTCAACTCTGGTGTACTCATATCTACAGATCAGCCCTGATCAGTTTTTTAAACTGGCGGTATTTGCTACCCTGTATCAACTCAGGTCAGATCGAAGGTCCTACTTTCCACTTTGGAAGCTCGGTGTAATGGTATGCACTGTCTTTAAGAGTGTCCCCGACGCTCCATCACCGATTCCAGAGTGCAAAGTTGAGACGGCCGAGTACGGGAATCTTTCGGATCCTCAGGATGAGAGTCCAAGCATCTACCTAGGTGATTTTCAATAAGCTAGCTATTATGACAATGAGAGATTGAAAATTGGTTGGAAATTTAGTGAAAAGACAGTGGAAAGAAGAGCCAACAGTAATCTTGAAAATTAACACAGTTTCCTGGAAGAATTTGAGAAAGCTGCTCAGCATTACAGTCATACTTTAGTTCTCTCAAAGGAGCTTGAGATGAGGCATTTGAAGCTCAGGCTTGTTATTGGCAATACTTTCACCTTGCTTTCAGACTACGCTGTAGCCATAGCATATCACTTACGTTATCTGTTGACAGTTCAACAATTGAAGGGCAGAGTGGGGACAGAAGGTCGAGCTTGCTGTTCTCTGGACAATGCCTACTATACTATGGGAAATCATAAGTCAGCACTTTACTACGCCAAACTATACTTACAAATATCCAGAGAGCTTAAAAACACTATGCGCTAAGTTAAGTCGATCTTCAGGAGATGTTGGTCATCGAGAAAGTTGACGACAATAAAAAGTATCTGTTTAACACTGCTTCGGTGAACATGTTTGCTTCTTCACTAGACAAATATAGACTTCGTAGGCAAAGTATAGACAATCTGGATCTCATAAAGTTCACTCTGGATGGGAAATCCAAAGAACCCGAAGAAACCTTTAGTGATAGAGCTGGAATGGCTCACCAGCCATCACAGAAATAGGAAAAAGACGAAGAGAACTCTTCGAGTTGCTATCTCCTTATCAATCTGGAAGAATGGATGATCAATGCTGTATTCTCCGCACAAATTAGAAGAAAAATAATGCGTTCAATCAGAACAATGATGAAGAAGACTTGATGCAGTTGATAGGTGAAATGCAGAGCATACGAATGGACGAGCAGAGAGTGACTGTGCCTACTTGCTGGGATGAAACACCACAAACAATAAGACATTGGTGAACTCGTCCAATCAGTCTTTGGTTGATAACGATTCATTTACTGAAATGTTAGCTACATGTCAAAGTTCTAAATTAGAGAATCACAGTCCACTGTGAAACTGCTTCATTTTAAAAGGTGTAGACCAACAAGATTCACAAAATAATGATAACATGTCATGGGGGGCCATGGTAGGTACCTAAAGAGGATCTGTTTGCACTTATACAAAGGCTCTAACCTGATCCCGTGGAAGACCAACGTGCTAAAGGGCCAATTCAGTGGATGCTATATACATACACTTCTCTAAGGCCTTCCATATAGTAATTCATAATCTAAATGTAGACTCGGATACCTCATAGATAAATTAAAATAGTTTTAGATTAAAATAGATGTAATTATTTCTAATAAAATTGTTGTATTTTCCGAAATGATATTGTTTTATCTTACTAACTGTAAAAAAATGATTTTAATATCATATATTTAAAATTGAAAAATTAAAAACAGACATAAAACAATCTATATTTTGCAAAACGAACAATTACAATTTCTTATTAGCAATATTAATTTAATTTTATTGCAACAGGAATATGTATATCTTTATTATTAATGTTAAAACGCAGAGATCGTTTCAGAAAATATAACCAATTCTTTTGTGTAATAAATTATTAAAATAAATTACAAATAAATAACACCATTTTTTACTTTTGTATTTATTATATTAATTTAATAATAAAAAAAAGTATATTGCAAATGATAATATGCTCTTCATTAACTTTAATTTCCTTCATTTCATATTTCATATAAAATAAAAAGATCAAAGTATAACGGAGCTGACATGCCCAGCTGTAATTGTTATTATTGTTTTTATGACAGCAACTTTTCATTAGTTGGCACTAATGACAGAATGATCGATATCGTCTTTCCGGTTGCACCAAGTCACATATCTACCCATCCGCGGTCATTCGCGTAGTGTAGAACCAGCATGAAGCCTCATATGTGCATCGCTTGCTTCTAATAGCGCACGCTCAAACTATGTCCTATCTGCTCGAGGTCTGTGCACCAGAGAGAGCGAGAGGTAACTCGCACTTCTTGGGCAAGGCCCACGCGACGCTCTACTTGTAATACCCGAAAATTGCTGAATTTAGCCGATGGCTCATACACACTCGCACGTGCCATTAGCACATACCAACATTCTCCAATTTTGAGCCACATTCTTGGTCCGTTACAGATCTGATAAGAAGAGGTTTTAAGGTGATGTTAAAGCCACCCGTCACCGGCAATTATGAGGATCCACTATTTTCATTTAATTTTCAATTTTTAGTAAATATCTCTATGAAATGTTGTTCTTACAATATAAAACAACAATAATCCAGAGAGATATTTTCTCAAAAATGAAAATTAAATGAGAAAAGTGGTTCCCCGCATTTACCAGTAAAATAGGGGTTTAACATCTTAACTTTACGTAGCTTGTCAGCTAATTATAAAGTAGTATTGTATAATAAACAGCCCCTATTTTCTTTATATTTTTATGTTATCATGAAAGTAATTGACTAAATTTCAACTCGATCAATCAAGTCATACTAAAGATATAACATATAAATTAAAGTAAACACTGCAATAATTATTTAAATTATTTTTTGTGTATTTTACGTGATACACGGTAAACTTTAGAACATCTAACTATAAAGGTTAACCGGTTAACTTCATGATTTTAAATTTGTCAATGACTTTATTTAAAATATTTTTAAAATTAATTATATTTTAATCATCTGTATGATTAAACACATCCGTAAGCGTGATTTCTAGTCTGTTGGAGACAAGCTTGTGGCTGCCTCTGAATAGCTCAGGTGATATGCGTAATTGAACTAAATCCTAGGAACATCACAATTGATTTTTCGATTGTTTGGAGTCGTTTTTATTGTATTGTATATATATTATAACCAACTCAATACAAAATCCTTTTATAGGCAAACAAGGCATCAATAGAAGATTTAAACAACAAAGAATTAACGTTTTTATTAATTTTTTTAACAAAATGAAATTGTTATTAAATCGATTGCGCAGTAGTTCCGCAAAAGTCGAATCGGTAATTGGCTTTTCACAGTTTTCAAATTTATCTTGCTTCGGAATAAAAAAGTACTATCTTCAATATAAAAACTAACGAAATACATCACATTATTCTATTTTCAAGAAAACTGCGTATTTTCATTTTCAGTAAAAAATTATGTTACTAATACTAAACTGTATAAATAAATCGTTATCACCAACCATAAGACTTCTAAATATGAGGTATTCTGAACTATACCAGAATAAGTCCATTCTTTAAATTTAGTAAATGTTCATAAAATTTTTTAAACTGTTTGTAAATCAAGTCATTATTTATCTAATTTAAACTATGAATTTGATAAACAGTAGATTTAAGTATTAATTACGGTGATAAATATCATCAAATTTTACACTTTTATATCGCTAATAATAATTAAATATTTCAGACATTTTGCATAATTTCTAAAACACGATCTATTTCTTTTTGGTTATAAATGTCCCATATGTACTTCTTTGGATTCGTATCATAGAAAGATTTTCTGAACATTATAAGTCAATTCGATAGATAGTTACCAAGATCCGCCAAACATAGACTTAACAGTTTTAGAATAGCACGGTGAAACATAAGAAACAATGACCTAGTAGGTGCCATTTCTCATTTAGTATATTGATATATTATTCTTAATAATACAAAATCAACATTTACGTCAAGAATGCACTATTTCGACCATAGAACCTGCTAAAGACCTACGCTTGGATCTTGGATAGCTTACCTGCCTGTAAAATCTACACCGTTATGAATTTGTTCTAAAATTTTACTTCGTTATTCTTGAGATGTTGCTGGATGGAAGTACAGTTCCCTGCTGTAATGGATTTTTTAAAGAAATTTTTTCATTTTAACGCTCTGCATTTAGGGACATTTTAACTTTTATCCCGTGGAAGTCTATATTGTGGGGTGTAAACATACCCGCGAATAACATCATAAAATTTTTAAATCTTTGAAAACCATGAAAAGTAGTACGCTTCTTAATCAAAAATATCAATAATGTATAATCAATCATTTTTCAAGTAACTTTATTTATTAAACACAAATTTTATTAATTTATATTCTAAAAAAATGCATTGCCAGTTTCGATCTTCGATTCTCGAAATAAGGAGGTGCCCGTTTGCATCTAAATCTCTTAATTAACGTTTTGATTGATATTGTGAGTGTGCTTGAAACTTATCTTTAGATTGCCTCCTCCTGTTTAACCACTTCTTTGTTGTTGATATTATCGCTATTCAATTTATTACGTTTTTTTATTTGTAGCTGTATTCATTCTAGAAAAAAATCCTGCGCGATATTTAATTTAAATTAAAAGTTTAGCGTATATTATTTGAATGAATTAATAGAACATTATAATATAAACAAATACTACATTACTCGTTTTTAAGTTTAGTAGATGACATTCATCGTCGGGGATGATAAGCGGATCACCCGAGACTCTCGAAGACGAGGTCCAGGTGTTCGAAGCGGGGAAAAATCAAGTCTAGGTAGTTCGCTCCGTATATTTTGACGTGTGTATGTAGGCGGATCACCCGGGATTCTCGAAGATAAGGTTCCCGTGTTCGGCGCCGGGGAAAATCAATCTTGGTAGTTCACCCCGTAGCTTTTGACGCATTTGTGTCGATCTGCTCGGGGCGATGAGCAGCGGGTCATCCACGACTCTCGGGGACGATGTTCAGGTGTTCGGAGCCGGTAAAAATCAAATCCAGATATTTAACTCCATAACTTTTGACGTGTGCGTGTAGGTCTGCTCAAGGCGATCAGCAGACGATCACCCGGGACTCTCGAAGACGAGGACCAGGTGTTCGGCGTAGGGGAAAATCAAGCCTAGCTATTGTGCATTCGCTTGTGTCATTTTGTCAGTTTGATGAAGATAAAAGTACGGCATGTTTTTAAAAACTTAGTGACATCTACTGAACGTGTATATTAATTTTATACAACTAAATGATTGTACCTAAGAAAAAAAGAAAAAGAAACCGCGCGAAGTGCGGTATGTGTGTCTAGTAATTTTGAAACTCATATATATCTGAATTATATATAGAAATCTAATTCTAAAAAAATTATTATCGCTAAAAATAATTTCTTTAAGCAAGGTGTGGCGTGTCATTTTTTTACCAATATTATATGTACGAGTAACATCGTTGTATCATCTTTGTACCTCTAATATTTACAATAGACTACAGATTTAAAATAAAATTTAAGATAATAAATGAATAAATCATAAATATAATACGTCACTTTATTACCGTGTAAAAACGGTAGAAGACCATTTACTCGCGAAGAACGCTCTCACTTGCAGATATAGAGCGTTCCAATCAGCTTAGCGAGTCGGCATTTTACGGTAATAAAAAATAGGTTAGGAATGTTCAATAAAAGCTGTTTTGCTCCAAAGAAATCTCTCAAAACCACTTCAGAAGTTATTACGAAAGAAATTTTCACTCACTAGAAATAGTTTTTATCAGTCAAAAAAGTGTAACTTTGATCATAAATCTCTAATGACCACTTTTCGTGATTTCACTAATATAATATAGTGTCTAGCTCATTGCACATATCGGGGGGTTAAAAAGATCGAAAAAGAGTAAACAGAGAACGTTGATGAAGAGTATTACAATACCAAAGGAATATTTCATATGCGGTATAAAGTGATGACCTTCAGCCAGATTGAATTTCATTTCATCTTACGTGTCTATTAAAATGAGAATAATAATAGTTGTATTTGATAGAGTTATAAAAATCTTTGAAGTAGAAAGTAGACATTTATAAATGATTTCATTAGAAAGAAAGTTGATTGAGATTGTATTTAAAATAGAAATAAAAACAAATTGACAAACAAGTTTTCATAAATATTTATTGTCATATAATTACCAAAATTGTTAGAAATTTCTCAATAAAACAACTGCTTATAATTTTTATTATCAAGGCTTATAATAATAGGTAACTTTCTTTAACATTTTTTGGTAATACCAAAATTAGCATCGTATAATTTCATATATATTGATTATATAGAAAGTATTTTCTCTAATCACGATTAAAAATTGTTAAAAGTATAAGCTTAACTAAGTAGAATAAATAAACTGATTATATTAATAATATCACTCTTAAGTATTAAAATAAAATTATGTTGAATTAAAATGACGTAAACATGTTAAAAAATTTAATATATTATATACACCTATCAGTTTTATGAAATTCTTATAATTAAACATAAAAGTTGTAGGTAAAAAGTTGAATATGTAAGATTAAGCAAGTCGATATCTTAATTCGTTCTAAATTTATGCAGGATTAAAAATAAGGAAAAGTACACATAACAAATTAACATGCTCAAGACAATTAAAATATTACAATTTTTATGCAGTTTATCATAACCTTAAATGCTGCAATATTTAAAAACAAATTCATATCTCAACTTGTTTATATTATGACGTTGCAAATTCAAGCTTATAAGTTATAGTATATATACTTATAATTCTCATAGACGAAGCTTTGCGATTGTAAAAAAAAGTTATGCTAAAATCATTAATAGAAACATGTTTTGAGACATTAGGAATCAAAACACACTATTTTTAGAGAATTTCTGTATGGACGTGTATGTATGTACGCGCATGTGTGTGTGCTAATGTGGTTCAGCAAATCTCTAAATATACATAGACAACATTTATCTTCAGGGCTCATTTTTTTGTTTTGCGTAAAGAAAGTGGGACCACAAATAATTTCTTTGTTTTTTGGTGTGTTTTTGATTTTTAGCGGTTTTTCACTTTTAAGTTTTAGTTTTTGAAAGTGCATTTCAAAGAGCATTAAATTACCTACCTTTTCCAACCCGATATTTTGGTTAAGCTACTTCCCTTGTTTTGTTATGCACGGAAACGTACTTTTTTGTTCAAACGATAATATCTGGAAAATGTCAGATCTGGTGATTAGGAATATGGAGAAGAATATTCAGTAAAATGTTCAAATCTTTACTCTTTTCTTTTTTCGAAATAAAAATCATTTTATGAATAAAATCAATTTTCTATTACCTAAGATTATTAGAGTGTATCAGTAGCGTTTTATCTGAAACTTTCCAAAAAAAGTAGCTTTTCGATATATCTTGACTGAGTTCTTTGCCTAGGTTATAACGACCTTTATATTTTCCAATATTTTAGGTTATGTGGTTTTTGAATTTTTTTTAGCGCTTATATATAGTTATATAGCGGAAGTTGTCAAAAATTTAAAGGTCTTGTCACATGGTCCATTTATTTCTTAAATTATTCCTTGAGTAACTATTCAAGTAATTGATTGAGTAATTACTAACAAAGCATCATGTTAAGTAAATACTTAAGTTATTAGTTATAACTTTAAGTAATAACTTAAGTAATTACGTAAGCTCTTACTTATAATTTTAAGTAATAACTTAAGTAATTACTTATAACTTTAAGTAATTACTTAAAGAATAACTTAAGACATAAATAGGCCATGTTACAGACAAAACCTTCAAGCTTTTTAGTTATTTTCATAGCTGAACATAGTTGCACCTCACCTACAGTCAACTTCAGCGGTTGGGAAGTTTTAACGCTCCCCGTGGTCATTCGTTTAAATAAAAGAGAAATTTAAACATTTATAGATTCGTTTTTTTTTATAACGATTTTTCTATTTTACGATATTCTAAAGTTTAAGACGCATTATAAACATACGTTTATAACTTTTGGTTTGTTATTAGCTGTCGTTGTTATTTTGTTATAGGGCACAACAATACATTTTTTTTATATATTATATTTTGTAAGCTAACCATGGAAATTTAAATTGTATTTGTATGATACTATTTATCTATCATTAGGTTATCAAAAAGCAATAGCGGTTCACATTACTTTATTAGAACAAATAGTTTCATATATGAATAATTAATTAAGTTTGAGGAATCTAAGTGCCAATTAATTGGTAGCGGATTTTTTAGAATAACCCCTAAACCAATTCGTTATTGAGATATTGATAGCTATAATAAAAATCGTATTTGTTTGAAATTTTACATTTTTTTAAGCGAGTTGTTATTTTTAAAGCTACGGTGTATTAAAAAATACTACGTATCTCATTCTTCTGATTCCTCATAGGGGAAGCTTTGTAATGGTAAACAAAAAGTTTTGCTAAAAACATGCTAGAAACATGTTTTGAGATACAGTGGACTCCCAATTACTCAGCAGCCAATAACTCGTCACGCGAGCCATTTCCCCTTCACACGCATTCGCACATACGTAAATAGGCTCGCCGACCATTTTCCGCGCGGGCTCATCTGGGCTCTTTCCTAGGGAAATCGGCCCCTCGCGTCCCTGCGTAGCGCGTCACATCAACTTCACTGCTGCGTGAAGGGGACTCACTATAACTCAGCATTCTCCTCTCCTAAAGCCCCGTTTTTTACGAGTTATCGGGAGTCCACTGTACTGGAAATCAAAATACACTACTTTTAGATAATTTTTATATGGATGTGCGTGTGTGTGTGCATGCGTACGTGCGGGCGTGCGTGCATGCATGTGTGTGTGTGTGTGCGCGCGTGTGTGTGTCTGTTTGTGTGTGTGTGGGTGTGTGCGTGTGTATTTGTGTGTCTCTGTGTGTGCGTGTCTGTTTGTGTGTGTGTGGGTGGGTCCGTGTATGTGTGTGTCTGTGTGTGTGTGTGTGAGTATGTGTGTCTGTGTGTGTGAGTATGTGTGTGTGTGAGTGTGTGTGTGAGAATGTATGTGTGTGTGTGTGTGTGTGGGTGTGTGTGTGTGTATGTGTGTGTTTGTGAATCAACATTACTCTGAATATAGACCGTGAAAATTAATGTTTCGGGGCTCATTATTTTTTGGTTTATTTTAAGGACTGCAACTCAAAAAAATTTATTTTTTTATGTTCGTGCGTATTTCTTTTTCTAGCAGTTTTTCGATTTGTAAGTTTTAGTTTTTTTTATTTCTTGATACCATAGAAATAATAGCATCGATTTAGTGATAATGCATTTGAAAGAGGATATTATTACCAACCTTTTACCGCCCGAAAATGTGAATAAGCTATGTTCCTTGATTTGTTATACATGAAAAAATTCATATTTAGATTAAACGGTTATATATCTGAAATCTATGATTGCTAAATGTTCACAAAATTTTAGATGATTAGGAATTAAGTGAATCTACGTACTAACACCTGATTATAGTTAATTTAAATAATTATATAATTTTAATAAATTACGTACAGGGAAAAGATTGCTATGATAAGGATTATTAACTATCGTTTCGTAATTTTAGTGAAAAATAATCTTTTGTCAAACCATCTATTATAACAAAGCATACCCTTTTTGGGGTATTATTTAGAAAGAGATATAGCAATTTAAAATTCATTTATTATAACAAAGAATTTCATATTGGAACAATTAATTTAGTTTGAGGAAGCTAAGTATCAATACATTGGCAGCAGTTTTTAAATGTGGGTAAAACATATTCTTGAAGTTTTAACAGAATCCAGGACCTGCATCCGTGACGATCTCCTTGTAAGTATATCTTTCATGATATTCTATTAATGTAAGCGAATTACATCCATTTAAAAGTGATATAAATATAACATCCAAATGTAGTGTACGATAAATCGCCCAATCTAACAGCTTCTAGCGCACCATTGTATGCATAATATACTATAAGATAGAAAAGCAGTTGCTTTGAATTGAGACTGAATTATTTTTAGGTAAGTTACAGGCTACTTTTTAGTATTTGTCTTAAAAAATTATGTTATGTCTAAAAATTATAAGTGTTATGAACTTTGATTTAATTAAATATTTTATTTTCTCTCTGCAATTTTAAATGAAAAAGTACATGGAGAACAGGTTTTAGAAATTATATTCTCATTGCATATAAATCTTGTCAAAGCCTAATAAATCCTCTACACAATTATAGCAGACATATTTATACGTAATTCTGTTTATTTTGTATAGCTCTTTATGTGTAATTTTATGTGTAATTTAATCTGTTACCTAATTATAGTTCAATATTCTTTATTTTATGTCTCGGAAAAAGAATAGTACACTAATTCGAAAAATTATTTAACCTACATAAGAAATATTTGCTTGATTTTAAGGTCGAAAACTTATTCTAAAATTATACAGCGGTAACGCTATTAATTGTACATACATACTAATTTTAAAAGTATCTATTAACCTTTGGTTTCATGAAACAAAACCACCTTAACAATCGTATTTAATAAAACCGAACATTCTTCGTCACCATAAAGGACCTTCGCCTGCACTTCACACAACTAAATTCAAATCCAGTTCCTCGAGCATTCCAAAAACACCCAACGCCCAAACACACAAAACAACAACACTTAAAGAAAAGTGTAACGCTCCTCCCCTCAACAACTCGCCATCTCGCCTCCTATATACCAATTTTCGAAAACACCGAGCATCCACACCAAAACGCTCGTTAAAGCGCGAACTCGCGTGCGCGCTTGCAAAAACTCGCAAAGGCATTCCTGTCGTCGCACCCGCGAAAGAAAGTCCTTCTCTCTCTCTCTCCTTCTTCGCCAAAGGAGATCATCCATACTCAACAGTCATTCCGTAGACAATCGCTGCACCGGCCTCGCCCGAGTTCTTTTTTTTTGTGTAAATTTGACTGAGACTTGAATTCTCCGCTCTATTTGACGCTGACGTCGCCGCCGCCGCTGCTGCTGCTCTCCTAGACACTCCATAGTCTTCAGCTTCATCTCCATCTCCCTTCTCTCCGAGGCGAGTGCAACAGGCAGCAACGAGCATCTATACACTCGCACTTCACTTGCAGCCAGGGAGGAGAGGCACATGCGCGAGGCAAAAAGGAAGGACAAAGTATTAGCGCCGCCGGTATATATAGTGCAACTCGCGGCGAGGCGGTGTCCAGTGGCTTGTCGTCCTTATCGCGCTTCGGGTGTTTCTCGTCGTTTGGTAATCTCTGTAGACTGACGGCAGCTCGTTGTTCCGTTTTGTTTGTTTGTTTGCGAAGATATGAGGCAGGGATCGGTTGCGAGGAATTGCGGAGCGGTGCTGGGCGCACTGCTGCTGATGCTGGGCTGGACCGGAGCGGAAATCAACCAGAGGACGAGCGTCCAGTCGATCGGACAGGACGAGTCCTCGGGTTTGAAGAAGTCGACGTCGTACTCAACGATGGAAACTTGGAAGAAGGACTGCAGCAAGGCGTACAGTGCTACTTGTTTGAAGCTCGATGTGGTATCGTTCGTCGATCGGCTGTCGGAGCAGGATGATCTCGGTATGAAGTTATTTTTATTGGGATAGTTATTGAATCTAGTTGCACCAGCTGCATTTTGATATTAAGTATTGATCTATTATCGATTTAGATTAGATTTGCCTTTACCAAAACCAATAAAAGCTCGATACACTTAGTATAATATCAATTAAATCCATTTAATAATATTTAATTTTGGTTATCTTTAGTGTGTAATCGAAAGTGTAAAAATACAGATTAGTTCTTAGTTTTATTAATGACTTAATTAATTACTTAGCTTTTAGTGTAAAGATTTTATTTGATAGCAGCAACGATATTGCCTTGTTCATACCCGCATAAGAAAGGAAATGATATCAGTTAATAAATAGTTTTAAAAAGTTATATGTTGTAATATAATTTACATTTCAGATTGTTGTTTGACAATAAAATGAAGTTGATGTAGTAAACATTGCTTTGTAAACAGTTTTTGATAGAAAAATATTGTATGCAGAATAATTAAAGATATTTCAATAGTTAAATAGTTAAATAATAAATTTTTTTAAATCATAACTATTTGAATAATAACTTAAAATAAACGGGAAGCTATATAATATTAAAATAGAAATGTATGACATTGTGTATTACTGAAATATATTAATACTTGAATGATAGCGTAAAATAGATGGGAAGCTATATAATATTAAAATAGAAATATACGATAGTGTGTAGTATTAAAATATATTAATATCTATAGTTGGCTAATAATATTATTAGATAATTATACTGCAATATAACTGTAGATTAGATAATTGCAGTCGTGATATATTAACACTTCAAAAAAGTCTGACCAGAAAACCATGTCAAGTTGATCAAAATTAACGCATTCTTCATCTTCTAACAAAATCTAGTAAACCTCCATCCAGATTAAAGTCCCTCAATCAGTACCGCTAGGCTCTTTATCCCGAAATCTCGTCGCTCATTTGCGCCTCTATACCCATTTTTTTTCCTTTCTTCTCTTTTCAGGAATCCTGCCCGGCGTCTCGGTCGTCAAGCAGAACGGCTCGGCGCAAGTCTCGGCGTCCGAAGTCGTGGCGAATCTCGCCCGGGACTTCCCGAACGACGTGGACAAGCGCATGGACGCCTACCTGATGCACAAAATCGGGACCTACCTGAACAGTCACGCGATCTCCATCCGACTGTTCGATCCGAGGACCTTCGAGGCCGCCAGGAGTTTTAACGAGGCGGCGCTCGAGCAGCTGGGCTTTGGCGAGCAGCAGAACAAGAACGTTGAATCTGGTTTGTAGCGTTTGATTGTTTGATTAGAGGATTGTTGGAGTTTGATGCTGGTTAATTTGGATCGAGGATCGATTAATTTATCGAGCGTTGTTCTGTTTGAGGTCTGATGATTGGGAAATCGTTGTTAGTAGAGCATTTATTGCGTACTTTCCTTTCGCACTTTGATTAATAAATTGATTCGATCATTTTTAAGTTATATGGAATTAAAGGAACAGAGCTGGGTAATTTCATTTTTCGGTTTTGACATAGAGTTAAGAAAACAATTTATTTTGTGAAAAATCATCTTATCTTAATTGTACAATGAAGCTTCGATATAAAAAGTAATAAGAAGTTACAATTCACAAAAATTTTACAATAAAGTTTGAACCGACATGGATTTATCCGGTTTTGTTTTACCACTCCTCAACAACAATGCAAACTGACAAAGTTCCATGTACTTATATTAAATTTTTTAAATTCTTTTTTATCATTAGAAGGTAGTCTGATTTGATTCATCGAAACAAGGCAAGTTTCTTATTGGTTAGAAATTACAAATTTTAGTGCGTTATGACAATGTGCACCATTGTCGAGTGTACATATTAATACCTTCATTACACATATTTAAAATATTCAGAACCATAACAGAACAAATCCATTTTGATAATTTTAGAATAATGAGCGACATAAAAAAGTAAAATTTAATTAATTATATTACTTAAATTTATACTCAAATATGCTAGTCATTGTTTGCTAAATTTTGAAAATGTACTTATTCTGTAACGGTTCTTAATGCTCCACCAAGTATTAAATTTTAATACTTAAACTATGCAAAAGTAGATTAATTATTATATGAATTGTTCGTTATTAAATCAACTTTAACGCGGTCTTATTTTCGCCCGTAACAGTATTATGTCAGGTCAAGAATGATTTGCATATTAAAGAGTGTAAGAACAAAGTAACTTAGAGCAATTTTCCAGATTTTAAAGGGTTAACTGTAGTTGGAGTAAAAAGTCATTCATACAAGAATAGTACGCGACAAATGCTTACGGCTGTAGGTAGATTACCGTCTAAAAGTAGTTTTCTGCGAAACTAGTGCAGTCGTTCACACCAGGCAAAAAAACGTGGTTCAAAAAATTTGACTCCGTTACACTCCTTAGAAAGTTAGGATCTCCGTTAAAAGTTTTAATAGCTATAAAATGTGATGACACATAGCTATAGCGCTTTAGAAATAATTGATCTAAATATACAACAGAATAATCACGTGGATAGAGGCAAGTTTCACTTAATGCAACCGTTAGCCCCATTAATACAAATACAATAGTTGATAATCTTGTATAACCCTCTTTATGTAAACATATTTACATTCTAGATAGTCACTAATATAATAGATTTGTTATAAATTAGTGGACGTAATTAATGTGAATCTTCATATTCATATGTAAATACAAATTTACTAGTCTCATTGAAAATACTTGTTAATATAAAAATTATCTTTAAAGTTATATATTTTAACGTATGGTTCATGGTTGAATAGCATCCAGTATTAAACAGTAACAGTTTGAAATACTTTTTAATATAGGATAATTATATATGTATTATAGATATACAAAATTCATTGTTGAAGGTGCTTAAAATGTGGTTTCAGGTATATTGATGGTATAGAATCGCACTCATTTTTTGTACGTAATAACACAAATTTAAGTGCTCCTTTCTTTTGTTCTATGCTTCTTTTTAAATATCCAGATAATCGTTAATCTTATTAAAGCTGGTATTAATATATCGACAGTCATCATTCGAAAGTAACGTTACGTTTTTTTTAATATTTAAATCTAGCTCAATATGCGGTTTATTTATTTTTGAAAGTACATTCACCCAATATTGGACTAGTTCAATGTGAGATTCATTTATTTTTGAAAGTAGATTTACCCGATATTGGACTAAAAATCGTCGCCTAGTATTGCACAATGAAAAAATTGCGTTTTATTAGTATTTGAATAAGTAAAATTGATTAGAATCCTATTGTGTTACATAAAAGGTAGTTAAAAAAATAAAAATTAAGAAAATACTAAATATGTCTGTAAAAGTCAATATTTTCAAGTTATTATATATCTTAGAAAATATTATAAATTCATATTTAAAATTATAGCAACTGGAATAATTTAATCAAATCGGGTTATAACAGCTTATTTAATATATTTACAAAAACTCAATGTTTCCAATACTGGGTGTTGATTGATAAGCTTATGTCTGATATTTGATAATAGGTACTTTGAATTATCTAATCAAACTAGGTATCAATGTTTATAATCATATTTCACTATAAAATTAAATTTATACGCCTACAAAAAAGTTAAGTGTCGAGTGCTGGGCGAATCTCCCTAATTAATCCCTCGACTATCAGGCAAGAAAAATGCTTGTGCGCCAAGAATACTCTTGAAGAAAGAAGTATTAGATCAGTCATATTAAATTATGAAACTCCAACTTCAAATTTGTATTCAGCGACCCAAAAATTATAAAAGTATTTATTGAAAACGTTTCTCAATATTACAAAACTTTCCAGAAATTCTACATTGTCTCGTACGTCTACTTTTATAGAGATGTTAGGAATTACTCTAGTAGCACCTTTGTAGACGAAAAGGGTGGGGGTAAATTTTTTGAAAAATATTATTTTGAATAAAAAATTTTTTTAAATTTTAATCTATCAAAGTATAAAATTACGAAAACAAAATTTTATAAACCATATATTTTGAAAAAATAAATTTTGAAATAACAATTTTTTAAGTATAAGATAATTATTATTTTAATAGAAATTGTCAAGAATTCAATAAAAATAAAGAATATCAATTTTAATTTTTCAAAATTACATTATTTCCAATCAATTATTTTTCAAAATAATTTATTTTCATAATTTTATTTTTCTATGTTTTCCCTTTCGTTTAATCTTAAATTCCAAATTTTCATTTTAAGTATTATTTTATTTCCTAATCTGAACTTTCAAAACTTTAACTTTCGTAATTTTACCTTTACCAATTTTTATTTTTCAAAATTTTTACCCCCACCCTATACGAGTACTTATCATTTCTATTATCGACTTTTCCTATACCCAAGAATCATCGCTCAACTACAAAACGAATCTCTATCTTCATGCAATGCAACTTTTATTCTACATTCCACAATACATTATCCTCAAAACACCCCAACCTTCATTAACTATTCTCAAAAACAGCCCATCCAAAAATTCAGCCCCCACTACTTTAAACCGCGCCTTCACCCTCAAAACTACAATCCAACTAAAAATCCCCCTCACCCTCCCTGTTACAGCTCGACGCAAGGGCAACAAGGGCGGCATGGGGGGCCTGATGGCGGGCCTGATGATGATGAAGGGCACCCTCGGGGCCCTGGGCTTCGGCGCCCTGGCCATGCTCGCGGGCAAGGCCCTGATGACGGGCCTGATGGCCCTCATGCTCTCGGCCATCGTGGGCCTCAAGTCCCTGGCAAGCGGGGGCGAGAAGAAGACGACCTACGAGATCGTGAGCAAGCCCGTCTACACGAGCTCGCACAGCCACAGCAGCGAGGAGCACGGCGGCTACGCGGGTCACGGCGGCTACGCCAGGTCGATGGACGTCGCGACGGCCGCGGCGGAGACGGTCCACGAGGCCCTCAAGAAGTACGGAAACGTGCACGACAGACGGACGATTCAGGCGCTGTAAGGCGGAGAGGAGGTTTAACGGTGGTTCGAATGCTTCACGGGAGATCGAAAGATTCATTGAAATTTTTGTTGATCCAGGATTGCTCCGGAAAAATGTGACTTATGTAACCAGGTATAGTTATATATGAATTTCACACATGACCGTTTATAATTGTATATAGGTATATATATAGTTACATAACGTCATGATATGTACAATAGTATATAATAACTATGTATGATTATATAGCACTGTGTATGAAATTTATATATAGCAATATATTCAAATATACATTTATAGGTGGTTCTATAACTTATATTCATAAAATATAAATATCACTAGACTTGTGTATGTATATCTATATCGTTATATATGGTTGCATACTATTATATAAAAGCATATGCAGTTAGTTATATTATATATATATATATATATATATATATATATATATATATATATATATATATATATATATATATATATATATATATATAACTATATACTTTCATACAATATCGTGTATGATTATATTTAACTGCATATAGTAATATATGTTATTTTTCTTGGGAATACAGTTTGCAATATGCTTGTCAGAAATTAGAGTACTTTACTGACTTTAAAATCGAGAAAAACATCAGAAAGTTCGTAAAATATAATTAGTACAGGTTTTTTGTGGCGATTAAGCGTAAATACGTTACATTTTTTTACTCCGCCTAGAAACAGGATATCGCTACAAAAAAAAACTATTTTTATAAATCGATAGATAATAAAATTATTGGATAGAAAGTAAAATAAAGAAAGTAGCAATGTCGACGTTTTAAATATTAAATAGTATACGGTCAAATTGTGGGTATAAATATCTAGCAGAGTTCTATAGAGCATAAAAAAACTTCACTGAATTAAAAAAAATAAATAAAATTAAAAAGTATGCAAGAATCATCTAATGTTCAACGGATCAAACAAAATTTAAGACTTCTTAAGTGCTGTTGTAAATGATCCTAAAGACATTCGAACCACCTTAAATCCTAGTTTTGTGTCTCTTGCCATTCTCGACTTTAGCCGCGTGTGATCGCCAGCGCGTTTCCTGTCTTTCTTTCTTTATTTCTTTATTTTCTATGCGTGTGTCACGTGTTTACCTCTGATTTCGAACGAGAGCGTGTAAATAGCCTGATCTTTTCTTGACCCGCTAATGGTTCCTTCCTTTTTTCGTTTCTTCTTCTTTTCTTTTTTGTCCATTGTTTGCCTTGTTTTTTTAAGCTCGTTTCACGAGAAAATGTGAAAGCTGTGTGGTTTATATACCTATAAATATAAAGATATTACGTGGAGTATATATACATTTTATATCGATACGTGATTATTAGGTCAACTATATAGGATCTTATAAGCGGATGAAGGGAAATATATATCTATATTTGCACGTATAATATAATATATATTAAATTCTATATAGTGACTAAAATGCTCATGTTATCAAAATATCCATTTCAGAGCATCAAAATCGATCATACTCTATCCCTTAAAATGTTACCTAAGTAATATTTATCCCCTAAAGTACAAAATTGACAAACAATATAATTTACGGTTGTATAAGTTAAATATAAACTAAACATATTTAAGTATATTCAAGACGCAGAAAAATAAGTATGCAAGTATGTCGAAGAATGATCTAATTTTTTTGTTGCTGATCGTATTTAACATTCTTCTGTTGAGTATACTGACTTCCTACTCTTCATATTTTTGTGTTAAACTATGTCTACAATTCTTTTTAGTTCCTTTCTTCATTTTATCGGTTAGCTATTTATATACAAGTACTTGTTGCGCAAACTAAGTAGAAAGAATGTTTTCTGATGATAATGCAGGTCAAGAGATTTTTTGTTTTATGGAGAACCGATTTCTTAAACCTTTCTCAACTCTAGCTAGAAGTCGGTATTTAGCAGTACTAGAGTTTTTAATCGTTAGAAAGGCTTTCCTTTCTTCAAAGATAGTATACACGTATGAAAGAAATAATAATCTTAGATTGTGTATTAATAATTAAGAGATATTAACCAAAGATTTATTATTATTGCTTTTAAACTAATTAGATTATCAAAAAGATTTTTAAATTTTTAATTTTTAAAAATGTATGGAGTAAAACAATAATATGTTAAAAGATTAATCAAATCATTAATAGTTAATTTGATTAAATAATTATAAATGATTCAAGAAAGCTTCGAGGCACCTAAAGAGTATTGAATCAAGTATTTTAAATATTCAAATTATTAATTACTAACATTTATATAATTACTTTATTATTATCTATTATTAGTATAAATTTATTTTCAAAATTCTTTACTTGTTCAAAATTCGTTCAAAAAATGATATTTCTGGATGAAATAAATGCGTAACAGATTATATTAATTTCTTCTAATTTATCTATGCCATTACGGCAATTAATCGCTTCTTTTCTGATGTTTCAGAGTTATCGTGAAATGCATGGTGTATTTAAGAAAAACTTTTATTCTTAAAACCAAAGTATCAAACTACACAGCTTGCAAAATTTCTTTGAAACTAGTAAAACACATTTACCAATTGTCTTCCATATATAACAAATTCATATCTTTCTCTATACGCCTTTGTATTTAGACATAATTCCTTCGTGTTTAAGAACATGTAAAATGTACCTCATCTAATTATAACTTTATAGATAGAAAACGGCACTGCTTCTGGAACAAAATTGAAATGTTCGCACAGACGTCATATAGTGCAGAATTGTCTAAAATATACAACTAAAACTTCACGACTCAATGCCGTTTTCGTTCTACAAAAAAATGAAGCCGAATTTCCCGCAATACTTAAAATTGACTCCTCCTCCATTCTCTTCTATATCCACCTTTCTCCTTTCTCTTCACTTTTCTTATTCTCATTGTGCGAATGTTTTTTGCCCCCTGCTCCTATTTTCCCCCAAGACAATCGCTAATCTCAATTGCTCTTTCATTTCCTCTGCTCTCGTCCCTCCCTTTTCTCTCGTCCTCTTTCTCTTTTCTCTCCACATCTACATCTATCTCTATCTCTCTCTCTCTGACTACCTCTATATTTCTCCATCTTTCATGCTTCTTTCTCGCTGATCCCTCATTGTTGAAAGTACTGCAAAACAGTCGCGCCCGCGCTGGCGACCCGTTATAAGCGCGCCGCACCGTAGTGGTGCTAGCCGCGCGAGAAGGTATTTATTGCGAATTATGCGAGCAGCAAATACGTATAGTATTATATAGCTGCAGAGCTCGAGCGAGGCGAGGCGAGGCTCGTAGAGGAGCCGCGGAAATATGTGGTTCACCGCGACGTGTAACATAATTCCGAAGTCTATTTATTTATGTTTTATATATACATATTTATATATGCATTGTAAAGAAGGAGAGCTAAATAAAACTGATTTTAACTTCGTATTCCCACCTTATGAATCCCTTATACACTTTTCCCAGTATGATGGTTTAGAACCAAAAGTTAATATAAACATAGGTTGTCAGTAGTCTATATTTATTAAGAGGGGTTAAATCTGTAGCACAACAACTGCTGTAGATATATGGCACTACGACAGAGACGTACATTTTTTGGATTGAATTCTACAATTATGGATTTCGAGAAAAACTTTAAAATTTTGCAACTACTGCTTACGGCATACAGTGTGGGTGGAAATGACAAGATCAGTTTCAAAATAAAATATCTCTTGTTAGAAAAAATTTTTTTCATGAAACTTTCAGAAACTTATAGGTCTTTAAGAAAAAACTATATATTTTTTAGAAAAATTATAGAGAAATGTTAAGCCAACGTTTAAGCCAACATTCCTATCCAAGAAAAAATCAGAAAAACTTGGAAAAATCTCGTAATTTATTTTTAAAAAATTCTCACTTTTGACAGAAAAGGTATTTTTTAGAAATTAATATTTTCAGTTAGTCCAGGTATTTTTTCATAAAACTTTTTTGAACAAATACATTGTATTCTATAAATTACAAAAACATATGTAGGAAAATATGCAATCAATTTTTCCAACCCAAAAAAATCAATAAATACTGTTTTCAACTGATTGGGAATATCTATATATTGAACATTTGATTAAACCTATCTAACAATATCAATTTATACTTAATAGGAAGTGACTGTAAAATGAAACAATCTATTCTATAAAGGCCTATGGCTGACTTTTGTCTCTTACGTATAAAGCTACATTAAATTCCATTAAATCGTAAGAACTATAAAGATTACGTACATGTAAGTAAATAGGATCCGCAGATACACTAGGAAGACTTATCACATTGAAAATTTAAGTATTATGCATTGTTTGAGCTACCCTCCATTTCTATTTGAAAATTTTACATTGATTTCTGGTACATGTAAATATTTTGAATTCTGCTTTTTTGTGATAAATTAATATTCTTGATGATATTCACTTTTTGAATAGCAGAGTCACACACTTATAAAATCTCATGCTACTATCATGATATGTTCAAACCCTAAAGGATCTTAGTAAATGCTGCAACGTGTAGAAGGTTGCATGTCTACAGGCGAATAATTAAATCATGGTAGTTACATTACATCTCTTACTTTACTTTACTTTACTAATGGTCATGGATCTCTTTATAAGACTTCTATATACCACAATGCAGGCGCTTTTCAGTTGTTATTAAATTTTGAAGTTTACAGTTTCCAATTGGTGTTCTGTTAAAATAATTTATAGGGATAAAATAGAGTAGATATTATAGTATTATATGGTATACATACGAGGGTAGTTCAATAAGTCTTTAGAATGACCAACAGATGGCGCGCGAATCGCTCCAAATCATCTGTTTTCAGTCAGCACCACTCCCGACTAGATATATGGTGCAGTCACAGTCCACATCTTCTGAGTTTACGTGTTTTTATAACCAATTGAAAAAAAAAAATTGCTTGTTAAGAAAAATGGAAAAAAACGAGTTCAGAGCGGTAATTAAACATTTTTATTTAAAGGGTTTAACTCCATATGAGATAAAAAATGAATTGGACTCAGTTCATGGCACATCTGCCCCTGCCTTAGCAACGGTTTATAACTGGGTAAATGAATTTAAGCGTGGTCGTACATCAATAAGTGACGAACCACGTTCAGGAAGGCCCGTAGAAGCAACTACTCCCGAAATCATCAATAAAATCCACGATATGGTGTTGAAGGATAGAAGATTAAAAGTGCGTGAGTTAGCTGAGGCCACAAGGATATCTATAGGTGCAGTTGTTTCAATTCTACATGAAAAATTAGGCATGAAAAAGCTATCGGCAAGATGGGTGCCGCGTTTGCTCTCAGCTGAGAATAAACGCAATAGAGTGGTCGCCTCTGAGGCTCTTTTGGCGCGCATAAGTCGGAATCCTGAGGAATTTTTTCGTCGATTTGTGACTGTGGATGAAACATGGATACACCACTACACTCCTGAGACAAAGGAACAATCCAAACAGTGGATTTCCACAGGCGAACCAGCTCCAAAGAAGGCAAAGACCGTAAAGTCAGCTGGTAAGGTTATGGCTACAGTTTTTTGGGATGCACGTGGAATTATACTTATTGACTACTTGGAAAAGGGTAAAACAATTACTGGTGAGTATTATGCATCATTATTAGAGCAGCTGAAAGAAGAAATTAAAAAAAAACGACCACATTTGGCGAGAAAAAAATTCTCTTTCATCACGACAACGCCCGAGTTCACACATGCTTCGTTTCAATGGCTAAAATTGAAGAACTAAAATTCGAATTGGTCGAACACCCACCGTATTCACCAGATTTAGCCCCCAGTGACTTTTTCTTATTTCAAAACTTGAAAAAATGGCTCGGTGGACAGAGATTTACGGACAACGAAGACGTCATTGCCTCTGTAAGTGCTTATTTTGAGGAACTTCCGAAAACGCACTTTTCTGAAGGATTAAAAAAACTTAAAAAGCGATTGACCAAGTGTATAGAGCTCCAAGGAGATTATGTTGAAAAATAAAAAAAAATTTACCCAAAAAAAATTGTTTTTATACTTTATTCTAAAGACTTATTGAACTACCCTCGTAGTTCATGAGTAATCAGGTTAGGATTAGTTTGAGCTGTAGATTAAAATAGGCTGTTTAGATATATAGTTTGCATTTTTTAATTAAAAATTCAGTGATTAATTTAGCTGGAATATCTTGTGGTTCTTTTAATATACTTTCGATTGTACATGTAGTTGTAAACTATTTTTTCCTTTTTTGGAAAAGTCTTTTCATTTTAATCATGAGTGAAATTCTTTGGTTATTATATACGGGAAAATCCCAGGTAATGTGATTGATATCCTGATTCGGATCACCACAAGGGCATTCAGATTAATTAACTATATTTTTTCTATGAAGGCTTGCGTCAAGAGAATAATGATTGTCACGGACTTTGATGATCGTAGCGATGTGTTCTCTTAATTAAAGTGAACACTTTGGAGAACCACGGTTTAGATTCATTTTCTTTAAAGTAGATATGAAGTAATCAGCTCCTTTATGAATACTTTGAGTGGTAAGAATCTGCCGTTGAATTATTTCAGTTTTTAGTTTTATTCTTTTCAATAAAATCCGTATAGTGTAGAAGGAAGTTTAAATTTATGCCATTATTTATTGCTTATTTAGCATATTTATCTGCGGTTTATTCGGGTACATTCGAAGATGAACCGGGACCCATGCGATAGAAATATTTCGATTCATGATTTTGTTATTATATAAAAGAATTTTAATATCTAAAATAATGTGTGAAGTATTTTTTTATTTAATTGGAGAGTATTTTTCTATTGCTTGTAGTTTACTAAGGGAGTCAGAGAAAATGATACCGTTTGTAAATTGTTTTGATTGTACATATTTTATTGTTAGGAAAGGCTAGAGTTTCAATAGCGTAAATAGAGACATCTGAAGGAACTTTATACATTTAATATTCTTTATCGTTAGGTATTTATCGAGGTATTTATAGAGATAGGCCTGCATAAGCAGAGTTTGGTATTTTGGAGGCATCTATAAAAATTGTGAAATTATTTTCTAATTTTCCTAATACTATTTTCCAATTCTTCCGGGAGGTTTTGGGATTTTGTAATATAGGAACCACAGTTCTATCTATGCCTTTGCAGATATTATATATTGATAATTGTAATTGTATGGGAGAGGATCGGAGTCTAGCTGAAGTTTACCTTTGGTCATATTTGAGATTTCTCTTAGAGATTTGTGAAGAAATTACAGAATCTAATTTAAGATTTATTTTAAGCAGTATCGAGTCTTTTTGGGTAATAAGTTTAAATTTAGATTTTGCATTGAGTGTATTAATCGAAGAAGAATTTATATATCCTAGGACAAGTCGGATTCTTTGATTTTGAATTTTATTTAGTTTTTCTCTAAGAGAAAAAGTAGCAATATGGCCAAGAAATAGGCTATATTGAAACGTTCCTTTAATGAGAGATTTGTAAATATTTAATAGAGTTTGTGAATGTCCACCCCAGCATGTGCCTCTTAAGACATTTAATACATTTAGGAGTTTGGCTGCTTTTCCAATAATGTATCTCAACCGTGTATTTAGCATGTTCATTCCATGTTAATTTATGGTCTAGTATGACGTCTAAATATTTGACACTTTTGGAAGGAGAGATGATTGATCCATTAAAGTTCAATTTATAATTTTTAACCACTAAATAATGTGAAGTAGAGAAAATTATAAAGTTTTTTTTTTGCAAAAATTTGTAGTTTTAAAGTAGTTAGATAATCATTAATTTTATTAAGTGCATTTTCTAATTTTAGAGTCATGTCTAAAATATCTTTACCTATTCAGTATTAATATATTAGGGTGTCATCTGCGTATTGAACAAGATGAATATCATTGGGAAGAATTTTATGAAGTTGACTAACATACTATATTGCAATAATGGGTTTCATATGCATCCTTGTAGAGCCCCAGTATTTTTATTGCGAGGGCGGAGCAGATCGTTACCAATTTTGAAGTATAGTTTTCTATTAGTTATTATGTTAAAAATAAAGTTCCTGTTTTTTTAGGTTTTTTCTTTTTGAGAAGCATTTCTTCAAATGTTAAATGACAGATGTCGTCAAATGCAGATTTGATGTCTATAAATGCACAGCAGATATTTTTATTTTCATTTAACGCTAGATAAAGGTCACTTAAGATGTACGCTAAGCCACGTTGGCAGGATTTTGCTCTTCTAAAGCCATATTGAGTTTCAGGATGATGTTATTTTGCTCTACATAATGCATTAATCTTGTATATAACATTTTTTCAATAAGTTAAGATGCACGATGCAAGTAAAATAGATCAAAATTTGTTTTTTGAGTTTTTAGGATTAAACGCGATTAGGAATACATTACATCTCACCTATCTAGTTACAGTTTCTGTTACGTGGCCCACTACTGGAGTCACTACTCTACTACTTGAATTTCAATAACATAAACATCAATTCCACCAATAACATCATCGTTTAATAAATTACTAACTGCAAACTGATTTGACACTAAGCTTTTTCAAAGAGATATCGGCACGTCATACAGTATACTATATTATTATGCACAGGTCAATATATGTTGATGAATTTGCAAAATGCGTAACAATTCACACTCCCAAAACAATACTATGACAATTCAAGTTTCTATGTTTTTATAAAACCAAAACGTTCTTTAGCTATAAGGTTTCTGTCTCTGTATTATTGTACACAAAAATTATAGACAAATGCCTAATCGATTTTTCTGACTTAGGAAAAATCGAATTAACTTGGAAAATTGGATAACAATTTTTCATGAAACTTTTCTCGGTTTGGGGATTGGGGAAAATTTGAGAAGCCTGAAAAATACCAGAAATTATTATTGAAACGAATAGCTTCGGTTAGAATATTTGAATTTTCATAAAACTTTTTTAAGCAAGCGAATTTTTGTCTCAAGATTACAAAAAAGTATTAGCAAAACTTAAAAAATTCCTAAAATAGGTGTTTTTTCACGAAAACTTCTCGGTAAGATAGATTTTGGTCTCTAAATTAAGAGAAAAAATATTGGTTTTGAATAGTACATTATGTAACAAGGGCAAAAAGTCGAATACTTTCCCAGCGGGTGAGTTTACTGTACAGTATCACCAGAGGGAAAAATCGACTTTTTTCTCGAGTTAGATATAGTACTTTATGCCCATCTCAACCGTGTCCACTTTTTGACTTGGAAATCGGTACTAATGGACTGTTAAAAGACAATCGAAAATCAGGGTTATTGGTAGAACTTGATGAAATAAAGAAATTTTGACTATTTTCTAGTGAAGTCACTTTTTTCCCGAGGAAAGAAAGTGTAATTTTGGTCTCGCTTTTCAGGGAAAAATGTGGCCATTTTCGTTCAGATGGGCATAAAATTATTTTTGTAACACAAGCATGATTTTACCACTTTTTAATACATGTAAAGAGGGCTCAAAATAGCAGTTTACCAATCGGTGGGCAATAAAGTACTAAGCGGGTGCAAAAGTATCTTTAAAAGATACTTAAAATGGAGCCTAAACACTCTAATAACATGATTTTTAAAAATTCGCCCTAAAAGTGTTTAGGCACACCAAACCAAGGGGTACCATCCGGATGATACCACATATTTAGGGTGCCTAAACACTTAAGTAGCCTAATTTTGCGGTTATCAGGTGCATGTTTGGGATGCCGCAAAACGGTTAATATATTTGGTTCCGCTTCATAAAAAGCATGAAAATCTGTACAGGTGACACAAAAAATATGGTGTGCACCACGGTGAAAAGACAATTTTCCCTTACGTATTTGCAATACTCAAACGCGGGCAAAAAAGACCTACTTTTCAGCCTCGGTACACAATATACTATTCTGAAAATTTTCAGACTTTCTTGATTTTTTTGGGTTAATTATACTTATTTTACAAATAAATCCCTCGTAGAAAATCGTTTACAACTAATGGTGGTGTGAATATCTTAAATTATTATTGCAAACTCAAACGGGTTTTCGGAAAGGCCTATCATGTATAGATAACTTTACAAATTCAATTATTTATATTGAAGATGGTTTCAAAATCATATAGATACGCCAAAAGCATTTCCTGATGTGATAATGTGGGGGCTTTTAACAACATTATTTGTAAGACTCTGTTTAAGGGAATAATTTTTTTTTATTAGGCTTTATTAATCCTTTTTTAGGATTATTTAGCCACATACATTAGTTAGAAAATACATAGTTATTTACAAGAATTTTGTGTGTACGTATACATAAATACGTTGGCATAGATACAGTTCTAGAGTACATTAATTTATATTATATAGTCTAGATTATACAATTGTAGTGTAATCAATGGTCATCAGCTTGTAAGGTATAATTAGTATATTTGGAGATTGCATTCTTTAAAGAATGTTTGTAACGTTTTACAAATATATATAGAGGAGTTACACAGTAGTGTTCTAGATCGCATGGGTAAAAAGTAATTAAGTTTTCTTAATTTTTTAACGAGCTTCTCTCTTTATTTATTATAATTTTTACACTGCCACAATACGTGATCAAGGTCCTGAAATTCATGTGAACAAGTACATTGTGCATTGTCGATAATTTTAATACGCGCAAGTGAGGCTGCTAAGCTATAATGGTTGGCTCGGCAGCTATTGATAGTAACGACAATATTTCTATTTAGATTGAGATTATGAAATCATGGTTTTGATTGATTTTTGTGGTAATATTTAAAGTACTCCTGTCCTTTTGTTTGGCTGCTTTCAGTTATTTTGTTCAGGTATTTTGAGTATTGGCTTTAGCATTTTGTTTGAATTTGTAACGTACATCGGAAAACGGGATTTTAACATCAGCTACGTGAGCTTAGTTTGTTGCTTCCTTTGCAAGAAAATCTGCATTCTCATTTTCAGTGACCCCTATGTGAGAAGGAATCCAAACAAGTTTAATGTTGCTATTGTTCGTGCTGTGTTTTGAAAATTCTATGATTTTAGATTTTATTTTGTATATGTATTTACTTGTTTTAATATTAAATTTGGCGAGTTTAGTTTTTGTAAGACACTTAGGGAGTCATCGAAGATGCGAACGTTATAATTTGTGTTTTTAATGGCTAAATATAGTGCGTCGTTAATCGCAATACTCTCTGCTGTGAAAATCGAAGCCAATTCGTGTATACTTTTTGTCATGTTTACCTTGAGTTTATTACTTGTGCATGCTATACCGACAGATATTCCACTACGAGTTTTACTTCCGTCCGTCAATATCGTGATCGCATTTTCATTTTGAATGTATTCTTTTAATATCTCATTACGATTTTTTATTTTTTTTTTAATTAATAATCAAGATGTATATCAATTTCTATAGTAGAAACAATTGTCTCATAGTCATTTAGGTAAATATTATAGTGTTCACTTGAATCAATAATATTACTAAGCGGTTGTAATTAATTGTAGCATTGTAAAATAAGTGTTTTTTCACTTTCTTTATTTATTTTCTTTGTGTAAAAATTTTGTAGAGTATTGTGGATGGGTAATTTGGAATTTGATAGTATTTTAGACAATTAGCTATTGCATAAGTATCTAGTTCATTCTTGAATAAAGTCGAGTTTTGCTTCACCAAGGAGGATATTGGTCGGGGTGCTGATTCGATATCCTAATTAGTGTCTAATTGCAGAATATTGGAGTTTTTCGATTGTATTTATTTCACTGGTTTTGTTTGGCAGATAAATAAAACATGCCTGATCAATTAAAGAGCGTACATGTGATTTATATAGAAGTAATAATGTATTTGTATCAGCACCCCACCAGGATCCTGTAAGATACTTTATGATATTTATAGATTTCAAACATTTATTTTTAACAAAATCGACGTGTTGTGCAAAAGATAGTCTATAGTCAAAGATAATCCCTAAATATCGAACGCATTTACTAGATTTAATAATTATATTATCTATTTTAATTTCAATTTGATTAGGCTTAATACCCTGATTATCGAAGTGAACTAAAATAGTTTTGTGTGGAGCAAGTTGAAGACCAATTTTTTCGAGATTTTCTTTTAATGTATTTATTGACTTTTCAGTAAGCGAAATGTATGATTTTATAGATTTTCTTTTAATTATTATTACAATGTCGTCAGCATATTTAAATATAATAGCACTTTTGGGTAGTTTTAGAGTAATATTTGCAATGTATATCATAAATAAAAGAGAGCTGAGGACGCCCCCTTGCGGAACGCCCTTATGTATGCGTCTATGTGATGTGTTTAATTGGTTTGTATATATAAGCCTTTCATAGGTTAAGAACTTTATAAAATTAATAATGTTAATAGGTAAATTTAGCTTAGCTAGAATAGTGAGTAAAATGTGATAGTCAACATTATCATAAGCGCTGTTAATATCGAGTAAAGAGGCTAAAACATGTTATTTGGATCTAAATCCTTTTTCGATTTGAAGTGTTAAGTTCGCCAAGTTGTCTATAACTGACTGGCCTTTGCGGAAACCGGATTGTATAGAAGGGAGAAGGTCATTGTACTCTAACCACCAGTCTAGGCGGTTTTTTAACATTTTTTCAAATAGTTTGCATAGACATGAAGTTAGACTTATAGGTCGGTAATTAACACCGTCTGATTTCTTAATAAAATTAACAAAAGAGTTTTTCCAATCGTCTGGGTAATCATTTTTATAATACATTTCGTTGAAAATATCAAGTAAAATTAATCTATATTTAAGTGGTCATTTTTTCAGAATTTCATAATCAATGCCGTCTAGACCAGGAGAAGAGCTAGCTTTTTTAGTTTCGAGATCAATGTTAAACTCAGTAAATTGAAACTGCTTTTCAAGAAATTCATTGTTATTACAGGGCGGAAGCCAATCAGGAAGGGAATAATTGATACAGATCTTACAAATGACGAATACAGATTAGTTTGCAAATGCGTTCCTTATGAATGAGTACTAAGCTCCCTCTTATATATATATATATATATATATATATATATATATATATATATATATATATATATATATATATATATATATATATATATATATATATATATATATATATATATATATATATATATATATATATATATATATATATATATATATATATATATATATATATATATATATATATATATATATATATATATATATATATATATATATATATATATATATATATATATATATAATGTGTACCTAAAATGATTAGGACGTTGTTCAAAAGTGTATGCATCTCATACTTTGCTAACGATATACTCTAGGAGATTGTTAGGTGTTTTATTTGACTATCAAATGGCATTTGAGCAGCATATAAATCATGTACAAAGTAAATGCGCCAAAGCTTTAAACATCCTAAAATTTCTTTAAACTGCATACCGTGCGTAGTGGTGCTCACACCCCGAAACTTTGCTTATTCTATATAAGAGCTTTGTACTGAAACATATTGATTAAGTCTTGTTCGTTTCTTTTCCTATACGTCAATTCTCCATTATATATGTCATTCATTAATTTTGTAGACGTTGAGAATTCACAAGCATTCCCACCTCTTAGTGCCTGCGTCTAATATTGGATATGTTCTAATTTTTCCAATTCGTATGTATGACCCTTTCTCCTCTAAAACCAGCTTAACTTTCCTTCAATATGCCTTTTTCTTCCATCCATCCCTTCAGCCTATGTTCTATTATGTTTGTAAGCAATTTGTATCCGACATCTAAAAGTTACCCCTCTGTAACTTTGAGTCAATCCATCGACCCATGCTTTGTATATAGGATACTAGAAATCGCAGGCTCGATATGCGAGTCACAATTTTGCTCGTTTATTAAACGATAATCTTACCTAAAAATGATTTAATGATGGTTTTATGACAGGATATGTAAATAAAGAAATATATGAGTGAAATATAAGGTGAAAGATCATTTTGGAATTCAGCGGATTTTCTTACTTGATTTTTCATCTGATGTATTTTTAGTACAAGAACTTATTATTCATTAATCTATTAAAAGCGATATTTCTGTGTCTACAGTTACGTAATTACGTGATTTTTCCTCTTACTTTTCATTTAAGAAAATACGTAATATTTTGTTTAATAGAGGTTCGTGAACAGTGAAGTGCGTGGATAGTGGAATGCACGGATATTGGGGTGTTTAGTAGCACCGTGTGTGTATATAAGAATAAATTATTTAAATTGTTTCTTTACCATACTATTACTCTCTGTAATTTTATATTACACTCTCCTTTTCTTATTCACTCACTTACTCACTCGACCTTTTTCACTTACTTATTCACTCACACTTTTTCATTCCCTTACCCTTTACATTTTTGCACTCCCTTGCTCACTCACGCTTTTCACACCCTTACTCTTACAATGCTATCTACTTTCTTCACCTATCCTAATATTGTCTACTTACACCTGAATGAAATAAACACTGCAACGACAATAGATTGCCAACAATTTAAATTATGGCTTTTATCACTATGCAAACGAGATGAATGTGTATACCAGTGCCAAATATCCTCTAAATTACAGTTTTTACTGCAGCAGAGAAAAGCAGCACTCATTGAAAACAAAGTGGACATTAGTGTGAATGGATCCAGAGAAGACTCAGTATTGACCAACGACAATAGATTGCCAACAATTTAAATTATGGCTTTTATCACTGTGCAAACGAGATGAATGTATATACCAGTGCCAAATATCCTCTAAATTACAGTTTTTACTGCATCAGAGAAAAGCAGCACTCATTGAAAATAAAGTGGACATTAGTATGTATGGATCCAGAGAAGACTCAGTATTGGCTAATAGTAGTATAATGCTTGATATTAGAATATACATTTGTGCTAAGGACAAATGTAAATCATACAATAATCGCAAACCTCGGCGTATCTCCAACTACAATTACAATAAAATGATAAACTCATATCCAAAAATCAACAATAGTCTATATAATATAACAAACGAAATAATAAATATATGGACACACAAAACAGAAAACGGAAAAGCGAATATCAAATACATAAAAGTAAATTGTTAAAGGAGAAAATAATGATTTAGATGTTAATAAAGATCCAATTATAGAAAAATATAAACCAGTAGAAACAGTCTTCGCCAAGATTGATGAAATGGCTGAAAAGAACATCAAGAAAGCTAGAAAAATGGAAGCAATGGCTGCACCTGGATAGAAGATTAACAAATCAGCAAGTCACAGAATGACATACGGAGATATCAACTACCTAGGATCGAACAAGGCGATTTTTTACTTTGACAGAGGAATAAGAGGAAAACAAATTTTCACAAACTCAATGTATCCACTTAAACAACCACCATCTTATAATGATATTGTAGTTATTGACGATATAGTCTTTACATCAAATGCAAATGTGATTCAGCTAACCAACACAAAGAGATGTTCCCACATTATAGAGTTACCTGTGCTGTTGGACTTACTAGCCCGGCTAGGCTCAACACCATAGAAAGAATATAATATGCAAAAGATAAACACGCGACAACAGAAAAATTTACGACGGCAAGATCCATGTTAGTGAGGTATTGGTAATATTATAGTGCTAGGTCACAATGATTAAATTATAAGAATAAAAATATTTATAATATCAAAGAAAACTGTACAAAAATATAGAATCTTAAGCATGTGCAATGTAATCTTAATTAACGCAAAGTAATATAATGTAGTCGTCACATTATTACTAACTATATAAAAATATAGAATCTTTAACACAATTTATAATGATAATATTAATTAATAAGGATTTATATGGAAATGTTAAAGAGAGATTATATATCACTGTTAAATTTTTAATAAATTATTAATAATGTTATATAGAGTTGGGATGAAGAGTCAGAAGACCTTCATAACCCAACCAAAGTATGTATGAATGAATGGTGAAGGATGGAATGATCCATGTCTGGAAGTCCGACGTGGATACATTCTATCCTTATGAATGAATGGTACTTGCATTGTACGGTTTAGTATGGCTGGAGGTTTTCGCTGTAATGAATATAGTAAAACTTACCAGCACTTTTTATTTTTTTTATTAATCCGGACCTGCGAACAGAGAAAACCAATTCCCTCTGCAGGATTTGCGGCGTTATAGTGTGTTATTGTGTAAATAATTTCTACTCTGTATCGAATTTAGCAAACGTTATATGTAACTCTGGAATAAATAATTAAATAAATAAATACCACCATATCCCCATATTTTATTTTATTCAAAATCAAAGTTCATACATGTACCTTCAGTCATTTGGAATTGAACAAAACCGGATTGTTTTCATCATAAAACCATGGCCAGACTTTCGAATATTTTACTAATCAATGAAGAACGTGTAACAGTTATTAAGTTTCTGGACATAAAAATATGTGAAATTGTTAGTTCGGGTTGGTAATTACATTTGTAAAACTCCAAATTTTCCGAATAAAATTATGTGATTTAGGCATAATCTGTATTTTTATTATTTATTAATTGTTATTTATTGTTATTTATTGTTAAATGTTCAAAATGAACATTAAAAACAAAATTGTAAGTATATAAAATTATGAATAATTATATATAATGATGTATAGAGAAAATAATCAGATGAAACTCTGGAAAAATAACTATTATATATGTATATATATAATTATATATAGTTGTATATAGAAGTTTATATATCGTTATATATAAATATATATACTTATATATAACTGTACATAGTTATATATAGTTATATATAATTATATGTCATTTTTAATCTGGAAAGTACAAAATAATATACTTAATTTGAATATTCCATAAGATTTACAAAAAGAAGGATGAAAACAAAATATTTTCTAAATCGTTAAAAAAAGTAGAAAGCATATGCCATCTTGTAAGAAAAAGACTCTCAAAATGTCAGTGACAGATTTTATATTTAATACTTAAATTTTATATTTGATACTCAATTAAAAAAATAATGCTTACACTTTGGTAAACTTCGATATTTTACGAAATTCTAAAGGTATTTACTATATAAAAACTATGGTATATATTTTATAAAATTTCAAACATAAAAATGTTTTTTCAATATCGTTTTCTGCAGTGCTTAATATGTAAGTGTAAGAAAATGATAATACGCGTAATCATATTTCAATATTTTTTTAAACACTCTATGGAACGTAAAGCACATGCGTGAATGTTTATTTACAAAAATCTACATATCATTGTTGACGTAAAAACAGTAAATAATATGCATATATTATATGTAATATATTTTTTTTTTAAATGTTAACTAAAAATAAATAAATCTAATAAAAATGTGCTATTATTATATTCTATTACCCTGGTAGAAATCTTATCATGGCGCCCACATTCGCTATAATGGCCTTTATAGGCAAACTAGATAGTACTAGACTGTACAAAACTCGATAAATCCACACAGATCTACATAGTTTTCTCAATAATAATATGTACGCATAGAATCTGTGAGGTTATATATTATTTATTGAACAGAACTTTTATTATAAAAATTAATGTTAAAGAAAGTTTAACATGCAAGTTTTTAATTATAATAATAAGATCTACAGTTCTATTCATACTATTTACATATAAAAGTAGTCAGAAAGCATATGTAACCTAAAAAATGAAATTTTAGAAATAATTTTCCTTGCATATGAAAAACAGTGATTACAAAATAACGTTATTGATTGATGTAGTTATTTCTTGAAAAATAATATATAAATAATAATATCATATGTACAAATATGTACTTTATGAGATGCTTTATTTAAATACTAGAATTTTAATTTCAGAATTGCAAATAATTTTGTATCCGTATGTGAGTTTTTATAATACATAAACTGCTCATCCGTGAAAACATTTTCAAAGACAAACACATTAGTCGAACACATGTAGACGATAATTTTCTTTATAAGTAACAAATTACTATGTTTTAACTGGCCATAGATGTCAAATGAAAGTGTTTGATTATAAATTAATCACAGTAGGAAATACAAAAATAGAACATATATATAATAACTCAAATACATTATTTATTTTTAAAAATAGAAAATTAATCAGTTGATAATAAATGTATGTGAAAATAATTTTCCTTACATAAACCATACAGGTTTTGAAACCAAGCATGTATTTAGGATGGAACATAATCAAATATAAGGAAATCAATTTTACATAAAGAAAATAAATATATGCACTAACACTTCATATAGTTATTTAGATATTCAGATTATTTTCTTATTTTGATTGTTTAATATATATGTGTAACATAATATTGTTATTGAGTTCTTAAATACAAAAACTCGATGCATCTAAAATTTGATAACCTTACACTTTAGAGGTTATTTACATTTACTTACATTGGTAATAGGTGAACAATAACATGTAAATACCTTTAAATCAAAATAATACATAATAAGTTCAATAGATTATGCGTCTGTTTCTTAAAACATAACCTTTAAGTGGTTGTTATTGTCATAATTTTGCTTATCTAGTTTTATCGGGGCAAATAATATGGGAAACTAGAAGGGACGACCGTTACACGCCTTTATAGTAGCTATCTAGTTTGCCTACATAGATCTACACAGCGCGAGATTATTCTACATAGATCTATAAAGTGGACGGGATAAATTTCTACCAGGGATACTTTACATAAAAATCAACCAATTTTTATAAATCAACATTAATTTCTTGGGATTATTATTTGAAAGCACTAATAATTTTAATTTTTGTTAACCAAAACTATTGTTCATTTAACAATTTTATTTTTAAACGAAACTTTCCATACTCTCACTATAAATTTATTATAATTTTTACTAAATGTTAATCACTAGTATACATATGATGTCAAAAATTCAAAAAGCATAAGTCTACTAAAATCGAGATATTAATTGATAAAGTTCCGAGTTCTAATATGGTGCCTTATAGGTCGCAATGAAAAACATGTTTTTATTTATAACACTGATACTGAATTATATATTTGAATTAAGAACTAATACATTGTTAAAAATCGCAATTAGAACATTATATTCAAAATTTAGATACCTTCGTTTTATCGTTTTTAAGATATAGAAGATATAAGTGCGTAATTTATCGGCGACTCGACTATACTGATACATGAGAACGAGAAAGATCGACTGTGAGGCACGGAGTAAGGACGGCTTAGAAGACTTGACTGTACCAAAAGTTTTTCTCTCTCCCAGCAAAGCAAAGCATACCGACTAACGCGCGTTTTCGAGCTAAACTTTTGAGTCTGATTGTGGTAACACTACCTCCTTAAGGGATTAAACCCAGGTCAAAGTCTCCGTGAGCAGAACTGACCGTAGAAAAAGCAGCTGAACCTTCGGGTATCCAAGCTGCAACGGGCTCTCTGACACAGTAACTCTTTACACTTATACTTTATTGGTGTGCCTAAAAAGTTTATGGCTGGGCTGTGACTTGTGCCGCACCTGATATGACACTATTTTTCTATGTATTCTTTTCTCTTTTTCTTGCATTTTCAGTCCTTAAATAATGTATTTTCGATTTTTTTAAATTCCTTATCATATAGTTACATTATGTTTCTGTAAAAATTCTAAATAAAAATAAACATATTAAGTCACCTTAAATTGCTATCAAAGATACCATATTTTAACAAAATTTGCACTTACTATAACTCATGAATAATTTTATTAATTAGTTTTACCACAACAGAAAAGAAACACAAAAGGAAACGGCTTATTCAATAAATTATAAAAAAATTAAAAATTTTCTTATGAAAAAACTACATGTAAATTATTACTTATTAAACAATAGTTCGACAACTATATCTACAAAAATCTGTAACTATTTGAATAAACAAAGAAATAGGAAAATCTCTATACATATTTATAATACACTTATACATAGCCATATTTTATGATAGACTTAAAAGAAAATTGAATAATTCAGGTTTAAGTAGGCTATAACTTTGGTCAATAATTTTTGTTTTTAATTTCCACACCATATTCTAATTATATGTATTTTGAACACTATAAAACTTCAAAAACTCCAATCCCATCAGTTCAACTCTCAAAATCTTGCGCAGAGTAAGAATTATATAAGGCTGT